>CM076577.1:625287958-625634518 GCA_034641835.2 Pinus albicaulis | reverse complement strand
TTTGAAATTTCCAATATTTTCTACAAATCTGAGAAAGCATCCAAATATGCCCAAGGCATCTATAAGAAAGTGAAATAGCAGTATGTAGAATAGTAAAGCAACATATAGAGTACCAACGTCCATTGTTCTAAATACAAATTAAAGTACCCAAAACCCTGCAACAGAGAAAAACGCTAATCATGTGAGGAGTGTGATATGTCCAAAATATAAAAAGACCATCAGACCATATCAATAAACCAACAACATAGACCAGCATCGCTAGTTTTGAAGGCAGAGTGATAAACATTAATCATTTTTTTTTCACAAGAGAAAAAACAATGTTTTGAATATATTATATGAAGTAAAACAGTCCATGAAGTCATTACATTTTCACATCTGAAGATTGGAACCCAAATATCCATCCAGAAAAGTGGAAGTCCCACCCCAAACAGTGATAGAAAAATACCCCATGTCACATACGGGGACTTGATATAAAACCCAATAACGGTCCACATGGAGATTATCGACAATCTGAGAAAGCATCCAAATATGCCCGAGGCATCTATAAGAAAGTGAAATAGCAGTATGTAGAATAGTAAAGCAACAGATAGAGTACCGACGTTCATTATTCCAAATACAAATTAAAGTACCCAAAATCCTGCAACAGAGAAAAACGCTAATCATGTGAGGAGTGTGATATGTCCAAAATATAAAAAGACCATCAGACCATATCAATAAACCAGCAACATAGACCAACATCGCTAGTTTTGAAGGCAGAGTGATAAACATTAATCATTTTTTTTTCACAAGAGAAAAAACGTTGTTTTGAATATATTATATGAAGTAAAACAGTCCATGATTACATTTTCACATCTGAATATTGGAACCCAAATATCCATCCAGAAAAGTGGAAGTCCCACCCCAGACAGTGATAGAAAAATACCCCATGTCACATACAGGGACTTGATATAAAACCCAGTAACGGTCCACATGGAGATTATCGACAAATCTGAGAAAGCATCCAAATATGCCCGAGGCATCTATAAGAAAGTGAAATAGCAGTATGTAGAATAGTAAAACAACAGATAGAGTACCGACGTCCATTGTTCCAAATACAAATTAAAGTACCCAAAATCCTTGAACAGAGAGAAACGCTAATCATGTGAGGAGTGTGATATGTCCAAAATATAAAAAGACCATCAGACCATATCAATAAACCAACAACATAGACCAGCATCGCTAGTTTTGAAGGCATAGTGATAAACATTAATCATTTTTTTTTTCACAAGAGAAAAAACGTTGTTTTGAATATATTATATGAAGTAAAACAGTCCATGAAGTCATTACATTTTCACATCTGAAGATTGGAACCCAAATATCCATCCGGAAAAGTGGAAGTCCCACCCCAGACAATGATAGAAAAATACCCCATGTCACATACAGGGACATGATATAAAACCCAGTAACGGTCCACATGGAGATTATCGACAATATGAGAAAGCATCCAAATATGCCCGAGGCATCTATAAGAAAGTGAAATAGCAGTATGTAGAATAGTAAAGCAACAGATAGAGTACCGACGTCCATTGTTTTAAATACAAATTAAAGTACCCAAAATCCTTGAACATAGAAAAACGCTAATCATGTGAGGAGTGTGATATGTCCAAAATATAAAAAGACCATCAGACCATATCAATAAACCAGCAACATAGACCAGCATCGCTAGTTTTGAAGGCAGAGTGATAAACATTAATCATTTTTTTTTTTACAAGAGAAAAAACGATGTTTTCAATATATTGTATGAAGTAAAACAGTCCATGAAGTCATTACATTTTCACATCTTAAGATTGGAACCCAAATATCCATCCAGAAAAGTGGAAGTCCCACCCCAGACAATGATAGAAAAATACCCCATGTCACATACGGCGACTTGATATAAAACCCAGTAACGGTCCACATGGAGATTATCGACAATCTGAGAAAGCATCCAAATATGCCCAAGGCATCTATAAGAAAGTGAAATAGCAGTATGTAGAATAGTAAAGCAACAGATAGAGTACGTACCAACGTCCATTGTTCCAAATACAAATTAAAGTACCCAAAATCCTTGAACAGAGAAAAATGCTAATCATGTGAGGAGTGTGATATGTCCAAAATACAAAAAGACCATTAGACCATATCAATAAACTAGCAACATAGACCAGCATCGCTAGTTTTGAAGGCAGAATGATAAACATTAATCATTTTTTTTTTAGAAGAGAAAAAACGCTGTTTTGAATATATTATATGAAGTAAAACGGTCCATGAAGTCATTACATTTTAACATCTGAAGATTGGAACCCAAATATCCATCCAGAAAAGTGGAAGTCCCACCCCAGACAATGATAGAAAAATACCCCATGTCACATACAGGGACATGATATAAAATCCAGTAACGGTCCACATGGAGATTATCGACAATCTGAGAAAGCATTCAAATATTCCCGAGGCATCTATAAGAAAGTGAAATAGTAGTATGTAGAACGGTAAAGCAACAGATAGAGTACCGACGTCCATTGTTCCAAATACAAATTAAAGTACCCAAAATCCTTGAACAGATCAAGAAAAACGCTAATCATGTGAGAATTCTAAGTAAAGTTAATCTATTAACATTGCGAATAAAATTAAACCGAAGTCAAAAACATTGCCTGGCCATACTCATGGCAAATTTGTCATCAAAAAATCAAAAAATTAAGAAGACTACCCTCATACGGGGAAACCAGTCTTGAACATTTAATTTACAGAATTCAAAAATATTACAAAGGTCCAACATAGTAAAATAATCTAAAAGCAGCCCAATTAAGTGGGCCTGCTAAGCAAGAAAAACAAATTAACCAAACTACTCCTCCGGTGGTTCCTCCACGATTCGGCACCATCCTTCGGAAGGTCTAGGATCGCTAGTTGCTACCTCCACATGCATACTTGACTCCCCTCTGAAGGCTGAATGCGCGGCGGCTTTTCAGAGGCTCGGACATGATACGGTGCATTCTTCCTCGTTTGGGCTCTGTTGGAAGACCACAGTGACTAAAGCCGTGATTCGCGGGCGGTTGAGAGAGCAATTAAAGGAAAATTGCACAGTGCGCGTCGTGGGAGAAGGTGAACTAGCGGTGGGGAAGCGAGGAGCAGGGGAATCCATACGGTGGCCAGATCCTACAAGCCGACCCCACCCACTCCTAGTATTTGGATATTGACCTGCGTAATAATCACTGGACTGGCCGGAAGTCGACTCTGTTGAGGGGCTAGAGGGAGCGCGTAGGGGTTGACCTCTAGTGCTCCCCTTGCGGCAACGCATCCTATGACGCACGCGAGGCATGGGTGCAATCTCAGGCACAGTGGGCACAAGAGGAGACGGAGAAATTCAGTGCAGGAGGAGAGAGGGATGGAGGCAGGCAGAGAAATGCAAATGTACGTAAGGTCTAGGCATCGGATTCGTACAACCACTTCTCCTTATAGTGATTAGCGAAGCTGATTTTGATTTCAATAACGGCTTGTGCGAAAAAAATTGGCTAAACGCCAAATTTCGACATTATAATGCAATTAAGGTGCCCGTCATAATGAATCTCTGATCATTAATAACGAGAGCCGAAGGCCGGATCAAATTGGAGCGTGCGGAATCGCTCAGAGGAGTGGAGGTCCGATCTTGAACAGTGTTAAAAATTAATTAATGTAGATTTGATGTGAAAACTTAATTGAACAGCGTTAAATGTTAATGCGAATGATATGAAATCACCATATCCATGTCCCATCACCTTAAACGCCATCGAATCCACCCGCAGCCGGGAGCAGGGCAAGTTTTTATTGAGGACACGTGGCAAAAATTGATTGGAGCGGATCTTTGTTTGGGCCGCTCGCGCAGTGGAAATCCGGACCCGAAAAATATTAGGGCGAATTTGATAAGAAATTCGCGTCACAACTTCCCTCCGTATGCCAGCCCAACTTCGGACCCGAAAAATATTAGGGCGGAATTCATTTGGTTTTCGCGTCACAAAATTGGCCGACGTCAGCAGGCTATTTTGGAACGCGAATTTAGTTTGAATTATGGTTTATCGCCGTTTGAAGTCCGGCGGGCTCGACTTAAGAACAATTTTGTTTGATCCCATCTTATAAAATTTGTGTTGGTTTTCTTTGATAATACACATATTTATAATAAATCATGGGAATACCACACTAAACATGTGGAAAAGTTATATAAATAATTATTGAGAGCAATCATTTTTATGTAAAAATATCCAAGGCGAGGTCTGTGTAGAGAACCGGGGTCGTGAAAACTGTTCAAATATAAAAATCCCGCTTAATAAAGAGACAAAATTGTTGTGCTTTTGGAACCTGACTCGAGGATTGGACATGAGTTAACAAACAAAAGGATAGCGGAACCAGACATGCACCCGTGGTCAAGCCCTCTACCAAAACCACGAGCGGAATCACAAAAGCGGGTTGCCCATATCGCACCGCTTTTGCGAAGTAGGCGGTATTTCCTATTCGCGAGCGATTCCATAGGGAATGCGACACGTGGCGAAGTGACCCCGGAAAACAACCGTTTAACCCACGCCATCGCACGTTAAAGCCCGACGTTGGAAGCCGAGCGAAATTGCCAAGAGTCGTTGAGTTGGAGAAGGGCCATCGGACGGTGGTCGCACGTTGAACTTGCCCGGAGGTTAACTAATGTGTGCGGAGGATAGCCAGGTACGATACGAGTGTTTGATTGGTTATTGATATATATAGGTGGGGCCGGAGTATAATGAAATTGTTTAATTAAACGATTGGCGGATAATTAGCATAAGTCTGGAGCGTGATTGTTGTAAGGTTGGGTGGTGAAATATAGAGCCGAAAGTTCATTACAAGTTATTTATTTAAAAAGAAACGTGAGTATAAATACAAAGTGTTGAAAGTTAAACATTGGTTATAAGGCTTGGAGATAATATAAAGTCGGGAATATAAATTAAAGTCCAACCATTGTGGATGGTATTTATTTATCAAATTCTACGAATTTGATAAATAAACCTGAAGAAAGAAGAAGTCAATGAAGACCCAGGCTGGAGGAAAAGAACGGGGTAAACCAGGGGAAAATGCTGACAGAGTGATTGTAGACACACCAGCTCTCCTTAGGGGTCCAATTTCAGTTTTGTTGCGTCACATGATGATCTCTCTTCTCTGGCATTTACTTGTATTGAAGATCAATATTCTAGGAATAAGGAGTTATTTTCTCCAAAAATAACCCTAGCCAAACATTGACAATGCATCAAGGATATCTTTCTATGCTTCATAAGCACATTTGTTCTACTTCTAAATCATGTCTTGGAAGTGGTTGTTGTGTTGGAAATTATTCACCAGTTGGTTTCATACCAAAGTCTTTTTCACATTTTCAGCATCCAATACATGAAAAATATAATGGTTTAAAACAACATAAATATTTGAAATTTAGCAAGAATTGTCTGGCACACTTTGAATATGAATTTTGAAGTCAAGTGCATGATGCTGTATAGGATCAAGTGTCATTTTGAATACCATATGTTTCACAAGAAACTTCTCAACATGCTACCCTGCAGTAAGGATTAAATGACAATATTGCATCAACTATTTCCATAATAAAAGTGCACCTCTGCCATAAGACTAAACAACTACAAATGTTGTAGATCTAACAAGACCACACAATCAAATGTATTCCACAAGGCCAATACTGTATGAAAAATGAAAAGGAGTTTGCAACCAAAAATACCTTAGGCAACCAATTCAATTAGATACACCAAACCATCAGCAAAAAGGAAAACCAGCCTACTCAAAAGGCAAGCGTTTACCTCCTTTGACAAAATTTTGAGTTCCGAAACAAGGGCCTTTATTGTCTTGTCAATGCCCCTAGTAATTTGAACGGGGTTTGCACTTGCTGCAAAAACCTAAACAAAAAGGTTTCATTTCAAATTATTTTCCACAAATTTAAGATACAACCATTGTCAGTTTTGTATTTCCTAACAAGCTCATAAATTTTGACAAAAGAACCAAAATTTTTTAATACCTGATAGCAATTTTTTCACTCAAAACTATCTTAGACTCAATAAGCCCAACCCAAAACTAAAAAACCAAACACCATAAGACCCTACAAAAATGAATAGATGATCTTAATCCAGTACTATCGACAAAAATTTACCTTTACACCCTCACTTATTAAACCCTGTGCTGTTGAATTTTAACTTCAACTGCTGCAACAGAAGGACGGATGCAGCAGCAACATTTTTTTTTGGAGGTTGCTTGCATGCCATCCAGAAATTTAATTCAGCATTTAAAATTTCTGCAAGTTTTTTTTGTAGACGGCCACAGCCATATTTCTGTACAGGATTGTATTTAAACACAACAGCCAGCATTAACGCAATTCACCAACCAGAAATTAAACAAACATAAATTTACCCGATAGTTTTGTAAATTCAAAAGGAGGACACGTGGAGCATTAATATTGGATCGCATGAAATTTAAGGGAATCTGAAAACCTGAAAACCGGACCCGAATTTTTTATAGGGCACATTGGATTGAGAATTCGAGTTAAAATTAGGCAGACGTCAGCATCCCATTTTGGAACGCAAATTTGGTTTGAAATTCAATCTATTCAGACTTTTGAAGTCCGACGGAAAGGGTTCTTTAATGTTTTGATAGTTTAATATATACATATGTTTTAAACATATAATATATATATATCATATGCGAAATGAAAGGTGGGCCATAGAATTTAGTTTTAATTTTATTTTTTTTAAAAGAGGGTTTATTATAATATGTTTTATATGTTACGGCATATAAAAATAAAAAAGGTCGAAAAAGCTTGGTAATTTTTTTTATAGACAGTACGTAAATTTTTTATTACACAGCAGTGTGTAAAAAGTGAAAGACTGAGTGTACCTTTTTAAGTGTGTATGCACAGCAGTGCGAAAGGGAAAAACACAGCAGAGTGTCTTAGAGACAGAGTATGTTTGTTTTGAACAGACAGTGAGTTGGTTTTATGCACTGCGTTTTGTAGCAGTCATAATTTTGTAATCCCTCTCAGTGAGGAAGCAGTGTAATAGTTTTTTTTTGAGTTATTGAAGGGAATAGAAGTTTTTTTTCAAAGTATTGAAACTCTGTCTCCTGTCAAAGAAATTTTTATTTTCTTTGTGTTAGAGGAAGGGAGATTTATTCTCCATTCATTGTTCTGGAATTTTTCAATATTCCAACATGTGCAAGAACAACAGATGTTGTGGTTCCATCCCCAGCTAAATCATTTGTCTTTTTCGTAGCTTGCCTTACCAACTTGGCCCCAATATTTTCAACTGGGTCCTCTAATTCAACCAATAAAAAGGCCAAAACCATAGCATTGAGATACATTTCATTACACTGTCAATAACAATAAAATTTGATTCAGCCATAACCCTTTCCTTTATTGTTGTGAAAAGATTTATGCATTACTCTAATGTGGCTAGTCCATAGGCCAAGTAGACCACTGGGTAACAAATATGTTTCCTTTCACCTTTGAGTTTTCAAATTATGCCTACCAAATCTAAGACATTTAAGAGGGGGAACTAATACAACGTTAAAAAGAAAACCAGAGCACACATCTACAAATTACCTCCTTAGCTACTACCACACCATCATTAACTATTTTCGTAGAACCATGCTTGCTCTCCAAGAGAACATTTTGCCCTTCGCCCCAAGGGTGACTCCAACAAGATCAGCAAGTTTGTTCACACCGCAAGACAAATTGACAATGCTTTCAGTAAGTGTGCAATTGAATGCCATACCATATGCCAAAACAACCCTCCATGAAAAATTAAAATAACACATTAAAATCGAATATAAGTGGACAAGGAAAGATCCACCGCAGTGAAGTTTCACGTGCAGGTGACCTTCCTTTAAACATAATTTTTCTCTGACCTGCAATTTTTTTGTCACTGAGCCATCCTTGTTGAAGTACAACTCCTTTTCCATAGCTCTTGTATTAACTACCTTCTCTCTGTCGCGTAATCTTAGAGTCCCTCTTCTGCTTGAGCAATTAAAGGAAATGGGTGAAAAAACTGAAAGAGAAGACAATTGTCTGCCATAATTATCAAACATTGCACCCAACTTCTTCCCCTTTCCATTGTTACCCAATGAGGTAGATGTGGCAATTGTTGTCATACTGCCCAAAGCAGAGGCCATCTTCTCTTATGCTCAATATAGAATTACAAGATCTTCATATTAGTATGAACCTTAAAAAACATGACTCCCATTGCTAAAAACCACTTTTAAGTTGTAACAGGCAAACTAAACAACTATCGCAACTTTTGGCAACTTCTCGAGCATTAAGAGAGAAACAACCAAAGAGAAATACAACCACAATCCTCATTTTAATGAGACCGGACTATATATTTGCATTAAGATAATAGAAAGAAATCACGACTATATTAAGGCCAGCATAAAACAATCTTTAACCAGTGTCTCTCGCGGCCTTCAGGTTGCCATGCTAGAGGTTGCATATTTTTAATTTAAATTCTTGACCTCTCGTGCCCATCTATGAATGCATCCAATGGGATATCTACATCAAATGCTTTTTTATATCCCCAAAAACAAATTCCCTACTACAAGAGCACCAGTATTGATGGATCACCCCACACCATCCCACCCACTAGAAATGGTGAAAAAGGAAACCCGAGAAACCTTATGAAATATCTCAAGATGACTATATGGGTGGTTCTTATGAATCAACCAACCATTCAGAACATGCTCATCAATCCAAACCATAAGTATTATGTGACAATATTCAAGCAGGCACTGAATCGGATTTCTAAAGCTATGTTAGAGAAACCCTAAACTCTCACTGAAAATAGGTGAAATGTGGCACCACTCAGAGATTGACATGTGCCAATTGGTACAAGTGGTAGAAAATTGGCATGCTCAAACAACGAGGTGATGCAAGAATGACATGAGGGAGAAAATATCAGAAAAGCCCCAAATCTGGAGAACTAAAGCTCATCACCAACCTGAGATCGACAACTTTACATGATGTAACCTATGAAATCGTAAATGGAGAAATCATAGTAACAATAAAGTAACCTATGTAACAATAAAGTCGGATTCATCCTGGGAGTGGTAATGGGAGAAATCATAGTGAACAACAGAAAACATGCATAGTTTCTTACAATCAAATAGATGAAAAAACACATACAAAAAACCTAGATAATAATCATGAACAAGCTTAATATTGAATTATGAACTGTAAAGGAACTTACAAAATGTGACATTACGAACCTGGTCAAGCGCACAAGCAAAAATATCCTGGACATGACCCTGGTTGACAAGTTGTATTGCCCATGATGCAAGAGGATTTGTACCTGCACTGCCAAGTCAATCAAAATCCATCATTATCTATACAATAAATACAAGTAATTGATGTAGTATTTTTTACTCTAAGATGCATTCTTATGATAATGTTAGAACATATGTTGAAAATGTCAAAACATACCCGAATAAGCTCCTCTTCGTTTCAAGAACAATTTATTGGAGTCGCATGAACTTGGAACAAGCCTCCCACGATCTGAAAGAGTAGCAACTAAGTCAACAGTGACTTTTTTGTTGCTACGCCGGATCAAGGGAGGTTTGCTCCAAGATTAAATCGCTCCAATAAATTATTCTCTACTAAACAGGGCCAACCACGTGAAGGTGGAAGCTCTTATGGCCCCTCCCCCTCCCCCCCCCCTCACATCACTCTCAATTCCCCAATACCCAATCTATATTTCATTTTTTACTTTCATGAGCATAAAAAAAAATATTCAATAACTAATAAAAAAACAATTCAACAAAAAGTACGTAAGGAAACATTGAAATTAATGCTTGACATAAAAATAGTATGATAAATGAGTTTTTTATATAACGCAAAAAACGTTCCAAGTATGGTAACGTTTGTCTTATAATAATACAATATTTTACGTTGTCAAATTTTCTTTTTCTTCTTCCTATTTTTAAAGCTCCTAATTACATCATCAATATCATCGTGCTCTGCTCCTGTTTCGTGCCTTTCAACCCGCACTGCCGACCTAGTTGCGTATTCACGATGTCTGGGCTCATCCAGTGACGGGGCATCGCCTACAAAAACAGATAATATTAAATTTTAATTGTCAGTTTTTAAATATCATTGAACTAGTTCGGTAATATTAATAAAAAAAATTGCAATGATATTATTTACCTGGTACACCAGTTGTCACCGCTGACCTAGTTGTGTTGTCACGATGTCTGGTCTCATCCAGTGACGGGGCATCGCCTACAAAAACAGATAATATTAAATTTTAATTGTCAGTTTTTAAATATCATTGAACTAGTTCGGTAATATTAATAAAAAAAATTGCAATGAGATTATTTACCTGGTGCACCATTTGTCGCCGCTGACCTAGTTGCATTGTCACGATGTCTGGTCTCATCCAGTGACGGGGCATCGCCTCCAAAAACAGATAATAATTAAATTTTAATTATCATTTTTTAAATATCATTGAACTAGTTCGGTAATATTAATAAAAAAAATTGCAATGAGATTATTTACCTGGTGCACCAGTTGTCGCCGTTGAGACTGTTGCCCTGTCTTCCTCTCTGGTGGTAAGATCCTCAAGGGAAACATTCTCTGTCATTTAAACAAAAAACGTTATAAGGACAACCATCAAGGTATAATTAGAAAAAAATTATAAGTGGAAATTAATTACCATCACGGCCCTCACTGATAGCAGCATTGTCGGCCTGGTCCCCACTACAATGATCAGGTTGCACGAGAGGATCATCTACATCTGGCTCTAAAACTGGGTTATTTACCTCGTCGGTAGTGTTGCTCCCCTGATTTAAACAAAGTTTTTAGACATTAAATTTATGGACGAAAACAAAAATATTGAAAGGTTAATGTTTTACCTTATCAGGCATTGTAGATCTTGGGACCTGCCCCAAGCTTCTACGACGTTCAACTACAGCTTGATAGCCAAAACGGAAAGCAATATTTTTATCTTCCTCTGTAGTTATTGTTCCAAAGTCATCACCCTACATTATATATGATTGTGTATTTTAATCATATCTGATAGGATTACAAAAACGTTGGAAGGCGATACAATTAATTATAAGATGTTTAGCTACTTAATTACAATTCTTGCAGCTAATTTCAAGTAGCCACCCTGGCCGAGCTTGTGATAGCCCTTTTTCTCAATCCTAGCTTTGGTTGCCTTTGAGGTGTCATGCAACCTAGCATCAAAAGATTGAAGTCAGATATGACGTAGCACACTTTTATTTTAGACATAAAGAAAATTAAAGCTATTGAATTAAAGTTGTAATTTACCTTGCGGGTCCAGTTGGCATTTTTCCTTCTTTCTTTGCCCTTTCTCTTTTCCGTCATGGATGAGTGCTCTCCACTCACTCTCTGGAACTGCGAGAGGACGCTCATATCTAGGGTTAAATTGCAATTGCGTCCTATAGGTGTCCCTAGTATATTTCAAATATTTGCCGGCTACTCGAGCCACCGCTGTTCTGTCAAATGTGCCGACCCCAAAAAGGGCTTCTAGATAATCTAGAAGTTATTTTTTCAGGTTGGAATTCTGGGAATTCCACCCTGTGCATATGGTTGGGCCAAAAATTACCAACGCATGGCTCTCCAGAAACCTGTAGAACTCATTGTTTCCTACACAGAAAAAAAAAATTTATTATCATTAATTTAAAAATAAAAATCAAGATAAATATGTTTTAGATAAAGTACATGAAATAGTTAAAATATTAAAATTTACCTGGGAGTTGTACATGCTTTATAGGGACACCTTCATCGTTCACCAACAACGTGCCATTAATGGTCCCTATGGAGCTGACACGTGTAGCTCTAGGAAACGCAATAATGTAGTTGGCCATATCAGCCTCATCATTGCCAACACGTTCAGCGGTTGGCTGGGTGTCTGCTTGGGCAGGGTGTGTTTCTTGGCTGGCACCTAAAGGAGTAGAAGGTGTATGAGAGGGTTGTTGGGCAATCTCTTTCCCTTGTGTCCCACTACCACCAACACCGGGTTCAGCAAATGCCAGAAAACGCTACATACAAAAGAACTTTTTGTTAGTTTAGTCAATGTAAAAATTAAAAATCAAACTATCATAATTCATCTCATGCAGAAAAAAAAAAATATCCTTTTGACTTTTTATTATTACCTGATATCTTTCTAGATGCCTCATAAGATGTTGTATCCTCTCTTCTGTTTCAGGTGTTTGAGGCGCGTCTATCAAAGTATTAAATTCCGACCTTGCATCTCGTGCCTTTTTTTGCAACAAGAACACTGGAGATAGCGATGAAGAAATCTCTTCCTCAAAGAGGGAATCATCAGGCGTACCATGGCTAGGTGTCCGCATATTTGAACAAAATTAATATTATTTCAATTATGTAAATAACTAAAATACCTGAAGATAGAGCAATGCTGGCACTTTACATGTTCTTCCGCTGGCCTCTTTCCGCGATCATCCCATCTCGGGGTTGTTCCTACACTGCTCTGATCAGTCTGCCACATTGCAATAAAATTATAAATGTAAAAACTTTAAAACAATATCTAACTTGAAAACACAAAATGAAAACTGAAATAATTTCTAATAAGACACCGGAAGACAGAGTTAGAGTTTCAAATATGCCTTGCATTGAATTCAGTCCCGGAAACATGTCATTGCACATTAAGGCACCCAAACATTCAATCCACGAATGATACATTTAAGTAGGCTTCTCCTATTCTGGGAAAACACCATACCTATAATGCATTCACTTGCATGTATAAAGGGAAAGGAAAACATGTTTTCATACAACGGTGACAAAGGCATCTTGGGGAAAGGTATCTTCACTTTTTTATTTATGTTGTTCACCCACACCACTCTCGTGTTTTCACTAATCCTGTTTTGTCATTTTTGGATTCAAATTAAGTTAAGGCCTTAAGTATTTTTTGACCTTTCGGTGTAGTTTTCATAAGTGGCATGTATGGATTTTTCATTAATTCTGCACTTTTTCTCTTCATGCGCATGTTTTCCTGGAAATCAAATGCATGATTTAGTCCCATACATTTAACAAGTTGTTGGATCAACTCCATTGGCAATATCATGTTTCCTATTCAATCAAAATTTATCTCAGTTAGGGTAGGTAGGAAGGTTTTCCCTTTGTATTAATATGGCACTTCTAGCTTGCATTTTTATTATATCTTTCAAATTTAGTGTCGTTTCAATTAGGGCATGAATTTTTGCAACTTTCAAGGTGAGAATGAACAAAGACAAATTTTTGTGATGGATGACTATATATGACTCCATGGCCATAGGAAAAGGCACTAATCTACTTCTTCAAATATCTATAGTTCTCATTCACCTCATACGGAGATGGTCCCTGATTTTGAGCCAAATGTTGCAACAAAAAGTTCCCCCCTCCATAATTTGATATTCAATGGAAATTTCTTAAATTGATGATGGGGCATGATTATGGAACATTGGCACATACATATGTAATGGAATTCCAAGATCATGATATATGTTTTCATATGTTTATGGCAATGTTCCACCAAGTCCCCTTGAGGTGGGAGCGAGGGGGCGAGGGAGCGCAGGAGCGGCCTATGCAAAAGCTCCCTACCAATTTTCAGGAAACGTGGGGGGACGTCGGGGTCATAAAAATTATAAAATTTAATATTTAAAATGTAACTATATTTTTTCAAGGAATGTATATACAGTCATCATACACTTGCATCATGAAAGATAAATCATAAATGATAAAATTACAAATCGATGAATGATGAATCATATAATTGAAACAAATCTAAAAGTTAAAAGTTAAAACATACATCATACAATCATGCATGTAAGTTTGTAAGTTTGTAGCTATATAATCATTAATGTAACTACTAACAATGTAAAATGAAAATAAAGTTTAAGATATCATATGACATATTATATCAAGATTCAAAATAGAGTTTAAACTGAAGTTTACAACTCAAGTCTGAAACATAAAACTTAAACGCAAATAAGTTATGTCTCAAACATAAAACATAAAACATAACATATGAATATCAAATGATATCATCATAATGATAAATGAGCATAAATGCTCAAGTTAATGCCCCACTAGTCTCTGCATCCAACTTCTGTACGAATATATCAAGATCAACCATGTCACCATCTGAATCGTAATCACTTGGATTCTCAAATATGCTAAGTGGCACATCAACTTTTAACACGAAACCATAAACTAAAAGGGGCGGTGAGGGGACGTGAGGGGGCGTGAAGGGGGGTGTGAGAGGGCGTGAGGGGGCGTGAAAGGGGGTGTGCGGGGGCGTGAGGGGGCGTGAGGGAAACATCCCCTAGAAGTCCCCAAGACCCCGGAGCGCGAGGGGGCGAGGAATCTAGACCCCTAGGTGGGGGGGCGAGACCCCGTGTAACATAGCATGGATAATTTCAAAAATGTTTCTAGTAATGTTAACATAATAACTATCATTACATGTCTTCACTTTTTTCACCATAATAGACCTGTGATATGGACTCATCACACAACTTCATATGCTATGTCCCAACAAGTTCAAACTGGTTGAACCTACCTCATAGTGTGGTTATTAAGGACAAGTTGCTTGGTATATAACTCGATAGCATAAGCCGCGTTGCAGTTCTAAAAAGAATCCTCAAGTGTCAAAAAAACTTCACAATATGTTCTACTATAAAGCCTTTTGGGATACCTGAAATAATATATGTATCATTGAGGACTTTTAAAGTATGACAAGATCCAGAGGGAAAGGAAATCAATGGAAGAGTGATCCACCAATGAGAACCTAGAATTTAGCATCAGATGAGTTAGAGTCTAGGAAATTGAAACCCTATAATTTTAATTAGTGATGAAGGACATCACATAGGTAATTATATTTTCATGTAGAATAATCAGTTAATTCAAATTTAAACTACATAATATGAAAGGCATACCATAAATTTTTCCACGTAAGTCCAAACAACCTATAAAAAGGGAAAACCTTCTTTTTCCATGGGAAATAATTTACCTTTCCTTTCTCAAGATAATCTAAATCACAAAAAATATGAACTATACTGCACACATTCTTGGATAATGTGAAAGTGGAAAAGGAATACCCTACACAAGTGATGCACACATGTACATTTGAACACTAATAGATTTTGTAGTTGAAATGCAATGCTTGTTTTCATTTAAATGTAGGGTTTTTAAAGCAGGGAGAAATAATAGCTGCCAAATTAATAAGTGTTTCTTTGGGAAAAATTTAAATCTTGTATTGGGTGATGAAGATAATAGAGGGTATTGAATCTTAATTCTTGACATCTAGAGAGAACACTACATCCTAACACAATCCAATGGAATTGACCAAAAAAACCCAAATAGAGTCAACCCTACTATAGGAAGAAGGGCCTGCAGTAAGAACTTACCATTTTGCAAGAGCTGAGGGAGAATGTTGTTCTGCAAGAGCTGAGGGCGAATGCTGAGGGAAAATTTTGTTCTGCAAGAGCTGAGGGCGAATGCAGGGCGAATGCTGTTCTGCAAGAGCTAAGGGCGAATGCAGGGAAAATGCTATTCTGCAAGAGCTCAGGGCGAATGCTGAGGGCGAATGTTGTTCTGCAAGAGCTCAGGGCGAATGCTGAGGGCGAATGATGTTCTGCAAGAGCTGAGGGCGAATGTTGTTCTGCAAGAGTAGAGGGCGAATGCACACGTGATATCAGACGTTAATGTAGCACACATGTACATTTGAACACTAATAGATTTTTGTAGTTGAAATGCAATGCTTGTTTTCATCTAAATGTAGGGTTTTTAAAGCAGGGAAAAATAATGGCTGCCAAATTAATAAGCATTTCTTTGGGAAAAATTTAAATCTTGTATTAGGTGATGAAGATAATAGAGGGTATTGAATCTTGATTCTTGACATCTAGAGAGAACCCTACATCCTAACACAATCCAATGGAATTGACCAAAAAAACCCAAATAGAGTCAACCCTACTATAGGAGGAAGGGCCTGCAGTAAGAACTTACCATTTTGCAAGAGCTGAGGGTGAAAGCTGAGGGAAAATTCTGTTCTACAAGAGCTAAGGGCGAACGCTGTTCTGCAAGAGCGGAGGGCGAATGTGCGCGTGATATCAGACATTAATGTAGCTATTGCGACGGATACGAAAAAATAAAATCATTTTTATGTAGCGTGCATATAAGTTTCGTATTTGTATTTAGCGCGCATATAAGTGTCGTTATACCGATTCCGCGGAAAGTGTCGGCCATTGGCGACGGTGCACCTAAACGTCGTAATGGCGACACTCTGACATTGTGTCGCACTTGCGACGTTTGGAGGCAGTCATCGCAATAGCGACGCTTTGGGCCATAGTGTCGCAATTGCGACGTCTTCCTCCAAACGTCACAATTGAGACACTTTTCTAAGTGTCGGTATTGCGACACTTTTCTATAAACATCGGTATAGCGACGGTTTCGGGCGGGATGGAAAAAATTTGGGGAAATTTCTGACATTTGGTCAAAAGCGTCGGAACCAAGTGTCAGAATTTCCGCCAAATGTAGTAGTGTATAGCTTGTTCACATTTTTAACCTCTGTTTGTGAGGCAACCTTTTCTGGGTAGTTGTTTATTAATGCTTGGAGATTCTCTATTGTCACCTGGTTGTGCAACAACTTCATACATGACTAAAGTAATGACTTAACTGCTTCATCTGCTTTTGAATCTACCATAGTCTTCGAGGATGATGCTTCATCTTTGGCCATTTCCTTCCAAGCCTCCATGAAGGTTTCCTTCTCCTTTTCCAGATCTAAGCTTTCGTTTTTCTTGACGGCCCTCTTGATCAGTGGTTTGGCTATAAATTTTTCCTTAGCCCCTTCGGTGTCCATGTTGCTGCGCATTATCACATTGATACTTGGCCCATCATCCTGTGGTTCTGACTTAAACCATTGTACATTCTACGTGGGTGTCTATTGTTTTTCTTACATTTTTTATATTAGCGTCGGGAATTCTTTAATGACATGATCGAACTACCTGAAATATCTGCAGGATTGTCATGCAGGGTACGGGCAGTATCTTGCATAATGTCCCACGTCCCCACAGTTGTAGCAGATCAGTTGTCCTCGTCCTCGACCTGCATTGCCCCATATACCTCCTCCCCTTCCTCTTGCGAGGGATCCACCCCACCCAGAAGGAGATAGTGGTGATGATGGGTCAGCCTGCACCCTGTATAGGTTTCCCCTATCTGCCATGAGGTTGAGGGTTCGATAGTTTTGTTCGTCACGACCCACAGATGAGTAGAATCTGCACCACTGTTGTTTCATTTCTGGAACATAGGCACCTAACCATGGGCAGTGATCTGTGTCATTTCTTCCTTCTACCCTATTTTCAGCGCACCACAACATGGGGGTACTAGGTCCAGCCATTTCCCTAGGGCGTAGAGGGCTTGGTCCCCCAGCCTGCATATAATTCGATAAAAAAGGGCATTGGTCCTTACTATGGCCTAACACCCTACAATGTATGCACCAGAAATCCAGGCTAGCTTCCTTACCTCGATCCATTCATAAGTTCTAAATTTCTAAGTGCATTGTCTCTAGTTGGCTTTGGATCTGTAGTGCCTCGAACTAAGTATCATCTCTCGATGTAGCTTCTAACTTCATGGTAATCTCCAGAGCTTCTTCCTGGGAGTCGATCTTCTACTACCCCATAGGTTCACGTAGATGTGGCAATAGCATGGCAATAAACCATTCCTTGTGTTGCTTTTCCTCGTAGACAAATCCCCCATCACTAATGGCCTTCTTCAATTGTTGGTCAACTTCCCAGATAGACTCTATAGGTCCCTACTTGAAGTCCTTCACATCGACTACATGATGAGAGTATGATTTAGAATTTCAGAACTAATGTTTCAAGGCATCCTTGATATTTTGTATTGACACATTCGCGTGTTGACCAATGTATCCCATAAACTAGTCCAAGGCCCTTCCTTCAAAGGCTATGGATAGTTGTGCTCATTTGACAACATCATTATTAATGTTCTGCGCAGTCCATACACTCTACTACAAACCAGAATCGATCCATATCCTCATCCCCCACACCCTTAAAGGTAGGTAGTTTCAAGTGCATAGCCATATCGTCCTCAGGTGGTGGCAGAGGTGGGGTAGGAGAATTCTTACCCTTGCGTGGGTTTGATGTTGGCATAGATGGGGGTTCCAATTTGTGCAACCCCACCCTGGTTAAAATCATGTGATTCCCTTAAGGGATTTTATACTGATATATCTCCTTCTTGATTAACCTAGTAGTATTTACCACTTCGTGTTGTGCTTCCACTTTGGTCGGAGGTCATTCACTCTATGTGGCCACATAGGACACCCTTTTCACTCAATAGCATCTTAATCAACAGTGGCAGGGTTTGCAAGAAATTACCTCTAAATCCTTTGAAGAACCTTCGCTTCGCTTCCGAATATGACACAAACTAATCAACTGAAAATTCTGTCACGAATCCTCCCAAAATACTATCAACCCAGTGGTCTATATTCCTGGTGATATTGTTATCAATATTTTCCAATTTTTGGATCAATTCAGTGGTCCACTGTGTGACCTGATCATCTTTCCAGAAAGTCTAGTACTCTGCCAATCATGCCAACCACTCTTACAATTCATGTGCGAAGGATACAAAGAAGATTTCGTGCACTTCTGTAAAAATATAATTTTTTTTCCACTCTTCAATAGATAGCTTCTTAGTTCTATTCTCTTTTAGGGAAAACTCTTGAATATTTTTTTCGAACCAGTCCTCAAGTTCAGGCTTCAATGGCTACCAATGACCTTATGGCATTTCCCAATCTCTCTCTCAAAATTCTCCCAGTCCCAGCAACGAAACCATTTGTTGGCTATAGGGGTCTTGACCCAGGTTCGATTTTTAAGGTTTGCCAACAAACCCCTATATTGTTGTCCCTTTTAGTAATGGCCTACTTGCGCATGTCAAGGTCTCACCTGAAGTAGTATGGGAGGGTGCTGGAACCAGGTTTCCACACCTTGAGAGAGAGAAAGTTAATACAAGAGGATCCCTATAGATCTGCACAGGATAAGCCCTAATACATAAACTCTTAACAGTATATTGGCAAAGCACAGATCATAAATAACATGTAAACTGAGCAGAGTACTTAACCAGATCTATGCATTCATAATATCGCATCCACATGTGCATCAGTACATCATCAATATTTAATGAGAAATTATAATCTCAAAATTAACATAAAGTGTAGCCAATAACCATAACACAAAAACACTTAAATACCACAAACATTTTTCTCATTCATTCGTATCCAGATTCGACTTACAGACTCTATATACCATCTCACGCACACAGCCAATGGGATCCACACACAGCAAGATTTGGGGTCTACTCGCACACAGCCAGCAGGAGCCCTTACCCAGAAAATCGACACAACAAATTCACAAGTTTGTATCCAATATTAATTAGAACCTAGCCTCCCTCTAGGCTCGATTTATCTATCTATTTATAATATATTATCCTGTGCTACTCTATGGTCCACAAACCATGGTTTGCGAACTCCTGGTATACCCTTTGACCCTTTACAATTCATTGGGGGCTTTGACCTACCCCAAATCCCCTATGCTAGACTAAATATTACAAAATATTACAAAACTGGACCAAAAATGCGATTAGGGGACCTCGCTCCAACAGTTAATGAAACCATTGAAGCTTTGACAGAGGAATTTTAGATACATCACCAAAAGAGTACTCATTTACGACCCTCGAGAAAATAGTGCAGTAGAAGCTTTCAAGAAAATCTTGGAGAATGCACTCACAAATATTTGTAAAGAAAATCGAAATGACTGGGACGTACGCATCCCTTCTGTGTTATGGTCCTATTGAACCACATGCAAGAACTTGACTAGGAAAACACCTTTCAGGATGGTTTATGGAAAAGAAGCAATTATGCCAATGGAATATATTGTCTCGAGTTTGTGCATCGCAACATTCACTAATATTGACAACTTTCATCAGCAAGTTTATTGCTAACTTTCATCAGCAAGTGCAGAAGGTGCGCTAAAAGGCCTGGCATGATAGGCACATTCGACAGAAGGAATTCAAAGAAGAAGATTTTGTTTTGATGTATGATATTTAGTTTGCGTGCCACCCAGGAAAGTCCAGGAAGCACTTGATAGGGCCATACATTTTGAAGAGATCACTAATTGAGGTGTGGTGCACTTGGCCACGTTGCGTGGAGAAAGTATTCACGGGTACATCAATGGAAGTTGTCTGAAGTCGTATAGGGATAATCCTATGCCTACCAAATGACTATATGGTTGGAGAATGGGAATCCACCTATTTTCATGTTGCGCAGTGGACATACGCAAACAGGTGCGACAGGAGCACAAATATAGTGCACGACTGAAGAGACTAGCGGTTGGAACAGTAAATCTGGGTGAAAAAATGATTTTACCGTTTGATGGAGCAGGTTTTCTACATTTAATGAGGAGATCTTATGGGATTTTTGACCGTTTTTACAGGGATAAGGTGAAATTAATGAATTTTTTACCATTTTTACCATGGATTACCTATAAAAGGAAAGGCGCGGGTCATATTATGTTCCTTTGTTGTTCGAGTATATTGTGCTTTGAAATTATCTGAGTTGCGCTTTTAATTTAGCTCTGAATATTGTATGTCTAGCCGTGAGACCCCCGCATCTGACATGAGTAACCCGAAGTTCATTTTCAAACCAAGGATGATAGCCATGAACCCTGACAGCACACCATCTGAAGAGCACTATGTGCTGCTCACAATGTCTATGGAGCCCAAATCTGATGATGTTCATGAAGTTATCCTTGAGGTGCAAGAAGTAGTTTCGACACCTGCCAAAGGAAAGAGAAAGGTGAATAAGGGCTCAACCTCAAAGCCAAGGACATCCTCTAGACATGTTACATCCCCGCACTAAGCCACAAAGGATAGGTCTCCTATGGGTGACCCGACCAAGATACCTATGAGCACCAGTGAGGAGGTCACGCTCGTCGAGCCAATTTCATGGTAACTAAAGTATGTCAAGCTGCACAGACCCTCTGTGTGAGTCTTGAAGGATGTAGATGTTGTACGCAACTACCTGCATATGTCACTGATCCTTCAGGCAGTCTCGTTTGAAGGTAATATGTTTGGAAAAATCCCCTTGGTCAAGTTTGATGATCATGACCTGGTGAACGAGGAGACGTTCCTCGAGCTAGCACCTGAGTATTACCTGGAGCAATTATTGTATGACGATGTTGTGAAGGTAGAACTGATGTCATCAGTGTGTAGGTTGAACAATGCTGGGATTATAAATTTGCTGAGGATCCCTCACTTTGGGAGGTACCCCATCACCACTATTTGCATGTGCCAGCTACTAGTGCTAGTGCACAATGGGTGTCTATGGATCTAGAATAGAATTATAATTGATGCCACGCTGATCCATTAGATCACCGGATTGCATAAGAATGGGCCCCATCGCATAGCCTAGTATAGAAAAATCCAGGAGCTGAAGGTAGTTTCCTGGGTCAAGAAAGACTACAAGGTAGGGTGAGACTCCAGGGGATTCTAAGAGCAGCAACCTAAAGACCCGATAGTCCACCTAGGAACCTTGGTCCTAGGCTATAAAATTATGTGGAAGTGATATGCTAAGGTAGTCCCTGCGCATGTCATCATGCTAGCGGGACAATACGAGAAGGGGGTGAGCTACAATTGGTCCTAGTACCTCTACCAGGAGTTTTTGGAGAATGTGCGCGAGGTGCAGGTTGAAGGGAAAAATATTTGTTACTCATGGTTACTAGAGGGTGCAGTACCCCTGGAGGTAGAACCTAGTGTGTGCGAAGGGGTGTGCTACGCCAATCTGTTGGATTCACCATACCAGAAGAGATTCAAAGGGAATAATATCTTCTGGGTATTTTTCGAGAAGCTTTAGTAGTAGCTATACACTCATGGCCCTAGTTGTCCCCAACTACTTATGAGAAGTACAAAGATATTGCATATTTCCAAGTGACCATGCACCATGTGCAGATCCGGGTGCGCCACGGCCCAGTATGGTACAGCCTCCCCTATATGGTCACAGAGGCATAAATTGGCTAGGTCATGTGAGCTGGCCAAAATCATGGAAGGTTGCACTCGGCTCCACCTAGCCCATCACAACCTCAACTTCCGGAAAGGAGACAAAAAAAGCTGGAAAGGAAAAAGAAGTTGAGAAGCACACTGGAAAAGATGTAGAAAAGGAGGCTGAGAAAGAAATAGACAAGGAAGGAGAGCAAGAGCCTGAAGAAGAAGCTGAGGTAGATATCAGAGGAACGGATGGCCTAGATGGTACCAGAGCTGAGTCTCTCGGAGGAACTAAGCGCGGCATAAAATCCCCCAAGGGCCCGCGCAAGAAGCGGAAAGGTTCGAAGGTTGGAGGGACAAAATATGTTACACTCATGGAATATGACCTTGATAAGATTGTAGATGTGATCGCATCTACCTTCGATGATAGGTGGATTGTGCTGGAAGAGTGGTACAAGGTGGCCATAGAATCATTTCAGACTAGATTACAGGTGTTTTAGTTATAGTAGAACAACTTGAATTGTGCGTAGTTACAAACCTGCCCAAAATTTGGAATAGATTTATCAATGCTGCCTACTGGTAAGTTGCATGCCATCCAAACGATCATCACGGACAAGTTGCAGTGCAGGGAGGTGTGCGTGCACGAAAAACTTACTGAGGCTGAGCAGAATATCGCAGCAAAGACATAAGATTCTCTCCAGGCTTAGATAGCGTAGCAGGCAGCAATAGCATAACATGCGGAAATGGAGACTTTGATTGATAGACTTTGTGGTGACATGCCAAAGGTTTCCATCCTTGCTTCAGTTGTGCCGCAAGCCAAATTCAAAGGTCTCGTAGTAGCTTTTAAGGCCTCCAGATCCGAAGTACAGGCAGTAAAGGCATATTTTGAGCAGAAAATCGTAGAGTTGCAGGCCAAGCTTCAACTAGAAACTCCACCAGAACTGCACCCGCAGCGTGCGGCCTTAGTCAAAGAATCTTCAGCAAGTATTTATGCCACAGTTGACAATGGAACTAAGTTATTGGAGACATCTATGGGCCTGTGGAAATCCGTGCAAATGGATCCCCTTGTCCAGAAGGTTTCGTAGGAACTACGTGCCAAGGAGCAGGTGTTTGATGATCTTCAGGAGGAACTTTCTATATTTGTACCTTCTCAGCGAATGGCCCGATTACAGACCAATCAGATATTACACAATGAAGTGGAGGATATGCAAAGAAAGAAGCACATTGTGATCAACCATATGAAGCCATGGGCAGAAAAAGCGATGAAACTGTCACAGGATTTGGATGTTGCTGTGAAGAACTTAAACCAGACACATCAGAGTATCAATCTCGCTATAGAAGGGATGACTTCTCAGAAACTGGTGGATATAGTGCAGAGTGAAGCCAATCAGAGTGAAGGTGTCCTTGCGCCCTTCATTTCTGCCATTGAGGAATTAAATACAAAGATGAAGACTCGAGTACCTCTGTGATTCAGTACAAGTCATAAAATTGTGTCGAGGGACCGTTGGAGTGGGGTCCCTTAGGACCGCAATTTTGAGTAAATTAATCATTATTTTTGTATTTTTGAGTCATGCGCGCTAAGAAATGCATAGGTCAAAGGGCTTTGCAGTAGTTCAAATCCCCTTCATGAGTTGTAATGGGAAAAAGGGTAAAAATAGGAGTCACAAACCACATTTTGCGAACCTTAGATGAGCGTAGGATAAGATATAAATGGAAGTGTAGATAGAGTCAAAGAACACAGTTTTTGGGAAGTAAGTTTTGATACAATTATGATATGTTCTGAACTTTGAAGCGAATATGTAAGTGTCTGTGTCAGAAAGGCTACTTCTGGCCATTTTTACGGAGACCTTAGTCCGATTGTGTGTGGACCCTGTTGGCTGTGTGCATGAGTGGATCTGAAGAAATGTAAAGGGTTTGCGATTGTTGATGAATAAAGAAGTGGTTATTGATAATTCTTAGTACTAAATGCATCTGTGATATGTTTTCATATGATTTATGTTTGGATTGGTTGCGTACCTATTTTATTTCTTAATATGAATTTTATATGCATAGATCTATTACTGTAAGACCTAAATAAAACTTTACTAAGACCGTTAAGGGATTGCGAAGCCATTGTCTATGCGTGTGTAGGGTAGCCTATGTAAATTGACCTAGATATGTTTATGGTGTGAAGGATAGTCCACTATTATTATATATTTGAGGACACCCACATCATTTAATTCTCTCTCAGGGTGTGGAAACCTGGTTCCAGCACCTCCCTATACTGCTTCGGGTGAGACATTGACCTGCACAAGTAGGTCACTGCCAAAAGGGCTAGTAGTAAGAGGGTTTTGTTGGTTAAGCTTAAATCTAAACCTGGGTCAAGACCCCTCAAGTCCAGGGCTAATTTTATAGAATTTTCTGGGAAATATTCAACCCTTAAATCCTCATCCTTATAGCAGGGAAAATTGCTAGTTAGTTGGGGAATTTGCACCAATTTTTGGGTTTTATTTTGGCTTGGATATAGGTGAAACCTTTTTTGGGTATTTTTGGGTTTGAGGAGAGGAGCTCACAAATGAAATTTTAGAGCAGTCTAGGAATTATTTTGAGTAACATTCAATTCCATTTGGAAATCTATAGGATATTTCCTGGGAAGTTCATATTATTAGTTTATAGCCATTTCAACAGTTGGGTTAGCGAGATTTCACCTGGGGTTTGCAAAGATTGATTGGCAAGCCCACGTTCCATTGTTCTCTCATTTTGTACTCATAGTTCACCATATTAATAAAATGGCTCATATATACTGCTCATATTTTCTGGTGTTCTAATTTGGGTGATCGATTTTATAATTTTCTTATTGTTTTGAGTTCATATCTCTATATTTACTGCTATTTTCCAATTAGGAATATTACAATGGTATCATAGCCATGATCTTGGCCATCTGTGGGGTAGCCAAATATATCATGAAGGTGTTCGGTTATATGCATAATGATGTGTGAAACCATAGACAAACCCATGGATCAAGGAAGATCTAATATGCAGTAATTATATGGTGGAATTTGCTGGAACGATGGGAGGTTGGATCAATTGAGGAAGGTGTTGATCAGATCCATCCTCACCCTTGTATAATAGATACCAGAGGTGCGTAGGCCATGGGGGTGTAACCATTTACACCATGTGGATAAAATCAATAGAATCAGAGTACCAGATCTCTTCAAAAGGAGCAGGAAAGATAGGGACAGTTAGAAGGTGAGACCAGGAGGCACTTTTGTTGGTGGAAACCTGATTTTAGATATCATGAGAATGAAGAGGAGGTTTATCATGAGTTAGAGGGAACACATGGTTGTGAGGTGTGAATAAGTACACCCAACATGATGCAAGATTCACCCTTGTTGGAGATTCCTTTGATAGCTATGGTTAACACTAGGAAAGAGAGTAGAGCATTCACCCATGAGGCCATCCATTGACGAGGTTCTAGAAGACACAAAGGTGTTCACCATTAAGGAGGTTCCATCCATTGTTAAGGTATCCATTGATGATGTGTCAGGAGTTATGTCTGAGTTTTTAAGTGATAGTAGAGAACAATAGAGAGATGAGGCTCCATGAGATACAATGGTATTAGATGATGGTCACCCACAAAAGTTTCATCATTTCCAGGCCAACCTTCTAGCATTGAAAAGGAAGGCCATGATAGTGCAAGAGGCTATTTTGAAACTGAATGAGGAGCTGGAGGGAATGAGTGTGGTTTGTTCTGAGTAAATGGCCAAACTGACTCACATTTGGCAACATTTGGATTCCCTAATGGTCTAGCTAGAGTGCACATTAGAGCATTGAAGTAGCCCTCTTCAAACATACATATATGGGGCTTCTAGAACTATTATGTTTCCTTTTCACAATGGAGATGGAGAGGCAGAGTCACCTCGAAATATCTTATGTGTTGACCAATATGGTGAGAAGAGGTGACATGAGCTAAGTAGGGTGCAACATTCACAATATGGAGTTCTTTTTATGTGTATGAGAGTTCATGCATTTGATCCCTCTCTTGGGGTTGGGGGGTGAGAGATTCTGAGTTGGTGCCTGGTGGAGTGGGTTAGGATTAGGGAGATGGTAGTAGACTGAGGTCAATATCAGTTGGAGCTTCTAGAAATTGGGGATACCGAAAGCCCAAACTGGTATTTGGATCTAGGTGGTATTGCCTGCCATTTACTAGATACACAGATTGACAATGACATCAATGGCATAGTCAACCCATTTGTCGAGTGCATGCATTTGCGAGGGGAGTTTCAGTAAGAATCAAGGATCAGTCAATTTTTGAGGGGACTCCATGGGTCAACTAGATATGCTACTTGTGCACGGGGTCATGGGATGATCCACACACTTTGGTAGGAGATTGTCGGAGGAGGTGGCATTGACAGGCGACCTGATAGTACCTTGTATGGGGTCGAGGTTTCTCCCCAGTTATGTGGGCCACAATGGTTATAGAGGGGCAACATAATGGTGGCATCACCAGTGGTACATAGGGGTATTCACCTCTTGTGTCTCTCCAAGAGGGTTTGGAGGTGAGGCCCACGCATCAGAGGGTATGGTGATACAACAGTGGAGTTGGCTATACTAGTAGGGTGTGAGTCGACACATATTTTCTTAGCTTTATATCATGTCCTTCAGTGGAGTGTAAGAGAATACAACGTTTAGTAGTGGTTTGCAGGTGAGCATCAAAGGTGCATGGCGAGGTGTTGTGATGCATGGAGTTACACCATGGAGTATGGGTAGCATCTCAATCCACATTGGGTTTGTTAGTGGAGCGATTAATGAATTGGTGCATATGTGACACCCGACGGTACAAGAAGATACATCACCAAGCAGGGAAAGCCAGTAGTGTGTAGGGACAGATCACGGTGTACAGTGGCATGTCGAGAAGTACATGGATACTTGGTGGTATGTAGTGGCATAATGTGTAGCACAGTGGGATCTTGGAGCATTTACTTCTAGGATATTGATGGAAGAGGACATTAGACATACCTTTGGGTATAGTTCACCTAATATTGACGAGTACATAGATGAGAGACAGTTGATGGTATCTATGGAGACTCACATTCTTATTCCTCTTCTACATCGCTTGTAGGAACAAATGATTTAGTTTTTGTCCCTTGACACTTTGGGCATGAACAACGGGTGGAAGAGATCTCACATAAGATATTTGGAAGGGAATCAATGCACCAGGGGACAAACTCTTGAATGGTGGCATTGGTTCAAGGCACAAGCTGACATGTACAAATTTGGGGAGTGAATGGGTTGTTGTAGCAGTAGCTTATTTTCCACCCTTGAGTTCACACTTAAGGGGATACATGACACATTTTGGGCGAGGCACTCAAAGGTGTCTTGGGAACTTATAAATTAGGTGGATGACCTCACTTGCAGGTGAATGCTTAGGCTCCATGCAGTATCGGGGTGTGCTTTCAGGAGGCATGATCACATATTTGACGATGTGGTATTATAGGTGTAGGGAATTTTTTAACACACTAGGTTGATTCATGATATATGCAAAGTATATATATTGATTACATGCAAGGATCATAGATGTGGAACATGAGGGTTCCAACTATCATCAAGACTATGTCGCAGGGGATCTGGTTATGGGATCTGGGGATTCAGTTGTATGAAAGGTCACTCCATTTTATGATGAGAAGGGTCATGGAAGAGTGTGATGTAGCTCAATTTGGGGTTGAATCATGGGGTATTGTTGAGGCCTCCATTATATGAAAAGGAAATTTTTTCCAGTTGTTGCTCAAGATCGAGATTAGAGATGGATGCGTAGATACAGACATCATAAAGATAATTGGGCATGATGAGATTTATATTCATCGATATTTCACTATTAGGGTTCAGGGGAGGTAGATACAGTGTTCCCATGATGGGTATCCCATCAGAGCTAGAGTGGTGCAGCAACAACATGATGGCACCCTTTTGAGACTAGCATGGAACCCGATCATCGCAGTAATGGACAACTCAACGACCTTGAGGGATGAATTCGCTACCATAGGGGGAGATCATTTATATCTTCCATTGGGATTGTTTGACTTACTGTTGGCATGAGGGACTTCATTAACATGGCAGGTTGGTCAGCAAGAGGATATCAGGGGAACCATGTGGGAGAGATTTCATCCCCACGGTGATTGGATTGTATATTCAATAGTTTACTATTGGAGTGCAGGAGGTGGACTACTTGGCATGGAAATTTCACGGGGAGTCAGATAGAGTCATACATTATCATGATTCTTTACTCTTTTATAGTATGCAGAGGGATTCGGGTATGTATACCTTGTTGGATAGAGAGACTAGAGAGGGATGCTTCATAGTGATCAAGATGGCTTGGGATCCGGGTATCGAGGGATTCCTTAATGACCCAATAGTGCAGATATATGGGATGACACAGTGGCACATTTGGGACCCTGGTATTACTGATGATGATAATGGTGATTAGCTATCAGAGGGGGTGCATGTTCATGAATTTCCTAACGACAAGAATTTTTTGCCGGGGAGGACTGTAATATATCCAATTTTTATTTTCTGCATTAGAGATGATTTTTGGAAGAGGGGAAAATTATGGCATTGTGACTGAGGAGGAAAAATTTAAATCAAAACTTTAGCGGAGAGTGTGGACCATAAAGAGAGAAATTCGACCCAAGTGGAAATTCGCACTAGTGTGAAGAGAGAGAAAGGAAGGTGGGGACCACCAAGGGAGAGAGGGCCAACAATTATAAATAGAGTTTCAAGGTATCCATTTGGTATCTTTAATCATTTGAGAATTTAACATTATTTTTCTTGAGCTGCTTAGTTAAGACAACTGTGTTGTTCAACACAAGGAATTTCCGAGTAAGAATTCCACCCTCATTTCATAGAACATTGAGTGTCTTCCTCATGAGGAAATTTTGGGAGCTCAACTAAGAGTTTCCATTGACCATAATTGCAGGTTACTTCAATTGGTATGTGTTATTTCTAGGGTGTAGAGGTGGCTCAAATTTCTTGTGGGGAAATAAATTACAAAGGAGCAGAACACCGGAGGATTTGAAAGTATTTTTCCTTATTTTAGTTGGATATTTTTGTGGTGATTAGCAGGGATGAGTTTGAGGGAATTTTCGGGGTCAAAATTCTACATTTATGGAAGTGTGCAGGGGTCTCTAGGCATGATTACGTAGAGGTTAGATGAATATAGGTTTAGGAGAGATTAGGGTCAGAGTTTGGAGGTATTCCTCAATGAAAAATTTAGCTAGAGTTGAGATAGATTTCTAATGGTGGATTTGGGCCTAAATTAGTAGTATCAGTATTATGGGGCATTTTTTGGTGAAATTGGGCAATTTTCACTTGTTGGGAGTCACTGGGGGTTGGTGGATTCAACCCAACCCCTTCCTAGGTTTTTTTGGGTTTGGTGAGAGGAGTCTGGGGCTAATTTTATAGAATTTTCTGGGCAATATTCAAGCCCGAAATCCTCATTCTTATATAAGGGAGAATTGCTACTTAATTGAGGAATTTGCACCACTTTGTGGGTTCAATTTTGGCTTGTAGATAGGCCAAACCTTTTTTGGGTATTTTCAGGGTTGAGGAGAGGAGCTTACATCTGCAATTTCAGAGAATTCCTGGCATCATTTTGAGTAGAACATCCAACTACATTTGGCAGCCTATAAGATATTTCCTGGGAAAATTGTATTATCAGTTTGGAGTCATTTCAACATTTGGGTCAATGATATTTCAACTAGGGTTTACATAGCTTGCTTGGAAATCCCACGTTCCATTGTTCTCTCATTTTGTACTCATGTTTCCCCATATTAATAAAATGGCTCATATATTCTACTCATATTTACTAGTGTTCTAAATTGGGTGCTTTATTTTATATTTTTCTTCTTGTTCTTAGATCATACATATTTATTTACTATTATTTTCCAATTAGGGATATTAAAAAATCAATTATTCAATTGATGTGGGAGGCTTGAGGGATAATAGTATTTGCACATAATTAAAAGAAAGGTTGGAGATGGGGAATCAGTTTGTGCATATCTTCCTTCGCTCATGGGAGGATATTTTGAGAAGGGGGGTATTTGACCTAGAGTTTCCTTTCATGATCATGATCATTTAATTTCTTGGCTTTGAAAGCTAGTGCAAACTTAGAACTTTTGGAAGGCGAGACAAGTTCCAAAGGTGGGCTAACATCAATGCTCATGGTCAAGGGATGATAATTTTTTTAACTTCTGAGTTGATTCTTGCCTCTCTGTGGGGTCTCTGACAGGATCTATGTGCATGGTGATAAAAAATTTTATTGTTACCTCTTAAGATGTGATAGAAGGAGGCCCCTCCCAGATGCATTATTTGATTTCAGATGCAGGTTATGATTTGACTAAGCCTAACATTGTTGGGACTTATGCCTTTGACTAGCTAGTTAATTAACAAGGCATAGTCCCCCAAAATAATGGGGATATGAATGTGGAGCTCACAAAGAATGGTGATGCCCAAGAGGAGACCATAGGATTCCACTTTGTAATTTGATTCATGTCCAAGGCCCCATTTAAATGATACCAATTCTTCTCCTCCAAGAGCTACGATAACTCCCCCTTCTCATGCTTTCCTTGGATTGTTTTTAGAAGCTCCATTGAAAAAAAGACAAGCCATTTTTTCTCTTTTAACCAAACCATGAAGTCTTGATCCTTCAGTATTATTTTCTAGTTTTGAATTATAGGAGGAATTTTGGGAGGGTTGTGGATGGATTGACTAGTTTTTGTGAGGGAAAATTGGAACACCTAAATTTATACCTCCTATAGGATTTGTAGATCCATCTTGTTGCTACGTTTTGAAATGATAGCTTTAGTTGTAAGGCCCCAAAATTTAGTCAAAATATTTATTTTCTCTGGATTTTTGAGTGAAATACGCTCTTGTTTATTGCTAGCCATATTTTCCAACAAAGGAATGTTGGGAGACTAAGCCAAAAAATCTTGATCAAATTTTTATTTTTAAGAGTGAAGGGTTAACTTGTATTCCAATGACAAAAGAAATATGCTAGATTCAAATCAAATTTGGATGGACTCAAAGTGGCTAGAGCATGGAATAATAACATTTTTGAGATAAGGGGAAAGAAAGATATAAGTGTTGAATTATATTTTCCAAATTCATGCAGAGGGTACATTAGATGGGCACTGTATATTGTGCTCCTTTAGATTTTATGTTGTTAGGATATTTCCCTTGAGAAGAGTGCAGGTAAACATTATTATATTCGATATACTTTCAAATTTCCACTCTTTTCCAGTGTGGCCAAATAGATTATTGGTTTTTCTCTTCTTGAAGTGTGTTGTATCCACTTTTTACTGTATAATATTTCCAAGTTATATTCCATTTTAATCCATCTTATTGATTTATTTGGATTGTGGAAACACATTTTAAATGTTCAATAAGTAAGTTCCATTGATGGGGAATTCCATCTATAAGAGTTGGGGGTTTCTAGGCCCTCCAAGCTTATCCATTTTTCTCCCAGGATGAAATTTGTGCTAGCTTCATTATATCTCTTTCTAAACGCCAATTCCTTAATTATTGAAGGTCAAGATGGTGGACATAATTAGTTTTCCTAGAATGTTGTTATCCAAAAATTCAATCTCATTTCTATTCCTTGGGATTCTACAAGTGTGAGATTTTATATGAGGGAAGGCCCTTTTTCAAAGTTTCCAAATTGAAGAGAAACTTATGAGAGGTATCTGAAACTTAAGAAGTTGTTTTCTAGAGGTGTTCAAATATTTTCCTTCTATGGAATGTTTCCACCACTTTGATCCCTTAGTGACTAAGCTCCATAGGATTTTCACCCCCAAGGCTATATTCATAAGTTCAAGTTGCTTAATTACAATACCACCTCTTTTGTAGGGGGTTGTTACCTCCTTCCAACTGAGGAGGTGGAATTTTTTTTTTTTTGTCTTACCTTCACGCCACATAATTTTTCTTTAGATAATTTTGATCATATTTCGAATGATAACTTTGGCTTGAAGGATAAAATATTGATAAATGTGAAAAGCATATAATATTGGATTTATTAGGGCATGTGAACTTCCAAATTTAATAATTATGTCCCCTAATAATGAAGCTTTTTCCTCATCATATATATTTTCTTTTCCCATACCTTAGCCTTCATTATTTTCTTAAATATTGACATTCCTAGATACTTAAAGTGAGTCCATTAATATTTGTAAGGAATTTAAAATATTTGATAAATTCGCCTGAAATTTTTAGCAGGGCGGGGGGTGGCGGGGTGTTTCATCCATGTATATTACTCTTGAGTTTGTTGAGTAAGCCTAATGATGTTTCAAGAAAGAGTTATGGGTTGGTATTTATTTTTTTAACTATTGTTGGTGAAGCTCCTCCTATTAATAATGTGTCATAAGAGAATTGAGTGTGGTTTAGGCTTTTTACTCCTTTGTTGTAGTGGATTCTAATGATTAGCCATGTTTTTCTGTCTTTCTTAAGGTTTCTTTCAAGAAATTCTGCCATAAGTACATATAGTAAGGGTGAGAAGGGGAAATCTTGCATTATACCCCCTGTGCTCTGGAATACATGCCCTGGTATTCCATTTACCAAGGCCACTATCCATGGATTATTGATACAAGCTTTGATAAGGTCAAAAAATTCATTAGAAAATCTAAATATTTTTAAAACAAAAAAGAGGAGGGAGTGTCTTACCCTATCAAAGGCATTTCCCATGTCAAGCTTGAGGGCGAAGCCATGCTATTCTCTAAAAATACTTAATTTAATTTATTTCTTGACTAAGAGGATATTTTCCACTATACATATTTTCTAAATGAAGCCACCCTCGTTTTCAGAGATGAGATGGGGGAGAAGGATCTTGAGTTAGTTTGTGAGGATTTTGTAAGAATAATTGCACAATGAAATAGGTTGAAATCCGTTGAAGGAGGAGGGTCTTTCTTCTTTGGGAATCAGTGCAAGAAAGGTTGAATTGATGTTACCTTCAACCTTGAATTTCTATTGTGCCCAATGGCTCATTTTGAGGATATTTTTTTTTATGAGCTCCTAATAAGATTGATAAAAGGAGATGGTGAATCCATATGGACCTGGTGCTTCGTCAAGATGCATACTTCATGGTGTTCGTTGCATTTCTTCTTCATCCACTAGCTTGGTAAGAGTAGCATTAGATTCATCTATCACTTTATTTGGGATTGTTCTCAAAATTTCCTCAAAGTTGGCGAGTTCAGGATCTACTATCAGAAGTTTGCTGAAGTGAAACTATGCTTCATGTTTGACTACTTCTAGCCCTTCGATGAGAATTTTCCTTTCGCCATAGATTATGCCAACACTGTTTTTTATTTATTTGGACCTTCATTTGACTATGAAAGAAGGAAATGTTCTTATCACCTAGTATAATGAAATGGGCACCATATTATTCTATCTTTGTTTCTAGAGAGTTCCAACATTTCTCTTTGTCCCTATAATGCACATGGGCATAAATTTTGTACATTTTGTAAGATTTTCCACTTAATTTGTTGTGAAAATATGTCATTATCCAATGTTGTACTTTGTGGATATTTTGGATGTCCAAAATTGTATGGTTCCACACAATGCAAATTCATTTTGATTCACCTTGCACACTGATTGTTGCCTCTTTGAAATCCTTAGCAATTTCTTGATTATGGATGTCATTTATTCCTCACTTGCTTTGGTCTCCTGGATTAGTAGCACTGTGGGATTTTATGATCTTATTAGATATTTAATTGCATTTATTTTTGTAACATTCGCAAGGCCTATGCAATTCCAGGAGACCAGATTCATTATTTACCTTGTGAAGGTGTGGCATAGACCTTGCCTCTCCCTTCCTAGGTCTAAGGTTATTTCAGTGCTTTCCATTTCCCTAAGAATGAGTTCATTGGTTGTTGGATGCCTATTTCCATTTAATTTTTTCCGCTTCATTCTGAACCCATTTTTTTTCTTCCTTTTTATTTTCCTTTGAAGTGATTCTAGTGGTACTATAACTTCTTTTGCTTTTGTTCTAGTCAGGATTCCAACAAAGGAGGGGACTGAGGGATTCGATGAAGCATGGGGGTGATCAGAGAGGAGGGATATGGGATCATCATGAGATATGTCTTGTGCTCTTACTGGATCAATTGAGGGGGGATTGGAAAGAGGGATGAATTGATTAGGGTCTACTATTTAATGGAAAATATGAGGCTATATTAAGGAAGGTGGTTCTTCTAAGGCCTCCACAAGCTCATTAGATGTTTGAAGGTCACCTGGGTCAGAATGGATATTGGCTACAATCCTAAAGGTATCAAAGGAGTTGGGCATAGAGACCCCAAATTTAGGCAAGGTTTTGGAATATGAAGAAGAGGGAATATAGGATTTAGGGTGAGGGGTCAACGAAGTAAGTCCAGGGTGCAAAGGTTCAGGTTTTTTAGTAGATTTGTTGTTTTTTTGCCTGAATGTTTCCCATTGTTCATCTCAGGTATCTTGAGATTTATATGCATAATTTTTTAGGCATATATTAGTGAAGAAACCATATTGATGGCATGCCTTACATTTTAGGGGTAGCTATTCATAGTCTAGTTGTTGAATATGTGTCCAACTATCGACCTTGAGCTTCACTGCTTTAAGGAATCCTCTGGGTAGATAGAATTCTATGCAGATATTTGTGCATGCATGTATATTATCCTTTGGTTCACTCTGATCTATGTATTCTATAATTTCCTTCCTTATGGTTCTTATTGATTCACCCTCTAGCAATGGAGAAGGAGGTGAGTGAAACAAACCCAGACCAGGACAATCTTAGGGATGTCATGTTTTGCATCAAAGTCCAAGGCCTATCTATTTAATTAGAGACCCCGTGAGTCCATGAAATACGATCCATTCCTAAATATTAAGTCTTTATCTTTCTTGGATTCAAAATAGAAGGTAAAGTATCCTGTTCTGCAAAAGCATGCCAAAATTTTCCCTTTCATTTTTGGAGACCCGTTTTTCTCTATCCATTTTCGCACAAAATTTTGGAGAGGGAACTCCTATTTAACCTTACGCTTCTTAAAAACAGCTTCCTAAATCACCCAATAGCCTTCAGGAAAATATAAAGCTTCTACAAATGTATACACATTATGTATTCCTCCATTCAATGATAGAAACAAAACATACAAAAAGACATAGGGCCACTGAACAAATCCATACTTATCCATAAAAACATTTTACCTTTATAGGCTACATGGATTCAACAACATCATTTTCTACAACTAATTATGTATCTAAATATAAAATCAAACTAAGATGGATGTAGGCTAGTTTAATTTCTCCCTTAAATAGGTTATATTCCACAATGAATACCATGGGTCATTTTTAATTTTTTTATTATTATTTTTTATAGGGTTATTTTTATTTTGTTATTTTTATTTTATTTTCATCGAGTTAAAATGTTTACATTATATCACATTACATTAAGTTACACATCTCTACCATATTTTATTTTTATTTTTATTTTTGAGTCAAAATGTTTACATTAATGTTACAAATCTCTATCATCCTAGGCTGGAGAGCACCTCTCAACCTAATAAAAAATGAGTAATTTTATTAAAAGAAATAAAAAAATATTATATTATATTTTAAAATAAAAATATTATATTAAAAATTTAGAGTCCACTAACACTAAATTATCTATTTTACTTTAATTATTTCACCCTTTCTTACGAACAAAATTCCACTTTGCAATGTTCGATGAAACCAATTCCACTTAGATTTCCTTAAAACCAATGTTAAATTTATATTATGTTTATACACAATAATTATATTGATTTTTAATTAACACAAGCATTGACATTATATTAAATTTGTTAAATGTTAAATGGTAAACATTTATGCTTCACATCTACCCCATACTGGGTTGTAGAGTACCTCTTGTCACAATAAATAATAATATTAAGAACCAACATATATCTATCATAACTAAGGATTTAGCAAGTAATGAGAGGAATCAAATCTCTAGGGTTTCAAACTTTTTCTCAGGTTTTGCATTGAAAAATAAATTTCATTTTGAGAGATTCGATCCATATTGGCACTTATTTATATAACCTATTGAAATATGCTTCATGTACGGAGGAATGGAGAATTGGTGAAACCATGGTGCAATCCCGGATACTAGGCAACATAGTCGTTTCCGAAGGAAACATCAGTGATAATGAGGGCATGCCATCGAGGTTTGGGTAGGTGGTTACCCTAACCACTAACCGGTTCACCCCCATTGTCCATATCCTCATCCAATTCCTACTGTAGATTATTGTAATATGGAAAAACGGGAGACATCTAGTAGGGAAGCCATGTATATGCAAGATATACCATAGGTTAACATATATTTGTAACATAAATAATTTGGAAAAAACATGAATACATGTGCCATAGTCTCATATATATATTGATAGTAATAATTTTAATCAAAGCTATGTAGACTGAAAGGTCTTATCATTGCTAATATATATGTGTGTGTGTGTCCATATATTGCAAAGGAGTAATAGTAAATGAAAACTTTAACAATTAAAACATAGATTCCAAATACTTAAATCAAAAGTAAGAAACAATACAAGTATCCACCAATGCCAAGAAAGCTAAGAAATTATTATGTCCATTCTCTTTATATAACTCTTGAATTAATAAAGTAAAAGAGTAAAAAAAAAAAATTGAATTACTTCCAGTTATTGATAGTAAAATAAATAAATAAATAAGGAGATTGCATGATAAATGTTAGTTTTATCTATAGGACTGTTACAGGTGGTATCAGAGCTGAACGGGTTAACATTGTGGCTTCTTTAAGGGAAATTAATAACAAACTGTGTTGTGTTTCACATAAGAGAAGATTTGGAAATATGACCACCCCGTCTATAGGATCAAGTTTTTCACCTTTACCTGAATTAAAGCATGAAATGTGGGTGCATCTAGGTGAATAACCTCAGTCTATATTTTCCATGTTATTTGAAACAGTGCATAAATTGAGGGCTGTGGTCGCCAACTTAAGGGATGACAATGGAAATTTGATGAGAGGTCAATAGAGAATCATTAAGAGTTTAAAAAATAGGAAAAACCAAAGAGCCTCAGCCCCAACCCCAGATAATGGAAATAGATTTGAATCACACAGGTGGAGGGAGGAGAGTGTTCCTAAAAAAAGTCTTGCACCAAACCTGAAGATGATAAGTGAACATAAGTGGAGGAATCTAAGAATGTATCTCAAGGAAAATCATTTAAACCAGTCCAAAGACAAAAAATAGAGTTACAAGGGGAGTTTAAGAAGATAAAACCCTTAACATTTGATGGAGAGTTGGAAGAAGGAGTTGAGGAATGGATATTGAATATTAACAAGTACTTCCAAATTCATGAGTATGACAACAATTTGAAGGCCTGTTTAGCAATCTAGCAGCTCCAGGGTAATGTTATGGTGGGAAGAAGTTAAATTTGTTCATGGGGTGGATGAGCAAGAGATAACTTGGGAGAACTTTCAATAAAATTTTAGAAATAAATATCTTATTGAATGGTATTACGATGAAAAATCCAATAAGTTTCATGGCCCAGGATTAGGTCAGTTGAAAATGGATGAATATGTTGCACGATTTACCTCCTTGTGCTAGTATGTTCCTTATATGAGGGAAGAAAATGCTAAGGTGCAACACTTCATAAGCAGTTTTTCCGTGTCCATGAAAGAGTGTTTAGAGTTTGATAATCCCAAGACTATAGAGGAATATATCTGTAAAGCACGAATTTGTGAACATCATTCAAAACATAAAGGATAAAATAATAAATCTTGGACAAAGTAGCCCCTAAATAGTAAAAAAACTACTGGATCTGAAAGGTTAGCAAAGGAAAACATATAAAAATTACTAGGAAGTTTCAAAAAAAATCCTAGAATAGCTCCACAAAACAATAGGAAAATTTGACTGATGTGGATCTTGAGGAGAGGCCCCTAAGATCTAAAAAATTGAAATGGATCTGACAAGATCTAAAAAATTAGAATGCCATAAAAACGAGAGAACACATGACAAATAAAACCACGAAGAAACTTGTTTTATTAAAGCAAAGAATAACTCTAGAAGCTACATTGTCGTGGGCAATCAGTCCTTTTACAAAATGCGACTTGTTACCTATAGAATTTTTTTGTTAAAATACCACAGGTAAATTCCATGGGTGGATCTGACTTACAGTACCATGGGTGAATGAATACCATGGATAGATACAACTTACAATATCATGGGTAAATTCCATGGGTGGATAAATACCATGGGTGGATGAATACCATGGGTCGATGTCATTTACCATACCATGGATAAATTCCATGGGTGGATGAATAACATGGATGTCATTTTCCATCCAAATCATTCCTCCCTCCTTAATAATCAATATTCCCCATTGCGTGAAGTCCCATCCTAATAATCCTTTGTTGAATATGAAGAGCCATTGAAAGAAGGGTTTTGTGTGGCTAACCGATAACCGTGATGAATGAAGATCTGAGGATAGTGATACCCTGTAATTATTGTGACCAATTGTGATATTGACAGTGTGCGGCCTAGAAAATGGACTTCGATGAAGTATGGGTTTGTGGATGACCCATAACCATGACAAATGGAAATCCAAGGATAGATATTTCTTGTAATGCTTGTGGCCAACTGTGATGCTAACAGTGTGTGACCTTGAAAATGGACTTCGATGAAGTGTGGGTTTGTGGATGACCTAGAACCATGAAAAATGAAGATCCGAGGATAGAGATACCCTATAATTCTTGTAACCAACTGTGATACTAACAGTGTGTGGCCTAGCAAATGGACTTCGATGATAAAGATTTTGTGCGGTTGACCCATAACCGTGACGTTGATTGTTGATGAAGTAACAGGTGCCTAGATAGCATGGGGTGGGAGGGGACATCTCCAAATAACCCATGTTGAATGTTTCTATGGTGAAACTAATTAATGTGAAGTAGGTGCCTACTAAAGCGGGGTGGGAGGGCACATCTCCAAAGGGAACCTCCTCCAAATGCTGCTCCACATTAAAAATGAGCATAACTCGGTCAATATAACTTAGAATATTTATTATAACCTATTTTTGGAAACAAAATGATCATTCTACATCTTCTCTTATGTTTCAAACTGCTATCTGGAGGCTCTAGACTCTCATATTCACACTAGAACTGTCTCGCCGTCACAATTTTTTTTTTTAAAATAGCCGATTTTAATTCAGTGATAACTCCCTCGTACCGACTCCAATTCTATAACCATTTCTCTCAAATTTCACACTGAAAACTGCAAAAAATAACAAGATAGTCGCCATCCACAAATTGTAGACATAAATATTTCTACAACATTGCTAATTTGGAATCAGCGATATCTCCCTCATCTGGACTCCGATTCAATTGATTTTTTTTTTTAAATTGGCTATTTTTTGCAAGGAATCCAGATATGTTATTTTTTTTCTAAAAAAATGTACCAATATTTTTCAAATCTTCTCTACAAACACATCACCCTAAAACTTCTTGCAAAAAAAAAGAAAAAAAAACAAGAATTCTTCCCACTTTGTCCAAGAAAGTGCTTCGTGGAGGTTTTGAAACTTGCATGGAGTTTGCTCAGTATGGCTGCAAAATGTTGAAATTAAAATATTCTTAAAACCCTTAATCCCATGGATTTGTAACCTAAATCTGATACCACTGATCCGGATGTTGGCGGGAGGCCCCCAAGATCTAAAAAATTGAAATGGATCTGACAAGATTTGAAAAACTAAAATGCCAGAAAAAGGAGAGAACAAAAAACAAATAAAACCACAAAGAAAATAATAATTGTAGAAGCTACATTGTGGTGGACAATCTGTCCTTTTACAAAATGTGACTTGTTACTTATAGCCTTTTTTGATACAATACCACAGGTAAATTCCATGGGTGGCTAAATACCATGGGTGGATCTCACTTAAAATACCATGGGTAAATACCATGGGTGAATGAATACCATGGATGGATGCCACTTACAATACCATGGGTAAATTCCATGGGTGGATAAATACCATGGGTGGATGAATACTATGGGTTGATTCCATTTACAATACCATGGGTATATTCCATGGGTGGGTGGATAACATGGGTAAATGAATACCATGGGTGGATGCCATTTTCCATTCAGATCATTGACACTAATAAAGTATAGAATCAACCAATACAATTTTGGGGTTATGGAGAATCCCACTATCTCAGAGTTTGTCCTTACCAGGAACGACAGAGCAAGTAACAACCATTCAATAGGTGTCTATGGTGGATGATTTGAAGATATGTATGCCTAAAATAAATGCTACTGCGAAACGGAAATATGAACATCAATTTACAATGATTGAATTAGAAATTGAGATTTTCAATCATGTTGTTTCAATTTTGATAGACCTTGGGGAAATTTTGAGCTATAATAGCCCCAAAATAGTAAAATTATGTCAATTACAGGTCAATAAAGTTAAACACATGTGGTTGTTTCAATTGGCCACTAGAGCTAAGATAAAAGTGATGAAAAGAGTTATGAAATGCCCAATAGAATTGGTAGGACAACCAACATAGATTAATCTAACCATTATACATTTAGGTTCTTATGCCATCTTAATAGGTATGGATTGGCTGGAGGAGCAATAGTCCATCATAAACTATAACAATAAAATTATTAGTTATGTCACTGAAGGAGGTGGTAGGAAACATATTCAAGGAATAGTAATACCTATAGTGTTAAGGAAAATTTCATCATCACAAAGGAAGCAAAAAATTAGATAGTGTTGCCAGATTTTCGCAATCTAAGTAGGATATTCTAATTCCAAAGAAAAGTCAACAACCTTGGAAAATATGCACGTTGTTCAATATTTTGTAGACATATTTCTAGAGGATATTCTAGGATTTCCCGTAAACGAGATATATATTTTTAAATCGAAGTAGTTCCATGAGCAAGACCAGTATCTAAAGCACCATATTGCATGTGTACTAGAATTAACTAAGATGAAAATGAAGTTGTAGGAACTGTTGGAAAAAAAATTATATTCACCCTAATGTATCACCATGGGGAGTCCCTATACTTTTCATAAAAAAAATGGCACTTTGAAATTATGTATTGACTATTTGCAATTGAATAGATTAACAATTAAAAACAAGTATCCACTGGCCATAATCGACAATTTGTTAGATCATGTTAAGGGCGTAATCGTATTCTCAAAAATTGATTTGTGCTAAGGATACCATCAAATACAAATTAAATAAGATGACATTTGTAAGATTGCATTTAGGACGCATTATGGGCACTATGAATTTTTGGTCTTGACTTTTGGGCTTACCACTACCCCGACCATTTTTATGTGTTAAATGAATAACATATTCCACCAATACTTAGATAAGTTTGTGCTAATATTTATCGATGATATATTAGTTTACTCAAAGAATTTGGAGGAGTATTAATAACACCTACAAATAGTACTGCAAACTTTGTGGGGTCATCAATTGTATGCGAAACAGAGTAAATGTGATTTATTTAAGGAACAAATACAATACTTGGGGCATGTCATCACCCAAGAAGGAATAGCCATGGACCCAAAAAATATAAGAAAAATTGTGGAATGACCCATTCCCAAGAATGTTGCATACATTACATCATTTATGGGTTTGGGAGACAACTATTATCACTTTATAGAAGGATTTTCGAAAGTAGCCTACACTATTATTTCACTATAAAATAAACGGAAATCATTTAAATGGACCTCGACATGCCATGAAATTTTTGATCAACTAAAGCATTTGTTGATTATAGTCCCTATTTTAAGAATTAGAGACCTTGAAAAAGAGTTTGGAGTTTGTACAAAATCTAGTCAAGAAGGAGTAGAGGGCATTCTAATGCAAGAAGGAGGGGTAATATCCTATGAGTCCTGGAAACTAAAGGAGCATGAGTAGGGGTACTCCACTTATGATATATAGTTAACAATGGTGGTTTGCACCTTAAAGGTATGGCGACACTATCTTTTAGGGAAGAAGTTTATCCTAATGATTGATCATAGTAACTTGAAAATTTTCATTAAGAATCCCATGATTAATGCCTGGAAAGATCGATGGACCACTTTACTACATGAGAAGTTGACTTTGACATTAAGCATATGAAAGGCAAGGAAAATCGAGTAGCATATGCCTTAAGTAGGAAGGTGAATTGTATTTATGAGATTTCATTTAGCTAAACAAAAATTGATATTTCAGATCATATTAAAGAAGAAGCCACAAAATATCAAGAATACTAAATTTTACTACATAAAATTAAGAAATGAAATAGTTTTGAGAGGCAACTAGGATATGAAAATAATAATGATGGCTTGCTGATTTATAAAAATAGAATTTATGTATCATATCAACAATCCATCAAACAACTAATTTTGGATGAGTATCATATAAGCCCTTATGTTTCCCACCCCGAGTACCATAAATTAATCAGTACTGTAAGAAAATATTATTTTTGTCTTGGTATGAAGAAAGAAACAACTTAATACTTGGAAAAGTGTCTAGAGTTTCAGCAGGGAAAAGCATAACATTGACATCCAACATGTTTGCTTCAACCTTTAACCATCCTTGAGTGGAAATGGGAGACTATCACTCTAGACTTCATTACTAGCTTACGTAAAACAAAAAGACAAAATGATTCAACAATGATTGTGGTTGATAAGTTAAGTAAAACTACACATGTTATGATAGTGCAATCTACTTATACAACAGTCCAAATTGTTGATATATTTATGAGAGAAAATTTTTGCTTGCATGACATACCTAGAACAATAATTTATGATCAGGATGTAAAGTTCACTTCCGCCTTTTAGAAGGATTTTTTTGCAAGATTGGATACTAAACACTACCTATCATCCGCGGACTAATGAAAAAATAAAGAGAGTGAATCGATTATTAAAGGATATGTTAAGCATTTATGTCATGCAACAGCCTACCAAATGGGAAGAGTACCTTCATTTAGTGGGATTTTCATACAATAATAGTTACAATGCTTCCTTAAGGATGAGTCCTTTTGAATTATTCTCTAGACGATGATGCATGACCCACCTTAACTAGATTTATCTTGAATACATATTAGTATTGAGATTAGGCATGTTAAAGGAAATTGAAAAAACAATGAAGAAGGTACGAGAAAATCTGAGGGCGACTCAAGACTGATAAAAAACTTATGCTGATAATAAAAAAACCTACAGGGAGTTTCAAGTAGGAGATCATGTCTATGTAAGATTTAAACCAAATAAAAACACTTTAAGATGTGGAACCTATGTAAAAATGGATCCCCACTATTATGGCCCCTTCAAAATACTTGCCAGGGTTGGGCCCGTGGCCTACCAAATGGCTCTACAAAATCATAGATGTGTACACAATGTATTTCATTTTTCTTTCTAAAATAGTACATACATGACCTTGAGCATGTTATTGAATAACATAATGTCCAGGTATGAAATATAAAATGAAAATAGTTATGTAATTTTTTTCTTTTAATTGGAATTCAATAGCAAATTAATACTTGATGTGGTTGTGGATGTAGGTCAATCCAGATAGAGAATTCTTGGTTGAGCCATTCTGCATACTAGGCCAGAGAGAAACTATGCTATAGAAGTGAGTAATCACCTAGATTAAAGTGTAGTGGAGGCACTTTAGCTCTCAAGAGGCCACCTAGGAATATGAAACTTTCAGCGTGAGGCATACCCTAACATGTTCCAAGGGCTAGGACACACCTAGGATGATGTTTGGTTTGGGGGGGGGGAGATGTAACACCCCCCAATAAATGTGTAAATATCTCTTATGTTCATAAATAATCTTTGACTTTAATGTTAATACAAAATACTTTTATATGAGGTCGGCCACGGGAAATTACGAAGGAAAAATACACTAAAGAGTATTTCAAATTTCAGGTAGTTACAGGTAGTTGGGAAGAGGGAGTTGCCTACTCATATTTCCTCTCCTAAGAGATAGTTATCTCATAAATGAGGAGAGAGGTTGAAAGAAGGTAAGAGCGGAAAAGCCTAAATAAACCTTGAGAATAGGAGCTTGTTGGAGGATGCCCCATTAAGAAATAGCTATGAAACTAAGTTCTCATATACATGACGTTATTAGAGGAAAGGAAGACTTTTGTCTTACAGGAAATACAGTGTTGGGCCAAGATTGCTACTATCAGGATAGTTGCCTGAGATGTGAAACTAGCTCGGGGGATATTTGATTGTAGAGGAATAAATCTCATTGGTTGGGAGGAGTGTCTTTGCTCCGTTGTAGTTATCCGTGGAAGACTCAGTTTGCATTATTCAAATAATTGTTTACAATAAATTGAATTGTTTATTCTTTTTCTATTCATACGAAACTAGGAAGAGGTTTATGTTAAAGTTTTTCTCTTTGTATTTAGGAAGAGATAAAATTATAAGAAAATAGTTAGAACGAAAAAAGTTATATCTGTGAGACTTAAAGTATTTACTGTAAGAAAAGTTCCAAGTAATTTCAAAATGAAACAAACTAGTGTGTATCCTTGGAAAACAACAGGTACATAAAATATCGATTAACATGTAAGATAGGAAAACATAAAAATTTTGATTTAATAATTAAAATGCACAGAGAATTGGTATTGGACTAAAAGTAAAGTTATAAACACAATAATTGGGAAATATATAAAAGACCCTTCAAGGTTGATAAAATTGCATGTATATGTAAACCCTTTTTCTGTTCTTGCCTTAAAGTGACACAATAATAGAAAATAAGTCGATTACACTTCATTTTCTTCTACTAGAAAGAAAAGAAAAATTTCTATTATGTTCAGATTACATTAGAAGTCGTGGAGCTTAAAAACCCTAAACCATACAATGACTAGAAGTGCAAAATTTAACCAAACAACAGAAATAACACATGACAATACTGGCATGTACGCCTAAATACATATATAATTGTATGATACATCCCACTAGAAGATAAGAAAATCTGTGACAAACTATAGTCTAGACCAGAAGGTGAGAGAAAAAACCCTAGTGTAAGGGTTTTCCTTCTAACAAATAATTTTCTTATCTTACAGGTGCATGAGCCAACTTAGAGAAATTAGTGCGGTTGTAAGTAAAGATTTGAAAACAAGACTTGGGTTGGATTCAAATATGAAAGTCACCACAATAGAAACAATTTCACAGTATCGACCATTGCAAGAAAAAAAAAAAAAAACAAGAAATTAGTAATAAATTCTTTGTAATTAAAAGAAAACTAAAGGAAAATTATAAAACTCGTAGATGGGGAAAATATTCTTATCTAAGCATGGTATGGCAACAACTATTCTCCACTACTAAGGACTGAATGAGCCCAAAACAGAAATAGAAATAAAAACCTGACAATGCCACTAAAGGGATGTAAGGAAACAATAGGTAACTCACAAACGAAATATTATAGAGCCTTAGGTACTTAGAGATATACCTGCAACTTGATGGGTGGGGGTTAACTCTAGTCAACAACCCCACACTTCTAAATCGAAGTCAATACCCTTGTCAAAGCTGAGATGCTTCTCTTCATTTTTCCTCACCATCTTGACATGAAACAAAGCAAAAAGGGTCAACCGTGTATAGTGGAAACTTTCTCGGATCTGTCAAGGACCCTATCAAACCTAAGGACCTAAAAGGCGTCTACATGGTTTCTTGCTCTTGTGGTACTCCCAAATTATTTATTACTAAATTATTTTATTACCCTACTATATTATTAATAAAAAATTTAATCATTTTTAATTTTTATATTCATTAATCCTCCCGCTTTTTAACAAAGAGTCTTAACAAAAAATATTTTAATTCCCTAATAACTAACTAACTAACTAATAACGACTAGTCTTCAATGACTATATCTCGGCATTGATGCATCCATACTATTTATTCATTAAGATCGATTATCTTTTTCACCTTGTCCTGAGGATGAACCACATTAGATGGTTCGAGATATTGACCAAATCCTAATGATGTGATTAATCCAAAAGACATTTTTCTAAACCTAAGTCTTGTAACACCAAAACAAATAATACCACTATTACCTGCACATCTTGGTTGGTAAGATGGGTGAAGATGGAAATCTATGCCATTTGTGATAGCCATAGATACATGCAACTAGAAGGTCGATACGCTGCAAAGGAATGGAGAACTGGTGAAACCTTGGTGCATTATAGGATTTCAAGAAATAGAGCCATTTCCTCTAGAAACATCGGTGAGAATGAGGGCACGCCGTCGAGGTGGGGGTAAGTGGTTACCCTAACCACCAACTGGTTCATCCCCACTATCCTTGTACTATGGAAAAATGCGAGACAACTGGGGGGGATCCGTGTAGATGCAAGGTATACCATAGATTAACATATGGGTGTAACATAAATCGTTCAGACAAAACATGAATAATTGTGCCATAGTCTCATATTTATAATAATAATGCTAATAAGAGCTATGTAGATCGAAAGGTCTTATCATTGCTAATATATATATGTCCATAGATTGTAAAGGAGTAATGGTAAATGCCACACTTTGAGAAGTAAAATGATGAGGCGATCTGGGATGGGTGACCACCCGGGAAGTTTTGGCTACTAGGTGCAAGCCCAGGAAGTGATGATTGATGCTATGTGATTCATTTCAGTAACTTCAATCCCACTTCTTCGCCATGGTGGGCATCACACGGTGTACTGAGTGCTAAGTGGACTATTCAAAAATCATGAGAAATTAGTGAGTTATGACTACCTCTCATGGAAATGGTCATAGATTAATGACTTACTTAAGGCACTTGAATCCCAAAAAATTATATCTAATATAATGTAGTTATAAAATCCCTCAATGCTCAAGACTTAAAAGTAAAACATAGATTCTCAATAATTTAATCAAAATAAGAAACAATAGAAATATGAAAAATGCCAAAAAAATCTAGGAAAATTGTTATGCTTATTCTCTTTATATAACTCTTGAATTAATAAAGTAAAAAAGTAAAAGAGAGTAATTGAATTACATTTAGTTTTTTTATAGTAAAAAACAAATAAATAAGGAAATTGCCTGACTATTACAATATTATAAAGTAACTGTTTTTATGTTTTCTCAAATTCTCAATCATTTAATTTATATGACCTTATTATTTTACAATGATATTAAATAAATATGAATAAAAAATATAAATTTAAAATTAAAAAATAATATATATATATATATATATATATATATATATCTTTTCTGGATTAATATTATTAGTTCTTCACCATCGAATATGGATCATCTTCGGGAGATGATAAATTAATAAAAATTTGAATTAAAAGAATATTTAATATATCAAATTTTCAATTTTAATTTGTGAGCACAGACCACATCAGATCATAAACATTATTTTGTGAGCACGTAAACAAATCAGATCAGACCACAATTAGGCATGTAATCCTAGGAGTCAACAAGAATGTAATCTTCATCTAATTTTATTTTTATTTTTTATCTCATGGTTAATAATTTTTCCATAGCAAGAATGTCAAATTTGTTCAAATAGTTTTCTATGATATAAACCAATGGATAATTTAAATTATCCATTACATTAAAACTACAGTCCTTCTATTCCACTATAGGTTGACAAAATTCTGCACACAAGAATTAATATAGAAATGATTTAATATTATTAGTTCTTCACCATCGAATATGGATCATCTTTAGGAGAAAGATAAATTAATAAAAAATTGAATTAAAAGAATATTTAATATATCAAATTTTCAATTTTAATTTGTCAGCACAGACCACATCAGATCATAAACATTATTTTGTGAGCACGTAAACAAATCAGATCAAACCACAATTAGGCATGTAATCCTAGGAGTCAACAAGAATGTAATCTTCATCTAATTTTATTTTTATTTTTTATCTCATGGTTAATAATTTTGCCATAGCAAGAATGTCAAATTTGTTCAAACAGTTTTCAATGCTATAAACCAATGGATAATTTAAATTATCCCTTACATTAAAATTATATTCCTTCTATTCCACTATCGGTTGACAAAAATCTGCACACAAGAATTAATACAGAAATGATTGAAGACAACGTATTAGACATATAATATATACATTTCATTCTTATACTACATAGTTAATATTTATATGTCATCAATGTTATAGCATAGCTGACTCGACCACTCCTTTTGTATATGCAGTTGACCTTAGTTTAACAAAGGATTGAATTACACAACTGCGAAGCAGCTGGTATGTACTACTCATTTATTGTCCTTGATTTACACCTGTACCCACTACCAACAGCTGGCTCAATTCTGGATTTGGTGCGTGAATCGAGATTTAATAGCTTGATCTCCACTGTTGACTTTGTTTAATCATCAACGGTCTAGGATTTTTGGTGGGACAACATTGGGATCCATGCCTAAACCCTATCCCTTTCGTTCTTTGCTTATACCTTGGGCTTAAACTCCTCCAGTTTCCTTTCCTCTTCTGCTTTGCTTAGCTTGAGAGGCCATTTGCGACTGACTACGTAACAAGTTCTGGAACTTTACGTCTTTGTTTCTTCTCGGATGAAGCTATTACTTTTTCCCTCCAGCTTATTGGTATTTTCCAACTCTCAGAGGGAATTTGCTAAACATTTGAAAGGTAAGTCACCACCGAGGTTTCTTTGTTACAATACTCTTAGATTATGACCTTTCGGCAGTTTTTCACAGTTTGAGTTTTCTGCTACAACCCTTTAATAAAATTCCTTTCGTTTTCTAAATGAATACATGAAATAGGTTTATGAATTGCTCAAGGTGGAAGGCCAAGCGTTGCGCTCCAATTTAAGGTATTACTGTTGTGTTCTAAGCTCTAGTTCTTAATCTAGCACAACAACGTACCCCTTTAGAACAGTTATTCTCAGAATATCATTCACAGTTTTGTTCTTTTTTTTTTACAGGAAGATTGACGAGGTGGAAGGTCAGTCTTTTACATCCATTCATCTCATCGTATCTTGGTTTTAACTTTCAGTTTTGAGTTTAATGGCATGACTCCTCCAAGTATGCCCTTTGGAACGATATTCGCACAGAGGCAAATCTTCGAAATGCAACTCTTTCATTATCATATTTCTCCGGTAAGAAAATATTCTTCTGGGTGAATCATTTTGTTGATTCCGCCATTGAGCACTCTATTGTTTTAATAAGGATTTACGAGGTCTCAGCCTTCAAATACTTGAAGGATGTATAATGACAGTTTTTAATATTATCATATTTCATCGACCAAGGTTGGATTTGTTATTATGTCTCCTGTATTGTTACTTGGTTGGTTCACGATTCTTATTCATACTGTCTTATTTTCTCTCATGATAAGCTTGTAAAGATGAGTAGCGTAAATTCCTATCTATTTGCATTGTAGAAAAGTAATACTGTTGTTAAGGGTTTAATTGTATATATTTACTCTCACCATTTTTCTTTTTCGTTCTTGCTGTAGTTCATGATAATATGTTTTATTTCATTTCATGTTAATCTACATGCTTAGGATTGTTTTTTCTCCTGCGGTGTCCGGACCACCGAATCCACACAGTCCGTGAATAATAGATTAGAGAAACGACGTGTACCAGCTTGGTCACTCCATGCATAGTACCAACAGTTTCTCCTGTATAGATTTTTAAAGTTTAATTACTGAACTAATTTTTTCACATGCATGGTACAATTGAAATAACACTTAGTCCTTCAACTTTTCTTTTACGTTAATCCCAAAAGAATTCTTTCTGTTGCATGTTTCAGTTCTAGGAACAACATAGTCTTCTTTTAATTACATTGCACAGGTGGATTTACCCTGTAACCTCTCTTTCTTGGTAATCAAAGATAGCTTTTGTTCTCTTCTTCAGCTTTATATGATTCAATATCTGTTTACAATTTATTATATAGCATTTACTCTATTGTTCGAAGTAACTAATGTTCTAGTAACTTTGCTACAATTTAAATCAATTATTCAAGCCATAATTATAAAATTTCAGTTTTGTTAAAGATAAATAACAATACTCTTTTAGCATGAAAGATATCAAAGAACAATTGTCCAGGTACCTGTTTTTCTATATAAACAGTCTGTTACACAAATTGGCTATACTTATCTAATAATGAAGATCATATAACCTACAGAACTGTTAAATTTTCCTATCTATTCCATATAAAACAGAGATTCACTTATCTGAAAAGTCTGATTCAGACTGTGGTTTCCTCCCAATCGTTGAGGCTATGATGTCCTGCTCTTCCCCCTTGCTTCCCCTGAATTAGTACGAGTTGACAGAAGATATTATGTTATGACCTCAGGACCACCAGTCCAGTCAGTACCAGAAATATTTTCAGGGATTTACTGAGTGATTTTCCACTGATTTCTATCAGCTCAAGAAAATTCCACACTCTCCCTTTTCCAGCAATAGAACCCCTACTCCTCACTGGGATGAGTCTCTTATCCCTAGAGGAGTAGGTAACTGTTCAAACTATCCAACCAACCTTTTCAGTTCTTGGAATCATTTACCATCAGTCTATTCACTTTTTACATTTCACATTCTATTATTCTTTATAACAACTTTATTATTAAAAGTAATAACATCCATTGTCTCAGTTTTTCCTCGTCAAAAAATAATTACAATAAAAATTACTTAACTAATTAACCAATTAGTTAACAGTAATTGTAGCTGTCACAACTTCCCCCACTGGAAGTAACACCATCCTCGGTGTTTTCACTTTAGCTCTGAAAGAGTTATGGGTAAGCTTCCTGCATAAACTTCTCGTCCTCCCAAGTAGCTTCATCCAGTTCGAAGTGCCTCCATTGCACTTTTACATGATTAACTACTCGTTTGCGGTGTACAATTTCTCTTCAGTCAAGTATGCGTTGCGACTCGACTAGAAACTCTCTGTCTGGTTCTACCTGAAAAAAAAAGAATGTTTTCAAATCAATATACATCAATTTTGTTCAGAACTTCAAGTTATGATTCTTATTCCTATCGTACCTGGATGTTTTGCCAATGAATCACGTGTTTTTCATCATGCACATATTGCTTCAACAAGGACACATGAAACACATTGTGAACTTGAATGTGGCTGGGTAAAGCTAACCGATAAGCTACTGGTCCTACCCTTTCCAGTACTTGGAAAGGTCCACAGTATCTGGGAGATAATTTGGCACAGGAGGTCCACCTTAAGGTACTCCTCTTGGGTTTAATTCTCACATAAACATGATTTCCCACTACAAATTCACAATAAGACATTCTCTTATCTGCATAAATATTTTGCTGGTCTTGAACAGCCTTCAGGTTCTATCTTATTCTTTTTACCTCAGCTTCCATTTCCGCCAACATCTCAGGTCCCAACATTAATTTTGTCTCAGGACTGCTCCAATTTATAGGTGTACGACATTGCCTACCATATAATGCCTCGAAGGGGCTATTTTTCAGAGATTCCTGATAACCGTTATTATAAGAAAACTCAACAAGATGCAAATAATCCTCCCACTTGGTCGGCTTCTGCATCATATACATGCGCAACATGTCTTCCAATATTTGGTTCACCTGCTCCGTTTGTCCGTCAGTCTGGGGATGATAAAGAAGATAATGCTGATTCATAAATTTCTACCTTCAGAAATGTGCTTTCAAAATGTGGGATAGGAACTTAACATCCCGGTCCGAAATCACAGTTTTTGGAATCCCATGCAACCTGAAAATTTCCTTCATAAATATATCAGCAATCTATATTGTCTTGTAGGTAGACTGTACATGTATAAAATGTGCAGATTTTCTTAATCTGTCTACCACTACCATGATCGAATCATTCTGTCTTTTTGTTCGTGGTAGACCTGTGATGAAGTCTAAGGAGATAACCTCCCACTTCCATTCAGGTATGGATATGGGCTGCAATAGTCCCGCAAGGTGTTGATACTCCAGTTTTACCTGTTGACATTCTAAACATTTGCTTAGATATTCCGCAATATTCTTACGCATACTCGGCCAGAAATATACCTTTCATATTGCGATAAGCATTTTCTGATATCCCGGATGACCTGCATAATTGCTGCGATGAAATTCATTCAATATTAACTCCTTTAGAGTTATACGGTTAGGCACATATATTCTCCCTCGAAAGGTCAGTATCTCTTCTTCATTCTTTCCATACTTAGATGTTTTACCTTGCTTCCTATTTTCTTCCATTTGTTGCCATAGAAATTTATATTCTGGATCTTTTTGTGCCTCCTCCTTTAATTTTTCCAAGAATTGGCTTTCTAACTGATTATAGTACAACTCATAAATACCATGTAACTTTCTGCTCAACACATCTGCTACCCGATTTTCCTTCCCCTTTACATGCTGAATATCCATATCAAACTCACTTAAAAAGGCATTCCATCTTACCTGCCTGGAGTTTAAATCTGCTTGCTTGAAGTAACTAGTCAAGCTGCTATAATCTGTTTTAAGTACAAACCTCTTACTTAGCAAGTAATGCCTCCATACTCGGAGAGCATGTACCACTGCTGTAAGCTCTAAATCATAAGCATAATATCTTTGTTCATGGTCCTTCAGTTTTCTAGACTCGTATGCTACCACTTTACTTTCCTGGGTTAAGATTGCTCTAACACCTTCTTTACTTGCATCAGTACAAACTTCATATTATTTACTAGGGTCAGCTACCCTCAATACCTGTGCTGTAGTCAGAAGTTGCTTCAGCTTTTCAACGCTGTTCTGACACTCAATCGTCCATTTGAATATTTTTCCTTTCCTTTGCAGAGATGTAATAGGAAAAACAATTTTAGAAAATCCTTCTATAAATCTTCTGTAATAACCAGCTAATCCCATAAATGATCTAATGTCAGCCACATTCTGGGGTACTCGCCACTCCATAATAGTTTTCATATTTTCAGGATAAACAACTATTCCTTCAGTTGATATAACATGGCCTAGATATTGGATTTTTGTTTTAAAGAAATTGCATTTACCGTACTTAGCATACAATTGATGTTTTCTTAGCATTTCCAAGACTATTCTCAAATGCTCCTTATGTTCCTCCAGATTTTTAGAATATATTAGAATATCATCTATGAAAATAAGTACAAAATTATCCAAAAATGGATGAAATATTCCATGCATTAACCTCATAAAGGTTGCTGGTGCATTCGTCAGTCCAAAGGGTAACACCACGAATTCATAGTGCCCATAACGAGTGCGAAATGTTGTCTTACAAATGTCTTCATCCTTAATTCGAATCTGATGACATCTAGATCTTAAGTCTATCTTAGAAAACACCTTAACCCCTTTTACTTGATCAAATAAGTCATCTATTCTTGGTAGGGGGTACTTATTCTTGACGGTTAGCTTATTAAGCTACATGTAATCCATGCACATACGCATGGTTCCATCCTTATTTTTAACAAAAAGGACTGGTGCTCCCCACAGAGACACGCTTGGGAGAATGTAACCTTTGTCCAGCAGTTCCTTTAGCTGCATTTTCAGTTCGGTTAGTTCTGGAACGCTCATTCTATAAGGATCCCTTGACATCGGGGAGGCTCCTGGCAAAAACTCTATGGGGAAGTCAATATCCCTTCTCGGTGGTAAACCAGGGATGTTTTCTGGAAAAACATCCAGAAATTCTTGTACTATAGGTATATCTTCCATTATTGGTGACTTTTCCTTAGAGTTTGCATACCCTACTTGAATTGCATACAGCTGGCATCCTTTTCTGATACACTTACTCATTTGGGATACTGTGATTGGGCATATCTGTAATGGCTTTTTAATTCCTTGAATCTCTTTTCATGTGTCGTCCTGCATTCTATAGTAAATAATCTTTTCTTTACAATCTACTAAATTCCAGTGTTTTTCCAACCAGTCCATGCCCAATAACACATCATAAGATCCTAATGGTAGAATATTTAATTCTACTTGTAACTGTTGTTCTACAACTTCCAACATACAATTCAGAATATTGGTAGTTACCTTTTGTTTTGCCTCGGTAGCTAGTTGTACTAACCAAGAATTCTTAAATTTATGTTCTTTTAAATTACACATTTCCACCAATTCGGGGCTTACATAACTCAAACTTGCTCCAGGATCTACCAAAATTGAAACAGGTTTAGTTAGTAATGTACCTTCTAATTCAATCATTGTGGGTTGATAATCAGCCTGCCGATCTTCTAGAGTTGCATTGATGCGGGGTATGTTACGCACCATGTCCCCCACTGTAGAAGCTTCCTGCAGATTTTCCACAGTATCGGTTTTGGTTCGTTGTGGACAATTTTTATAATAATGAGCCTCCCCACAGCCCTAGCACTGTAGGGGAGGTTTTGTAATCTATCCTTGCTCTGGCTTACTAGATGTTTATGTAGGCTTTTCTTCTGCTAACCATCTGGTTCTTTGGTGATTCTTACCAAATTTCTTACTAATAGTATTTCGCGTTGCACCTTTAAAGTTGCCACTTTTACTACCTTTGAAATTGGAATTACTTTTTTTACTTTTCTTTAGCTGCCAGCTTTTTCCTCCTTCCCCTTTGGCCTTGGACTACTGATAGCACATTCATGCCTTACGAATGGCTTCATCCATGGTCTGGGGATTCAAGAATTCTATTTTTTCCTTCATATGAGTTGGTAAGCTACTCAGGAACCTTTGCACTTTAGCCTTTTCCTCTCGGAGATAAGGGACATTTAACGTAACAGGGAAATGAACTTAGTGACATAATCATCCATGGTCAATTTTCCCAACTTTAGATCATGAAATTCTTTAGCTTTGTCATCATAAAATCTCTGTCAAGTACTTATCTTTAAAATACTGCTGAAACAATTCCCAAGTAATGTCTTGTTCTTCAATGCTGTGTACATTTTTCACTTCTTCCCACCACAGGGTGGTCTTTTCTCGTAACTGGTATATAGCCAATCTGGCCTTCAGATTGTTGTTGTATTCATATATCTGAAAGTACTTATTCATATTAATTAACCAGGCTTTTGCCACCTCTTCTGCCTCACCTTCAAACGTTGGTGGCTTAATTTTACGGAATTCTCCTTGTAGTTCTACTTTCTATCTCTTAATGTCTTGCTGGTCGGACAGGTTGCCCGACTCTACCTCATTGTAATTCTTATTCTTGCTTATTTGAGAGGGACTCTTTTCTACTATGTCTGTGGTATTTTTTCTTGTTTGTTGTTCATCACCTTCTTGAAAGCCTCTATCATCACTTGGGCGATCCAACTCCTGGTTTTGTTTATCTGATAAACTCTTTAATATCTTCTCCTGATCTTGCAATAGTCGCTCATTATCCTTCCGGACCCTTACCATTTCTTCTTGCAATTGTTGTACAGTATTCAACAAGAAACTAGTTTGGTGCTGTTGTTCCTCAAGTAACCAGCTAGTCCTTTGCTGTTGTTCCACACTTATCTGAACCCACATTCTGGGTTCATGACTGGTGGTACTTGAGATTCCCCAGCCTCTTGTTGTGATTGTGATGCTATATCTTGTCTCATTTTCTCTCTCTCTCTCTGTGCATTATTCACATACACATCCTCATCGTTAGTTGACCCGTAGGGCTCAGCATAGTAACTTAACTCTGATACCACTTGTAATCTTCATCTAATTTATTTTTTATTTTTTATTTATTTTATTTATTTTTTATTTTTCATTTATTTTTATCTCATGGTTAATAATTTTTCCATAGCAAGAATTTCAAATTTGTTCAAACAGTTTTCTATGCTACAAACCAATGGATAATTTAAATTATCCCTTACATTAAAACTATAGTCCTTCTATTCCACTATAGGTTGACAAAAGTCTGCACACAAGAATTAATATAGCAATGATTGAAGACAATGTATTAGACATATAATATATAAATTTCATTCTTATACTACATAGTTAATATTTATATGTCATCGATGTTATAACATAGCTGACTCAACCACTCCTTTTGTATATGCAATTGAACTTAGTTTAACAAAGGATTGAATTACACAACCGCGAAGCAGCTGGTACATACTACTCATTTACTGTCCTTGATTTACGCCTGTACCCACTATCGATAGCTAGCTCAATTCTGGGTTTGGTGCGTGAATTGAGATTTACTAGCTTGATCTCCTCCGTCGACTTTGTTTAATCATCAACAGTCCAGGCTTTTTGGCAGGACAACGTTGGGATCCATGCCTAAACCCTATCCCTTTCGTTCTTTGCTTATGCCTTGGGCTTAAACTCCTCCGGTTTCCTTTCCTCTTCTTCTTTGCTTAGCTTGAGAGGCCATTTGCGGTTGACTGCGTAACAACTTCCGGAACTTTACCTCTTCATTTCTTCTCGGATGAAGCTATTACTTTTTCCCTCCGGCTTATTGGTATTTTCCAGCTCTCAGAGGGAATTTGCTGAACATTTGACAGGTAAGTCACCACCGAGTTTTCTTTGTTACAGTACTCCTATATTATGACCTTTCGGCATTTTTTCACAGTTTGAGTTTTCTGCTACAACCCTTTAATAAAATTCCTTTCATTTTCTAAATGAATACATGAAATAGGTTTACAAATTGCTCAAGGTGGAAGGCCAAGCGTTGCGCTCCAATTTAAGGTATTATTGTTGTGTTCTAAGCTCTAGTTCTTAATGTAGCACAACAACGTATCCCTTTAGAATAGTTATTCTCAGAATATCATTCACAGTTTTGTTCCTTTGTGTTTACAGGAAGATTGATGAGGTGGAAGGTTAGTCTTTTACATCTATGTGTCTCGTCGTATCTTGGTTTTAACTTTCGGTTTTGAGTTTAATGGCATGACTCCTCCAGGTATGCCCTCTGGAACGATATTCGCACAGAGGCAAATCTTCGAAATGAAACTCTTGCATTATCATATTTCTCCGGAAAGAAAATATTCTTCCGAGTGAATCATTTTGTTGATTCCGCCATTGAGCACTCTATTGTTTTAATAAAGATTTACTAGGCCTCGGCCTTCAAATACTTGAAGGATGTATAATGACAGTTTTTAATATTATCATATTTCATCGACCAAGGTTGGCTTTGTTATTATGTCTCTTGTATTCTTACTTGGCTGGTTCACGATTCTTATTCATACTGTCTTATTTGCTCTCATGATAAGCTTGTAAAGATGAGTAGCGTAAATTCCTATCTATTTGCGTTGTAGAAAAGTAATACTGTTGTTGAGGGTTTAATTGTATATATTTACTCTCAACATTTTTCTTTTTCGTTATTGTTGTAGTTCATAATAATATGTTTTATTTCGTTTCCTGTTAATCAACATGCTTAGGATTGTTTTTTTTCCTATAGTGTCCGGACCACCGAATCCACACAGTCCGCGAATAATAGATTAGAGAAATGACGTGTATCGGCTTGGTCACTCCAGGCATAGTACCAATGGTTTCTCCTGTTTATATTTTTACAGTTTAATTACTGAACTAATTTTTTCGCATGCATGGTATAGATGAAATAACACTTAGTCCTTCAACTTTTCTTTTACGTTAATTCCAAAAGAATTCTTTCTGTTGCATGTTTCAGTTCTAGGAACAACATAGTCTTCTTTTAATTACATTGCACAGGTGGATTTACCCAGTAACCTCTCTTTCTTGGTAATCAAAGATAGCTTTTGTTCTCTTCTTTAGCTTTATATGATTCAATCTCTATTTACAATTTATTATACAAAATTTACTCTATTGTTCGAAGTAACTGATGTTATAGTAGCTTTGCTACAATTTAAATGAATACATATGGCAGTTTATTCTTTCAGTGAACTATCTTTGGTATTCTATAGTAGATCGTGCATTCCAAACACAAAAATTCTTCAAGCTAGAATTATAAAATTTCAGTTTTGTTAAAGAGAAATAACAGTACTCTTTTAGCATGAAAGATATCAAAGAACAATTTGTCCAGGTACCTGTTTTTCTATATAAACAGTATGTTACACAAATTAGGCTATACTTATCTAATAATGAAGATCATATAACCTACAGAACTGTTAAATTTTCCTATCTATTCCATATAAAACAGACATTCACTTATCTGAAAAGTTTGATTCAAACTGTGGTTTCCTCCCAACCGTTAAGAGAGGCTATGACTCCTGCTCTTCCCCTTTGCTTCCCCTGAATTGGTACGGGTTGACAGAAGATATTCCATTACGACCTCAGGACCATCAGTCCAGTGAGTACCAGAAATATTTTCAGGGATCTACTGAGTGATTTTCCACTGATTTCTATCAGCTCAAGAAAATTCCACACTCTCCCTTTTCCAGCAATAGAACCCCTACTCCTCATTGGGATGAGTCTCTTATCCCTAGGTAACTGTTTAAACTGTCCAACCAACTTTTTCAATTCTTGGAATGATTTACCATCAGTCTATTAACTTTTTACATTTCACATTGTGTTGTTCATTATAACAACTTTATTATTAAAAGTAATAACATCCATTGTCTCAGTTTTTCCTCATCAACAAATAATTACAATAAAAATTACTTAACTAATTAACCAATTAATTAACAGTTATTGTAGCCTATGTGTTGGTCTTTGGAAATCGTTAACTAATAACATTTTGAAAAATTTAAGAGATTCGAAAAAAGGAAAAATTCAGAAGAGCGTGCGAGTCCTTAAAATAATCCATTAAAACACAATGACAGTTCCAAAAATCACTATCATTACCAAGGATAAATCTTAAATGCATGTTAATACATTCAGTAAAATGTAATTGATGAAAGTAGTGTTATTTTTTTTAATGAATTGTTTTGGATAATAATTTATTTCATAAATCAAAATATTTATATTATGTTTAGATAATTTTTATGGTAATCTTAGAATATATTAATGTAAAAAGGTAAACATATAAATAATATGACAATGAGAAAAATATACCAGATAATCATAAGATAATGATTAAAACAAAAATTAATTTGCTAAAGAGATGCCATTAAACCTGCAAACTGTTAGTATTTATATTTCGTCTCTTTGAATCTCCGTTTCTGGAAGATCTCCTAAAATGACATCTATTTATTATTTTAGATATTTCACTTTTCCGCACCGCACACATACTTCCATCGTCGAAGGTTCGAATCCCGTGCGTGGACTGTGCTGACGTTGAATCCTGTGCACCAGCACATGGAGCAAATCTTGCAAGGCCGCGCCAGCGTCCCCGCGTTTCCTGAGAAACAACTCGGTCACATGAGCCGGGGTCACGCGGGCGTCCTCTATCAGAGACTCGACCTTCGCCGAGAGATTATGGTGCTCATGGGCGCCCAGATAATTGGCGGCCAGGATCTTGAAGGCCGGAACCGTGCAGAAGGACATGAGTATATGGCTGTCCATACGACCGCAGCGTAAGAGAGCCGGGTCGAGCTTTGCCACGTGGTTTGTTGTGAACACGAAAATTCTTTCGGTGCCGCAGCAGGACCAGAGCCCATCGGTAAAATTCAGGAGCCCCGAGAGAGTAATCGTAGAGTTAGGATTAGGATTAGGATTACCGTTGTTCTTCTTGTCGTTGTCGATGTCGTTATCGTTGCCTGCTCGAGCGACCAGATTGAGTGAAGCGCAGTCGATGTCTTCGATGACAATGATTGATTTGTTCGTGGTCGTGACGAGCAATCGCCGGAGCTCGGCATTGGTGCGAACCACCGAGAGCTCGAGATCGTAGACATCGTAGCTCAAGAAATTAGCCATTGCAGCGATCAAGCTGGACTTGCCGGTGCCCGGTGGCCCGTGGAGTAGATACCCGCGCTTCCAGGCGCGGCCGGTGCTCTCGTAAAAGCGTTGCCCGGCAACAAATGCTCGTAGGTCCGCCACGATGTCGGCCTTTTGTCGGGGATCGAGTGCCAGGGTCTTGAAAGTGCTGGGATGTCTGAAGGGCACCGCTTCCCACGGCTGCGACCGAGCGGGGGAGGAGGCGGCGGCGCCCCGAGAGTTTGTGTAGATCAGTCGGTCTCGCGAAAGGCGGCGGATTTCGGCGGCGCGGACCATGATGTGGTCGAGGTAGGGGCGCAGGAGTTGGTCTCTGTATTTGGTTCTCATGCAAAGAACGAAGCGTCGCTCGTCGCTCTTGTCTCCGACGCGGTGCTCCCACCAGAGCGTGACGCCCCCGTATGCGTCCGCGACTCTGTCGTTGCGTGAGATGGCGAAGGAGGTGGCGGTGGCGTTGCGGGTCCGCGAGAGGCTGAGGCGGCGGGGCGCGGCGGCGGAGGAGGAGATGACGGCGGGGTTGGTGCCGAGGTGGAGCTGGAGCGCCGTGTAGAGCTCGTTGGTGGTCACGCCTTCGAACTCGGGGACGTCGAAGTATGTATAGGGCGAGAACCATCTAATAAGGCCGTCGAGTAAGTGGGAGAGGATGCGGCGGAGTTCGGGTGGGAGGAATGCGTGGAGAAGTGAATGGGCCAACGCGAGGGCTCCTACTACAGAGGCCATGGATGCCCAGTGATCCATCTTCTCTGATTGAAATTCACTGCAGGGACAACACTGGTATATAAAATAGAGGGGCAAAGGAGCAGGATTTGGATTTGCTTTAACGGAAATCCAATGAGCAATTTCTTTTTCCGTTGAAACTGACCCTGAGATCCTCTGCACTTGCAGATGTTGATCGTACAACATACTGGTTGTACCTATGGACTCGTCGACTTCGAAAATCGTATTGAATTTGACGCAAGTTAATTATGTTATAATAATAATTTGTCGGTGTAAGTATTTGATATTGTTTGATAATTTGTTGGTGCAAGTATTTGGTATTGTTTATGAAATGAAATGATATTTTGATTTTACATTAAAAATAGGATATGGGATTATGATTTTTTATTTTTAATCTTTATTTAACTAATTAGAAATCTCCTTTTTATCCTATCTTATTTTATGAGATTTTTCTTAAATAAAATTTTCATTAATTACTTGGCTAATAAATCTTTAAAGCCACGACGAGAGTGTCTTTCTCAAGCTACACGTTACATTTAAAATTTGAAACATTTAATTAAAAAAATTATATTTTTAAAAATAAATTTTAATATTTTATTATATTTTGAAATAAATCAAAACTGATAAAATCAAAATTACTATGATCTTACCTAACATTTATTTTTTAATTACACAAACTATAAAATCAATTTTTTTAATTAAATAGAATTATTGTTGCACATTATTTCACATTTAACCAATTACCTAAATCGTCAATTTATAAAATTCTATCCAAATGAAACAGAATAAAAATTCATGGTTTATTCATCATTTTCTTATTATAGTTATATTTTGAATAACATTTCAACTTTCATCAAACAAAATAAATCATTTTATTATTTACCATTTCAATTAAACAAAATGAATAATAATAAAAAGTTAAGATTTTATTATTATTGTATTATAGAAAATTATATATCTATATATCTATATATATATATAATTGGTTGAAAAGGTGATTAATTTCCATTTAAATTAGATATGTGGAATATATTTTTTAAATATTCAATGAAAAATTTTATAATAAATATTTGATAAAAAATTTGTGAAAATATTGTATTTTTTTTTAATTAAAAATAATTGTGATTAAGACATCTATCACAAGCAAGTCAACTTTTTATATAATTATTTAAGATTTCCTTCTCTTTTAAAATCACATGATTATTTTTGTATTTTAATAAATTATTAGATAGTGACATTTGTCAGTTTTATATAATTATTTAAGAGTTTTAGATAATGATTTTTGTCTTTTTAATGTGATTATATTTAATTAATTTTTTTCCCCTTATTTTATAGTTAGTATTTAATTTTCGTTTGCTGACATCCATGTCAACCATAAGTTATTAGATACTTGTGTGAAATTTTTACATCATTTTCATAAATATATATAGAGTAATTTAACAACTATTTTTTCCAAATTGAATGAGATCACAAATTTTGAACATATACATAATGGAAATTGTTTTATATATACAATTTTAAATGCCATCATTTCTTTATTGATAAATCAAAATTAAAATAATTTGAATGGGATTTGATAGTTAAAAGTATATATTTCATTTCAAGAAACTATAAATTCAAATAAAAAAAAGAGTAGAGTTGTATATTTTCAAAAGCTTTCTAAATTTACTAAAATCACAGATTTTGAATATATACATAATAAAGTTGCTCTATATATAAAATCTTAAAAATTATAATTTTTTTTATTACCAAAATTAAAACAACTTAAATAAATTGAAAGAATATATGTTTCATCATAAAAATAATCACAAATTCATATATATATACTTTTACCTAATAATTCAAGAAAATTAGTATAACCCCCGGGCAAAGATAATAACCCCAAATAAAGAAATGGTTGTATTCAGAATGCATAATAATAATGTAATTAGAGTTATTGAGAATACATAATTCTACTATAATAAAAGTTCTTGAATGATTGGATAAAAGTCTATAAAAGCTGAGATATATATATAGACTTTTATAGACTTTTACCCAATAATTCAAGAACTCTAATTATATTTGAATGATATATTCTCAATAACTCTCATTTACATTATCATTATGCATTCTGAAAATCTAATATATCTTATATAAAACATTAGAAAGACCGAGAAAATTAGCATGGCCCTGCCCAAAGATGAAATAGAGAAATGGTTGTAAAACTTTAACGAAACTTTGGACCTTCACTCTACATTCTTAAATGAATCCCTGCCACAACAAATGGTTGATTCTTAATGGCGACCATCTCCTACCCTACTCACAGTGTGCATTCTCCTGGTTTAATTACAAGGAGGAGGACTGCCCCAATCTGGTGAGGGCACCCGTGCGCCTTATTACTTGCCGTGCACTCTTCCTCCGCGACCAGCTCCTCCGTCCACTTCCTACAAAGAAGCAGATAGATGGGACCTGAACACGTATATTTCTGCCATTTTTTCAGACAAACTGCCGTTCTCTGCCATCGTACATCCAATCGTCCAACTCTGCCTCTGAAGATTTGGTTCACATGTGGGTTAACACCCCCAATGCAGAAAGAAAAAGCTGTGAATTCTGGTGCTGTTTTTCTGCAAAATTGCCATTCTTGGATTCTCATCGTTACTGTTGTTTAGGGTTTATATGCAAGGGAAGGGTTGTGTATATACCGTATAGCATAGTGATTATGGGCGCTCTCGCATCTGACAGAGAAAGAGCATATATCTCTTCTGCAACTAGAAGAAACCTGTCGCACATCTATCACTATCACATCGTCCCACCGCATTATCCTGGAGCTGATTTATCGCGTAAGAAATCTCCGTCAAATACTTGCCTCGGTCGTGCAAGAGAGAATTTTTTAATCATGAATCATAAAAATCTAAAAGCATGGAAATGTTTGAATGATAAAATCTCTTATTGTAAAATTGGTTTTAAATCAAAATAATAAAAATGAAATTATAAAATTTGTTTATAGTTTACTTATTAGTTTTGGTTTCAAATCAAAATAATAAAAATGAAATTATGAAATTTATTTATAGTTTACTTATTAGTTTTGGTTGTTTGGTTGGTCTAGAGTATGTCTTGAAATTATTTTTGTTTCACTAAGAGTTCACTTTTTTTTAGTAATAAGGAAATAGATTAATGGCCCAAAACTCAAAGACACTCAAAAATATTTGGCAAGTGTGAAAGTTTGCCGAAACACCTGGCAGAAGTGAAAGCTTGCCCTTTAGAAAGTGCTGGCAGGTAATTCTAAGTGACTTGATTTTCCTTAAATAAGAATGATAAATCAACTTACATAAACCAATAACAACTGTGACTGTGGCCACCACTAATTTAACAACTAAATTATAATAATTTTTTCTCACTATTAAAAAAAAATCTGCTTACCTTAATTTATTAAAAACATTTTTAGTTATAATTTTTAAAATCGAACATTTCAACAATAAATTCTCCACAACCCTTTGAATTTTTTTCACACTAACCCAAAGATTCAAAACTTCTAACGCCCTATTTTACTTTCCATCAGAACGATCCATATGAAGTTATAGGTTATCATGATGTTTGTATTGATAGTTCAGATTGTGTTATAAATATATCTGACTTTGCTGGTGAATATTAAGGATCTTGTCACGCATTACTGAATGCTATTAAGAGCAACTGGGTATGCATCTTCTGCTATATGCAGGTTTTTATGCATTTGATGCTGTATACGTTCAAGTTTATATATATATTCAATGTTTGTGTTTTTTTTTTTTTTAAATGCATATTGATTATTATTATGTTTGGTTGGTTGTTAATAATGTAATAATATATTTTTATTTTTAACGTGACATTTAATGTTGTGTTTGTTTTTTTAAATGTGGTTGTTATAATGTTTATTTGTCTCTTGTTAAAGGAGTTGTTTATTTGGAAGGTGTAAGGAATCAGTTTATGTGAATATTTATTATGTCGATACAGTTTATTAGTAATATAATTTTGAATATTTATTATGTTGTACAATTTATTAGTGATATTATGTTGATATAATTTATTAGAAATATAATGTTGAGTATTTATTATGTTATATAGTTTACTAGTGATATAATGTTGAAGATGTTGATGAAGTTTATTTGCATTGGTTATGTCCAATTTACTAGTTATATAATGTTGAAGATGTTGATTGTTGATTAAGTTTATTTGCATTGGTTATGTCGAGTTTACTAGTGATATAATGTTGAAGATGTTGATTGTTGAGAAAGTTTATTTGCATTGGTTATGTTTTAAGGGTATTGACCATCATGGTTTTATAAATATGATTGCGATGCATTTTGGAGTTGGTTTCTATTGGAGATATTTAGTTTTTTTATTTTGAATATTTTAATTTATTTTTAATATAATGTCGTAGTATATTCAGTTATGTTAATGAGTGTTGTTATTTTGGAATAAAATTTTTATAATTTGAATTTAATTATAAATTATTATGAAATGGATGGTAAGGATTTAACATTCCTATGATATTTTAGAATATTCTTAAATCAAAGATTCAGATTTATCTCAAAAGTAGCTATCTCAAGTTTTTACAATGCATATTGGTTGTTATTGTGTTTGTTTGTTGTTAAAGGAGTCTTTCATATTGAATGTGTAAGGAATCCACTTATGTGAATATTTATTATGTTGATACAATTTACTAGTGATATAATATTGATATAATATTGAAGATGTTGATTGTTGATGAAGTTTATTTGCATTGGTTATATTTTAAGGATATTGATCATCATGGTTTTATAAATATGATTGGCTGCATTTTGGAGTTGGTTTCTATCGGAGATATTTAGTTTTTTATTTTGAATATGTTAATTTATTTTTAATATAGTGTTGTAATATATTCAGTTACGTTAATGAGTGTGTTAATTTTGGAATAAAGCTTTTATAATTTTAATTTAATTAAAAATAATTATTAAATGCATGGTAAGGATTTAACCTTCATATGATATTTTAGAATATTCTTAATAGTATAGACAAATCAAAGATTGAGATTTATCTCAAAAGTAGTTATGCCACTTTTTCCATTTTTATTAATTAAAAAAGTGTCATCTAAACAAGTGTCATATGAAGTTGAGTTATGGTTTTTTGAGTATGTGGTATTGATAAGTATTCACACATGATATAATAAAAGTTACAAATTATGTGAAAAATAATGTCAGCTATAATAAAAAAACCGAATATGTTGTAAAGTAATTAGAAGTAAACAAATCGTGAGTAAGATATTTAAATCTTATAATTTGGTTATTGATAAAATATTTTAATACTAATTAATATTGACATATACTTAAAAATATGTTAATAATAAAAAACCATTTTAATTTGCATAATAAAATGTCTAGATGTTAACCCCGAGGGAACAAATAGAATAGAGTATGCCTAGGGAATTGGAACAAAAAAAAAACAATAAAGCTTCAAAGCAATGGCTCTCTAGAAAGGGTTGGAGCTAGCCTTAAGGAATAATATTAGTTCTATTCATGATATTGGAGACTCTGCTTGGGCAATCAAAAAAAATCTAGCCTTGCAAAAAGGCATGATGAAATATAAGTCCATGATCTAGTGCAGTATTAAAGGTCTTATTCCTTGTTTCGAAATCCTGACTCCTTTCACGATGGATAAGTAAGAAAATCTGGGAGTGTTGCTCCCGCTAAGCCACCTTAGCCTAGGGGGAGTAACTAAGATTCACAACCTTCACTATAGAACATGGAAACCAAGCTCAAAAGGACTAAGGGAAACTCCCATAAGAAGCAAGAGCACATGAATACCCATGTCACATGTCGTAGCCACCCCACAACTGTCGCTCCTCTTGGCATGTCGATTTAGCAGGACACTTGGCGGCACCGGCTCAATCTTGATATAATCATACACCACGTGGATGACGATAAGGAATGTCATATCAATCCTTTCAAGGGTCGATACACATGCGACACAGATACAACAAACATTAATGAAGTGAATTGGTTTCAAATGAGAACATGCGAGAGGTATTTGGCTCGCAGGGAGGTGAATTTTCTCAGGAGAAAGTACAAGCGTGGCAGACAAAGAATTTATGTCATGATGGCCTTTCGAAATATGACAACTGATGGCATTTCATTTCAACAGATCAATTTATCCAATGTGTAGGGTGGTGAAACGGGTGGAGTTACGTTCTGGAGTTGGAAGCATCAGGCCTGGAACCATCTCTACATTGTTTTAAGGTGCGCAATTCATAATAGGTCTCTTAGTGATTCGTCAACTTGAAATTTGAACTCTAATTAGCCTCAGGGCAATAGGATTTCTCTGGAAGGAAAGGATGGGTATACTACCACCGTTATAGGGGATTTTGGTGCATACATCCTTGGAATCCGTTGCAGTAGTAATTGGCAAGAAATGGACCCTTTAAAGAGAAATATGGCCTCCTCCTCGACCTCGTCCCCTTCCGTGGAGGAGATTTGTAGATGGCAAGAGGCCCAATTGGCCCACCTGCACATCAATTTGAATAATTTACTCTTCAATATTAGGGACAAAGACAAAGCCATTGCCGAAAGAATGATGTTGGAGGAGAATAGGATCGCAGGGATGGAAATTTTTTTGTTTTGGTTAAGGAATGAGGTTCGCAGTCTTTGTCAGCATGTGGAACAAGTTGGAAAGGGAAAGCAAACCCAAAACATTTTGGCAACAATGGATTCTCAGATCCAGACTGGCGCGGTCCTGAGAAGAGGTGAGAGCTGTAGCTAACAGCAGCGTCGCACAATCAAGGAAGAAGGGATTTATCAAGACATCCTGGGTTATAATCATTCTCGCTAGTTTCTTTTGATGCAATGTTTTGCAATTTCGATTTTAGGCGTATTCCATAAAGTCTATAGTGTATCTAGGAAGTTTAGAACTCTTGGCATTACTAGTAAACACAATTATGCTGAAACTATGGGCATCATTTTTGTAATAAGATCTAGAACTGATAGACTTTTAAGAATTTACTGCTAGACAAGAATCCAACGATTTTGAATTTTAATATAAAAACCATACCCATTCTTGTTAAAAAAAAATATGTCTAGATGTACATGTCATGTAAAATATTTTAATGTCAATTGCTTATACATTATATATTATTTTTAAAAAATTATGTACATATCATGAATTTTTTTAGTTTTTATGGCTAAAAATTTTATTGGGTCATATTCAAAAATACAATTTAAACAATGAAAAATAAAACATTGTATTTTACACTCAAAATAAGTTTGCACGTGAAGAAATTTGATCTCTTTCTTCTCATGTTAGATTCGTACTTAAGATGGATCTATGTTGGTAATAATGTATATAACCAATATCATCCCATAAAAGGTAATTACATTTCCTTAATGATGATGGCCTATTCTACGATATCCATAGGACTAGATTACAAAAAATTTAAGAAGAGCATTTAGAATAAATTAGCATGGCCATAAATTATTAATTTACATAAAAAAAAAAACTTAGAATTATTCCTCTAAATTACAATAATGACTATAATATCCTTCACTTTTGTATATGCATACTTAGTGGGTAGCCTAGAGTGAACTCCTCAATGCATTATTAATCCTATAATGTTATTTTCCTCAACTAACATATAATATTTCAAAACAACAATACTCTAAAGATAAATCTTCAACAATGAAATAGTAGTAGTGTTATGAAACAAGAAATAAAATTTAAATGAATACAATCCACTTAAAGGGGGAACCCCCTTCTACAATGAATATAATATATGTTATGAAACAAGGAATAAAAATTAAATGAATACAAACCACTTAAAGTGGGGGGACCCCCTTGTACAATGAATATAATATATAAGGCAAGATGAGATGATCCTAAGACTAGGTATCTTTGGTATATATAGGAGACAAAACAATACAATTATAGTGAAGGGATACAATAAAGTATTCTAGCCTAAATAGAAATATAACAATAGAAATGTAATAGCTCACTATTTATGACTTAATAAGGGGTTTCATGGTTAACATGAGGCTTATCTAGGGCTTAACATGCCCTTCCCCTTAAAACAATTATCGTTCTCAACACCAAGACTAACTACAAATATTTTTGTATGAAGAACTCATTTTCCCACGCCGCCTCTTCCATTGGTAAGTTTTTCCATTTGATGAGGTACTTAGTAATTGATCAATTTATTGGTTTATAATCCTTTTCTTCAAGGTTTGTTTCTAGTTCTAGTATGATTTTTTCTTCTTCATTAGAATCTAATAAAATAGATTAGACTAAGATATTGTCACTAATTACCTTCTTTAAGCAAGAAAAATTAAATACTAGATGTAATCGTGAAGATGTAGGAAACTCCAATTTGTAAACCACATTTTCAATCCTCTGTGACACTTTATAAGGTCCATAATACTTGGATGATAATTTATTGTATTTCTTTTTTTGCTTGAGGGAAAAATGTTTATATGTTTGTATCCTTAAAAAACCCAATCCCCCACTTCAAATTCCCTTTCACTACAATGTTTATTTGTTTATTTTTTAATCCTATTTTGTGCTATAACCAAGTTTTCCTTCAATAGCTTGTGTTGGCACCCTACGTTTTCCTCCATTGTTTGAACATTTGTATTCTATTTCAAGGGTGATGTGATGGATGGAGGATGATATTCATAAAGTGCCAAAAATGGGGACATCTTTAATGAATTATGGAAGGATGTGTTGTACCACCATTCTACCAAGGGTTTCCACTTGACCCATTGTGTTTATTTATCAAATGTAAATCAACGAGGATACCCTTCCAAACATTTACTCACAATCTTAGTTTTCCTATCAGATGAAGGATGGTAAGAGGGCATATGAGCCAATTAAGTATAAAAAGAAGAAAATAATTTAGTCCAAAAATTTGTAGTTAAAATTGGATCTTTGTTTGTAACAATAATCTCAAGGATTCCATGTAGATTTTAAGTGGTTTCCATGAAAGTTGTAGCTATTATACTTGCTTTAAAAATATGAGAAAGAGAGAAAAAATGATCATACTTTGTGAGTTGATATACTATTACCATGCTAACATTCTTTCCTTTGGATTTGGGTATACTTGTAATAAAACCCATTGGAACTTCTTCCAAACACTGGCTTGGTATGACTCATGAGATGGGAATAGTTGGTAATAGGGTTTTCTATTAAGACACTCCTTGTGTGAAGGTCATCATTCTTAAACACTATGGGTACAAAAAATCTAGCCATGGTAATGGTTAGTGTGGCCCAGTGAAAGTGTGATCCCTAGGTGATTTTGATGTCTTATATTTCTTTGGGTCGTGGTTTATTAGCCAAAATCTAGTCCCACAAGTAATAAACAAAATATCAAACAAAAAAAATGATGGCTTATTATGGCTAATGGTTGTAGGAGCCCTCAGATCATGATCGTGTCTCCCTTATTTTATTCTTAGTTCGCATATTTAGGCACAAAATTTTACATATCTACTTTAAGAGCTTCCTAGAAAAATTATTTCATAATCCTATTGTAAGTTCTCAAGAAAATTGAATGTACTCCTATTAGAGAAGTGTGTAATTCCAAAAGGGCCCTCTATTTGAGTTGAGGTTTCTTACATAAGTAATATTGATACCATAGTAAATCACTTTTTCACATATTTTTTTTGCTACATTTGGGTCCTTTTATAGTCACTGAACGATATTCCATACCTTCTCATATTGATTACATTACATCCTTGCTTCTTCCACCTAATTTGATTGCAAAATGGAAATAGCACATAATAAATCCTTTATGTCTTCCTCCTTCCTTGAGAGTACATCTACCATGATTGAGAGTACATCTACCATGATATTTTATTTTCCTTTTGTAGATGATTTTATTGTCGTATTCTAGCATCTTTGTAACCCATTTTGTTTTCTCTTCTAAAAATGGTCTTTGTTTGAGGAAGCACTTCAAGCTATCACGATCTAATTTTACTTTGAAGTGTCCTTGTATTAGGTAAGAATTTCATTTCTTAAATACATGCAATATGGCCAACATTTATTTTTCATATATGGTTTTGAGTAATTTTTCTCCTTTAAGTTGGCTACTTTCTAAGGAAAGGGACCTTCCTTCTTGCATTAATAGTATGCAAATTCCATGGTTTAAGGAACCACACTCCATAATGGAGGTTTTTGAGAATTTATGTGTAACTAGGATAGGATTTATATACATATCGTCTTTAATAAAAAAAAAAAAATTGGTTGGTTCTTGAGTCCAAGAAAATGCTTCCTTCCTTAAAAATGTTGTTAAATGTCCTGGTATTTGACCATAATTATTGAAAAAAATATAGTAATATCCTATCAAGCCTAAGAGTCCTCTGATTTTCTTCAAGGCCTTGGAAATTTCCCATTCCAATATAGCTTGAAATTTGCTAAGGTCCATTTTCAAAAAAATTCACTTCTTGAACCCCAAAAGAACACTTGGAAGGATTTGCATATAGGTGTTACTCTTGCAAGAGTGTTAATAATTTTTCAACATGTTGCACATTCTCTTTCCAAGATTTGTTGTAGATTACTATGTCATAAAAATATAAACACACAAATTTTCTAACGAATGGTTTGAAAACAAAATTTATCAAGCTTTGAAATGTTGCAAGTGAATTAGTCATTCCAAATGGTATAACCAAAAACTCATATTGGCCTTCATGCATTCTAAATACTATTTTGGTGATGTGTTCTTGCCTCATTCTAATTTGATAATGTCCTGAATCACGATCTAACTTAATAAATAAAATTACTCCATGAAATTACGATCTAATAGCTCATTGATGACAATAATCTAGGAGACTTATATTTGATTGTCATTTTCTTGAGTTGTCCATAATATAGACACATATGCCATGAACCATCCTTTTTCATAACTATCGCCATTAGTGGAGAGAAAACACTATGGATAGCTTGAATGATGCCAACCTCTAACGTTACTTGAATGATACACTAAATCTCACTCTTTAATGCAAATGGATACCTGTAAGGACTTATTTTAGGTGGTACATTTTTTGGTTGCAAGTGAAGAGCATGGACATGATCACAAATATGTGGAAGACCCTTAGGAATCTCTATAAATAATTTGGAATGATTTTTGATAACGTTTTGGAGATCCACCAAAGTAGAAGGTATGGATGTCTAAACATCTAGTGAGCACAAATGTGAAATTACACCATAGTATCCATTTTTGAGTATTTTTGTCATTTTTTTAGAACTTATCACTTAAAATGGTTTCCATTGGATACCTCTATGCTTGATTTCCTTTCCTTATGAGGTAAATCTCATGAAAATATCCTGAAAAGTAAGGGCCACTACTCCTAATGATTGTAACCATTGGATCCACAATACAACATCGACACCACCCATTTGGATTGAAATAGTTGGAATATCTAATATCTACTCCCACATATTCAGCTTTAAAATATGGAACTTTCTTGAATGAATTATGGTACTTCCATTTCCAAACATTATTTGAAATTCCAATGCTAAAAATATAAAGCAATTGAGAAGTTTTACCAATTTTTGATGAATGAAGTTATAGGAATTATTTGAATCATTCAACACTATTACCCTTTCATTTTTGATATATCATTCTATTTTTAGGGTTTGTGGAGTACTAATGGTAGAGAATGCATGACAAGATATTGCTGGGATAGTCTCTTTTAGCTCTAGATCTTGTGACAATTCCAATTATTGATATTCTTCCTCTTCACAGTCTATGTATAGTAATTTCTTCTCACTGTATTTATGTCCCTTATAGTACTTGTTGTAATAATTGAAGCATAGTCCCTTTTCTCTTCTTTCATACATTTTCTAAGGTGTCAACCATGTCAGTTGAGTGGGTTTGGAGACAAGGCATGATTTTATTTATAATTTTTAGTAACCACACTTTTAGTAGCCATATTTTTACTGTCAAATTTCCTTGCTAGACTAAAAGCATGCTCTAGGGATTTAGGGTCAAATAGATGTTCCTTTAAATTTCCCATAAATAGGTCTAACAAATTATCCTCTTAAATGTTCTTTACCCCAAGACTCAACCTTGAATTATTGAATGTGGTTTCTATTTGAACCTCTTTGCCAAATATTTACCAATTACCTAAATAATGTATTAATATTAATATCTCCATAATTAATAATAAATTTCTCTATAAAAATGGACAATGATACATTATAATTTTTTTTTCCTTTCACAAAGTCATTAAGACCATACAAATTGATATTGTTCTAAATACAAGGATTCAATAGTTAAATTTCATGAGGTTGATACTTGGTGCAGATAAAATTATTGCTCCATATAGAATATACATGTTATAGGATATATCCCTTCAAAATTCCTAATATTGATTTTCAAAGTGAAAGAGTTCCTTGGTGCTAACTTGAAGCCGTGATGATGTGGATTTTGGAGTCAAAAAACAAGATTGTAGTTCTATGATTCTATATTTGTTCTTTCAAATTATGATAAATTACTCCTAAAATATGATTGAGTTTTAATATAATTTTTATTTTGATTTTCATGATTTCCTTTGGTGTCTATAGTTCTTTGTGGAGGTCTCTCTAATAGAATATTTTCGATAAAACTCATGGATTTGTGTATTTCTTCCTTAACAATTTTTTGTGTTTCTTCGTATTTTCAATCATCTTCTTTTACATTTAATTAATCATTTTCCATTTATGGTTTTTTTGAGTGCATGATAAATCCACTTATCACCAACATACTACATCTGTTTCATCAATTTTGATATTTAATTAGGAATTTACCTATATTCTAACTCTTCACTTTCTTTAGATGTCATGTTCGAGATTTTATGATGAGTACCAATAATATTTCAAGTAGACCCATTTTCCAAATGATAAAATGATAATGCCCCTCTTTATAACAAACTTTCAATCACCAATAATCGAAGTTACTCCACTTATAGGTTTTGTACCTTCCAAGCCTTAATTTGGATATTTTTTGGATGGATGATATTTGTCCTAATATGAATTTAAATTTTGAGGCCTTTTGAGTCTGAAATTTTATCCTATTGTAATTTTATATGTCTTCTCTATAATTCCATAGGGCTAATACAACTTTGATGTGTAAATTAAAATTTATGGTGATTTTCCAAAAAATTGTTGAATTTTTTCCTCTTCCTAGGGAGTGAACATATGCAATGTTCCATGTGTCCAATTTTTAAAATTTGATTTTGAAATTTTTACTTGAGGTACCTCAATCTAGCTCCTCATAAACCTAAAAATTTCATGGTATGAATCTCTTAGACAAAGTTACAGTGAACCTAACAAGATGACTTATTTAAAAACTAAATTCAAGACCAAACTCAAAACCTAAATTCAAAAAGGTATACATACAAAAGTGTAGCCAAAAGAAATCAAATTTTTTTATCACATATACCTTAATAACTATCCTGATTATCCTAAAAATAATTCCAACTAAATATTTCTAAAAACAAATTTATAGAAAAAATTTCAAGATGACTCATTTAAAATTGATTTTAGGAACACTCACAAACCCAAACTTCCATAGGGTATATCTTTAAAAGTATAGTGAATCAAACCTTAAAATTTTTACCATGGGTAATTAACTATTTCTCAACAATCTCTTAAAACTTTCACTATCCAAATATTTCCATAAAAAATTAATAGTGAAAATTCCACAAAGTCTTGATTGAAGAGAAAAATCGTAGGATCATAGCTCTTATATCAATTTTTATGTAGCAAGTGCCTTGAAAATGGTAAAATGTAAATGAATACAATCCACTCCAATGGAGAGAACTCTTTTTACAATGAATATAATGTACAAGAGAAGATCAGATGACCCTAAGACTAAGTCGCATTGGTATGTGAGTGTGTGTAGGAGACAAAGGTTACAATTAAAGCTTTGGGCCTACATAATAATGTTACAATTGAAATGTAATAACTCAACATCTAGGGCTTAATGAGGAGTTTCAAGGTTAAAATGGAGCCTTTCTAGAGCTTAATAAGTAGTTAAATTACTTACCTCATTTAATGGATGCAATTATGGAAATAACTTCATGGAAGCATTGTTACTCTTAGATCAAGTAAGTTTCACCCTCATGATAAAGAATGAAACAACAAGGGTGAATTTACAGATAAATATTTGATTTTACCTCACTCATTCCAATTCCTCATTATTAAAACCAAAAAAATAACCCATCCCAATTTCATAATAGTTGTTTCATTCACCAACCTCTCTTTTCCTCTCAACCTTGCATAACACAGGGAATGATATCCCCTTCATCGTTAAATAGTCCCTCATGCTAATCCAATTCCCTCCAGTATTTCATATATTTTTTTAGGGAAATATATTATAGTTTAATTCATCTTTCTTTGAGTGATTTCCCATGAATGCAATAATGGCTTCCTCAGTACAATTCCACGGCTACAACCCTTACAAAACTATAACAATTTAATTAAATATTTAATACCAACTCTTGGAAACCTATCCTCTCAACAACTAGCACCACAACATATCATAATACACATTGTGTGTGATTAGAATCTGGATTTAGGGAAAAAAATTTCCAAAACTTCAAAGTACTTAGAAATGCACCAAACTAGGATGAACGAATCAGGCCCATCTCCAGGAATCCATTACACTTTGTTTCATCAAAAACCAACTCTGTATGTGAAAGTTAGAGCTTGTTGATCGTCGTGCCAAACATGCTAATTTAAAAAAAAAAAAGGTCAAATAGGGTCAAAGGTCAAAATTAGCGTATTTATCTGGCCCAATGACAGGATGACAAGCGTCAATTTCAAAGTGGCCTGAATTTCTGGGAACATGGAAATTTTATTGGTTTAATTTTTAAGCCAATGGGAAGAGGACACGTGGCAAGCCCGAAGGTCTCCACGTGCCCCCCCCCACCCCCTCCAAGGCCGAAATGTGGTTAAGGGTCAAATTCCATTTTAATTTCATGTGGAAATTTTTTTATTGTCGGCAGAAGGGCATAGGTCGAGGTCAAACCCGCGACCTCCCCCAACAGAACACATGCTCTTACCAACATACCACACAATAGGATCTTAATAGATATGTGGCGCAATTTATAATTAAATGTTAACATATGTATGGGCGGAGGCGTATGGGGGCCAAAACCAACCCATAGAACCATACAATGTGACCACGGTAGAGGGCTTACATAAATGGCGTGGGTTAAACATAATTAAACTAGATTATTAAACCCTTAAACATTGATTAGCCCCTAATCCAATTTTCAAATCAGAATTTTTGTTAATTACGCTTAATGTGCTAACCACCAGTTAAGCTGCACTTAAGATTAATTAATATTGAGATTAATTCGGTGTATGTTTGGATATTCCCCTAATTTCTCCACCACTACCAATTTTGGCAGACTTAACTGGAGTTTTTCCAGATTTGGAGGAGTTTTTCTAGGAAATATTGAGGAAGCCATTACTTGGCATATTTTGACCAATTTTGGCTCAAGAAGAGTCATGCATAGATGATTTGGATGCTCTGAGCATTATGGTGTAGGTTGCAGAGGCGTTGGGGCACTTTTGTAAGTGATTTTTCCACTTTGAAGATTAAAGAAGCCTAGGGCCACTAGGAGGGGAGGCCATGGCTAGGTCATCTGAAGACCATTTACAGAGCTTGAAGAGTCTATTTTGAGTTTTTTGGGTCTTCTGAATCCAACGAAGTAGGTTGCAAAGCTATTGGAGAATTTTAGGCTCATGTAATTAGATAATTGACCATTAATCCAAAGAGGGCCTAGCCAGTTGATGCAGGTCCATGGAGATGTAGCCCAGGAGGGGTGAACTTTGTTATCAACTATTGTGTAATTTGTTTGATGTGTATTATTTATCTGTAATTTACTTGTTTTCATGTGTTTATAACAGCTAATTAACTCATGAAATTCTCATAAAAGACACATGAAACTTGACACATAAACCCTTGTATAACTAGCTAATTTGAGATGATCCTAAACATCTTTTTATAATATGGATGAGGGAGCTAGCTCAACAAAACTAATTTTCCCATATCCAAATCAATTTAGTATGAGAGCACATTTTATATCATTTTAGCCAAAGTAGTTAGAAGGATTAGCTATTGGTTTTTTATTTGTTTCAAGAGAATTTAAATGTGTGCAAGTTTATGTGTGTGAAGAGAAGGTCAAGATTGAGAGCTCAGTTCTCAAATCACAACAAAGAAGCTTTTATGCATTACAAGTGTGATGGCAGCTTCATCAAACATTGTTTCTAGTCAATATTCCTTAGCAATACTCTTTGATAAAGAGATGTTGCAGAAGCTCTACATCATGAAGGATATGGTACAAGAGATGTAAGAATACAAGAGGGAGAGCATTATAGTTCAAGAGTAGTTGATTGCCATGAAGGAGGAGAAGCAAGAACTTCTTGAAAATATGCATGAGATGGAGACTCAGCTCCATAGTTCCAATGAAGCCTCAGCAAAGATGCATGAGATGGAGACTCAACTCCATGATGACAAGGAAACCTTAGCCAAGCATGTGCTTGAAAAAGAGGTATGCAATTCAAGTTTATCTTATAATTCTTCTCAAGATGAATGTGTAGGTGATTTTTAAAGACACACCAGAGGAATAGAGTCCAAATTATTGATGAAAATGGGCCATGAAGGTAAAGGATTGGGAAAACATGCACAAGGCATAGTTGAGCCAATTGATGTTGAGGAAAGGCCTAGGTATTTGGGTCTTGGTTATGGACAACATGGTGGAGAATTCTGCAAATTCAAGGAGGCACATGAAGGTGTTTCAAGAAGGACTTTCATTTCATGTTCATTACCTCAATCTTGTGAAGAGTGTGCTCATGAGGAATGCACAATTTTTGCAACCACTTTGCAAGAAGATGCTCATAAGCATGCAAAGGGAAATGGAAAAAAATAGGATGTTGAAAGCTCTAAAGTCATTGAACCCATTGTTGGTATTCTGAAGAGAGCCACTACCTCATCAAATTCACCTCCTCAAGAAGGCCACAAAGGTGAATGTGCAAGGTATAAATCTATCTTTAATCAAGTTTCTTTTTATTATGATAAACGCCGTAAATACTCACATAAGATTTGGAAAAATTTTGCATGTTCGTTAAATTTGTGGTTTGAATAACCATAATATTTTTAGGTCATGGAAGAATATAACCATGCATAGGAAACTTTCAAAACAAAGGAGGCAGAAAGCCAAAGGTCCATTGGACAAAGCAAACCATGTTGAAAAGAATATGCAGTTATTTTTCACTCATTGCCATAAACAGGATCACCTTGTAGACAAGTGTTGGACTTTGTATCCAACAAGTCATCCATGAAATTTAAAGAAGGTGGAAAAGATCTTAATAAGAATGGAAAAGAGGATTCCATAATCGATGTGGGTTAGGATGATTCACATGATGAAGTGCAACTTAAAGAAACACCATTGAAATGGTTTGGAAAGAGATGGTTAGATTTATTAACCAATTAAGGCCTTGCATTTATTTTGATAATTGATGCATTTCTTTTCCAATTGAATGCATGTTTCATGTTTATGCTAGGAAGGTGTTTTAAAGTGGAGTATTTTAACTCACTTTGCTTATCATGCATGTATGTCAACTTGAGAGTGTTGATCATTTGCACATGCATGAGTGTCGACTTGTGTTTGGTCGATAAGTTTTTACACCAAGATGTAAGAGTGCACGGCGATGTTCACATGATGTGACACTTGTTGCTTTGAAGGAGCAAAAGAAAGAGGTCGTCAAGTTATATTTCTTACATGACATGTTTTTCAGATTGATGGTTGTGTTTATGACAAGATGTCGCAGGATTTTGGGAAGGTCCACTCTTGAGCAAGAGGCTCATGATTAGCTTGCGTTTTCAAACCATGACATGAGCAGCATGTCAATACTAGAGGATGATGGAATCAAGAAGCAGAAAGTGGACAAGATGTCGAAAATATTTCAGCCAAAAAATATCCATTGTATACCATTTGATGTGTTGATGCCAAAAAGTGAATAATATGGAGAATGCATTCTTCCAGATGTGGAATTTGGAACCGTGGAGGTAAAAATTAATGGTCATTTCTTTTCTCGTGATTAATGATGTTGGAACTCATTGTTGTAGTTCACTTAGATGGGCTTAACTTTGTTAGGTCCCTATATTACTAGTATATTCCCTTATTTTTGTTAGTGTAATCCCCTTATTGTTATTATTGTAGCCCTGTAACCCCCATATTGTTATTATTGTGCCCTTAAATTGTTATTGTTAGGTTGGCTAGGATTACACTGTGGCCCCATGGACTCCTATATATAGAAAGCAGGTTTTTTAATTTTTATCATTCAAGAATCATTCATTTATGTAATGTATTGGAGGTTGGCCCCTCTAAGTGCCTGATTTCTAAGGCGTTGATCTCTCTTTTCTTCTATTTTTGGAGTTGGTTTCACAACATTTGGTATCAAGGCTTTGGATTCTAGGGTTTTGCTGCTCCAAACAGTTCATTGTGGAATTTTCACTATAAATTTTTTCATATAAAGTTTCAGATGCGAAAAGTATTAGAGAACGAAGCCAAAATCATAAGGAACACCATCACAAAATTTCAGAGCTTGGTTTGCAATATTTTCAGAGATATGATCTTTGGAAGTTAGGGATTTTTGTAGACTCCTGAATTTAACCTAAACAAGTCGTCATGGAATTTTCGCTATTTATTTTTTTCTACGAAGGTTTAGAATCTAAAATTTTTAGAGCACGAAGCCGAACTCCTGAGGAACATTGTCGCAAAATCTCAGAGCTTGGTTCACAATATTTTCAGAGATATGGTCTATGGAGGTTAGGGATTTTTCAGGCTCCCTAATTTCATCTCAAAGAGGTGATCATGGGAAAATCTTTATAACTCTCTCTCCGAGTATCAGATTGGATTGTTGTAAAAATTTTCCATAATTACACGGACCTTAGTTTCCTGTCTATCAATTTTAGATCCAAAGGAGGAAAGAGTGACACATGGCAAGTCGTACAAGTTTTCTCTACTAAACCAATCCATAATTGGGTCATTTTGGGAGATTGGACATAACTTTGTCTTGAAGAATTCAAATCAGGTCATACCTGTGGCATTCAAAATAAGCTTCATAGTACTACTACAGGGCTGAATTTCATATATTTAGGATCCACAATTATAGAGATAAATCAATTTCAATATCAAGCTCCTCAAAAGCAAGTAAAAGGTGTGCATTTTTTTTTTCTGAATTGCATAAGTCTTGTTTGAAGAATCAAGTTGAAATGATTCCAAGAGCATATTGTAGAATATATATCGGTATTGGATTCTAAAATGGCTAGTAAAAATAATTCAACACCCATTAAGCCTTTAGAAGTCTCTACTATGACTCATGAAGATGAAGAATGACAAAAAATGACATGGAAGTTTTGAAGAAAGGCATGGAAACTAAGATGGATGGTTTGAAGAAAGACGTGGAATCTAAGATGGATTGTTTGATGAATGGCATGGAAGCTAATATGGATAGCATGGAAGCTGGCATGGAATCTAAGATGGATGACATGGAAGCTAAGATGGAAAGTATGAAGAATGATCTAAAAGCAGACATGGAAGGTTTGACAAAGTTGATAAAAGAAATATTTCCTAATGGTGAAAAGATAGTAGAGGAAACTCATGATGAGAACAAAATAAATGCTAATTGTGATTTCATAAACTATAACGTTGGAGGAAAGAAACACCATATTCCAAAAATGGATATGACGAAGTTTGATGGAAAGGATCCTGTAACATGGATACTACGAATGGAGCAATATTTTGATCTCAATAATGTGAAAAAAACACAAAAGGTAGGCATTGCAACTTTACATTTAGAACAAAATACATTTGTATGGTATCGATGGTTTTGCTCTCGTAAATTTTTTTTCACTTGGTCAAATTTTACAGAGGAAATGATAGCACATTATGAGGATACAAATATAAACACCTTCTTTAGCCAATTGATAAATCTCAAACAAAAGGGTTTAGTGGGGGAGCACATTGAGGACTTCCAAAAATTGAATATAAGGGTAACTGATATTCCAAAGGAACACAAGATTGATCTCTTCATAGGTACTTTAAAGGATAACATCCAACATGAAGTTCACGTTTTGGATCCTGATTCATTGGAGAAGGCATTCAAGTTCGCAAGAAAAATTGAATGTAAAATTATGGCGACAAGGAAGTCTACCACTCACTTCTATAAAGAGGGAAGTTTTGCTACTCCTAGATTTGCAAAACCTACAATGTTGACACCACAAAAATTGGAAGAAAAAATAGAAAAAGGGCTTTGCTATAGTTGTGATAACCAATACACTAAAGATCATAAGTGTGCTGAGAAGAAATTATTTTACATAGATTGTGAAGAGGAAGAAGAAAATGAACAAGAATCTTCAAAAGAAGAGGATATACACCAGGAACCAACCCTAGAAGAGGAAGAAATTAGTCTAACCATATCGTGTAATGCATTGGTAGGAATTACCACTCCTAAAACTCTCAAGATAGAAGGACATATCAAGAAGAAAAAGGTAAGAGTGTAGATTGATTCAGGTAGTACCCATAATTTTATTCAGTGTAAGGTAGCCAAGGAATTGAATTGTTTCCTATACCCAACACCAGAATGTCAAGTGATGGTTTCAAATAGAGGAATTATAAATTGCTCTAGAAAATGCCATAATATCAAGCTAAAAATGGGGGAATATGTATTGAATATTCCAATGCTTTCCATTCCTATGGGCTGTGTTGATGTTGTACTAGGAGTACAATGGTTACAATCTTTGTGGACGATAGCTTTTAATTTCCAAGAACTTTTCTTGAAATTTTTTTCAAAAGGAAAGGAAGTCGAATTATGGGGTATTTCAAGGAATCTGAGAAAGATAATAAGCTCTCATATCATGAAAAAGCTTCTAAATAAATAACAACGAGGCATAATTGCACAATTATGCTCACTAGAAGTTACAACATCAAAATCATCTATTTATGCAGATCTCCAAAAAGTCTTGGACAATCATTCAAAGGTGTTTGGAACTCCCAAAGGACTCCCACCTATTTGTGATCATGATCATGATATTCATTTGATTCCAGGAAGTGTTCCTCCAAACATTAGGCCTTATAGATATCCTTATGTCCAAAACAACAAAATTGAACGTATGATTGCAGTAATGTTAGAGGTTGGTATAATTCAACCTAGTCAAAGTTCTTTCTCTGCTCCTGTAGTATTGGTACACAAGAAGGATGGATCATGGCGCATGTGTCTAGATTATAGGGAGCTCAATAAGATCACCATTAAAGATAAATTTCCCATTCCCGTGATTGATGAATTATTGGATTAATTACATGGAGCAATTTATTTTACCAAGTTGGATCTTCGTTCAGGATATCATCAATTAGATGAAGATTGAAGATATTATGAAAACAACATTTCAAACTCATGAGGGTCATTATGAATTTTTGGTCATGCCTTTTGACCTTACCAATGCACCTTCTACATTTAAAGGGTTGATGAATTCCATTTTCAAGCCCTTCCTTAGAAAATTTGTGCTACTATTTTTTGATGATATAATAATATATAACAGGTCTTGGAAGGATCATGTTCAAGATGTTGACAGGGTGCTCAAACTATTGCAGGAGAAACAATTATATGCAAAAACATCCAAATGTTTCTTTGGAGTACAAGAGGTGGAATATCTGGGTCATATTGTATCTCACGAGGGTGTTAAAGTAGACCCTAACAAAATTAAAGCCATTAAGGAATGGAAAGTCCCTACAACCATAAAGCAATTGCGAGGATTTCTCGGGTTAACAGGGTATTATCGCAAGTTTGTTAAGAATTATGGGAGAATAGCAGCACCTCTAACAACATTATTGAGGAAAGATGCATTTTCATGGACTCCTGAAGCAACTAAGGCCTTTGAACATCTTAAAGAGGCAATGTGCCTAGCACCGGTCTTAGCTACGCCAGACTTCACAAAAAACTTTATTGTGGAATGTGATGCCTCAAGAAATGGAATTAGTTTTTTTTTTAATGCAAGAAGGAAGACCCATTGCTTTTGAAAGTCGTCTAATCAAAGCAAATTATTTACAGAAAGCTATTTATGAGAAGGAAATGTTAGCAATACTGCGTGCACTAAAGAAATGGCGAACTTACCTAATGGGAAGAAACTTCAAGTTAAAAACTGATCATGATAGTCTTAAACACTTTTTGGAACAAAGACTATCTTCAGAAGAGTAGCAAAAATGGGTCACAAAGATGTTGGTTTATGAGTTTGAAATAATCTACAAAAAAGGGAAGCTAAATGTTGTTGCAGATGCACTCTCAAGAAATAATGAAGAGGTGGAAGCATTGCTTTGTGCCATTTCTATTATCCAACAATATTGGATAACCAAAGTAAGGGATGAATAGAAGAATGACGAAGAAGTGTGGACACTCATTCAAAAGTTGCAGAAAAATCCTAGTAAATCAGATACATTTAGTTGGAAAAATGATTCCTTATGGTACAAAGATAGCTTATATCTTTGTAAGAATTCCCAACTAAAAAAAAATATTATTTTGGAATTGCACACTTCTCCTTTAGGAGGACACTCATGATTTTTAAAAACTTACCACAGGGTGAAGAAAGAATTTTTTTGGGATGGCCTTAAATCTGACATTCAAAAGTTTGTGGCGGAATGTTTGGTTTGCTAGTAGAATAAAGTTGAGACAATTAAGACCTTGGGTCTTCTACAACCTTTATCTATTCCAAGTCAACGTTGGGAGGAGATTTCAATGGATTTTATCACAGGTTTACCTATGTCCGAAGGAAAGAGTGTCATCATGGTGGTAGTTGATAGACTTACCAAGTATGTACACTTTTGTACATTATCTCATCCATTTAAAGCAAGTACAATTGCTACTACATTTATGGACACAATTCAAAAGCTACATGGAAACCCAAGGGTTACTGTAAGCGACAAAGATCCCATTTTTATTGGAAATTTTTGGAAGGAGTTATTCTCTTGTTTGGGTACTCAATTAGCTCATAGCTAATCTTATCATCCTCAATCCGATGGTCAAAATGAGATAGTAAATTAATTTTTGGAAGGATATCTTCTTTGTTTTGTATCTGATAAACAAACACAATGGGTCAAGTGATTACCTCTCATTGAATGATGGTATAACACTTCCTTCCATACTGCAGAAAAAATGAACCCATTTATGGCACTTTATGGATATCATCCACCATCCATCACATCATATTTAAGAGAAAATTCGAAGGTTCAAGTAGTGGAAGATCACATCGAGCATCAACAAGAAGTTCTCCAACTCTTAAAGGATAACCTGAATTTGGCATAAAATCGAATGAAACAACAGGCAGATCAACATCGCAACAAGAGAAGTTTTGATGTAGGAGACTGGGTATTTTTATGGCTACAACCATACAAACAAATTTCCCTCAAGAAAGCTAAGAAGGATAATAAATTATCACCAAAGTACTATGGTCCTTACAAGGTGTTGCAAAATATTGGTAATATGGCATACAAATTGGAGCTTCCTGCTTCTTCATGAGTGCATTCAGTTTTTCATGTTTCATGCTTAAATAAGGTTATAGGTGAAAATCTTCTAGTTCAAACAATATTGCCAGAACTTGACGAGGAAGGAAAAATCATATTGGAACTTGAAGCGGTCACAGAAACAAGAACTCGAAAGCTAAGAAATTGAATAATTTCAGAGTATCTCATCAAGTGGAAGAACTTACCCACTAAAGATTCTACATGGGAGGATGAGAATTTTATACAGAAGCACCCAGAGCTATTCAAGTGTTGAGGACAACACTTTTTTGAAGGAGAGGGGCATTTTAGGTCCCTATATTACTAGTATAGTCCCTTATTTTTGTTAATTTAATCCCCTTATTGTTATTATTGTAGCCCTATAAACCCCATATTGTTATTATTGTGCCCTTAAATTATTATTGTTAGGTCGGCTAGGATTACATTATGGCCCCATGGAATCCTATATATAGAAAGGAGGTTTTTTAATTTGTATCTTTCAAGATGTAAGAGTACATGGCGATGTTCACATGATGTGACATTTGTTGCTTTGAAGGAGCAAAAGAAAGAGGTGGTCAAGTTATATTTCTTGCATGACGTGTTTTTCAGATTGATGGTTGTGTTTATGATAAGATGTCGCAGGATTTTGGGAAGGTCCACTCTTGAGTGAGAGGCTCATGATTAGTTTGTGTTCTCAAATCATGCCATGAGCAGTATGCCAATACTGGAGGATGATGGAATCAAGAAGCAGAAAGTGGACAAGATGTTGAAAATATTTCAGCAAAAAAAATAGCCATTGTAGACCATTTGATGTGTTGATGCCAAGAAGCGAAGAAGATCATGGATGCATTCTTCCATATGTGGAATTTGGAACCATGGAGGTAAAAATAATGGTCATTTGTTTTCTTGTGCTTGCTGATGTTGGAACTCATTTTTGCAGTTCAATCAGATGGGCTTAACTTTGAAAAGTAGTTTCCAAGGAGAAGCTTGTATCAAATGCATGTTTGTGCAAAGGAGGAACATGATTCTCAGTGGGAAGGCCATTAGTTAGTTTTCCAAGCACCAAGGGATTGCTTTGGTACAACAAGGTTTTTTATCAGTTAGAAAGCAACCAACAAGTGTTGAATTGGGTTAGCAACAAAAGGATAACATTGGTTGAAGTGTCAAGCCATTTGAAAGGCAAGGCATGTCAGTGAACCCAAGTGGTTGTCATGGAAAATTTTCCAAGAAGAATCAATTTGATAGAACTTGGGAAAGAGGGGAGTATTCAGCTCTCATGATATAACCAACTTTTGTGGGTCCAAACGTCTGTTAGTGGGAAGGAGTGATTGGAATCTGGATTGGGGGCAAAAATTTACCAAAAATTAAAAGTTCTCAGAATCACACCAAACTAGAACTACCAGATTGGGCCCATTTCCAGGAATCCAGCGCACTTTGTTTCATTGAAAACCGACTCCATATGTGAAAGTTAGAGCCTTCTGATCATCATGCCATACAGGCGAATTTAAAAAAAAAGAGGTCAAACAGGGTCAAAGGTTAAAATTTGGGTATTTATCTAGCCCAATTACAGGATGACGAGTGTCAATTTCCAAGTGGCCTGAATTATGGGCACATGGCAATTTTTATTGGTTTAATTTTTAAGCCAATGGGAAGAGGATATGTGGCAAGCCCGGAGGCCACCACGTGGCCCCCCCCCCCCCCCCCCAATCCAAGGCTGAAATGTGGTTAAGGGTCAAATTCATTTTAATTTCGTGTGGAAAATTTTTTATTTTCGGCAAAAGGGCGGAGGTCAGGGTCGAACCCACGACCTCCCCCAACATAACACAAGCTCTTACCAACATACCACACAACATGATCTTAATAGATATGTGGTGCGATTTATATTTAAATGTTAACATATGTATAGGAGGAGGTGTATGAGGGCCAACCCCAACCCATAGAAACATACAATGTGACCATGGCGGAGGGATTACACAAATGGCATGGGTTAAACATAATTAAATTGGATTATTAAACCCTTAAACATTGATTAGCGCCTAATCCAATTTTCAAATCGAAATTTTAGTTAATTGTGCTTAATGTGCTAACCACTGATTAAGCCACACTTAAGATTAATTAATCTTGAGATTAATTCGGCAGAGGTTTGGCGGTTCCCCTAATTTCGACACCACTACCAATTTTGGCAGACTTAACTAGAGTTTTTCCAGATTTGGAGTTTTTCTAGGAAATATTGAGGAAGCCATAACTCTGGCATATTTTGACCAATTTTGGCTCAAGAAGAGTCATTCCTAGATTATTTGGATGCCTGAGCAAGATGATGTAGGTTGCATAGGCATTGGAGAACTTTTGTAAGTGATTTTTCCACTTTGAAGATTAAAGAAACCTAGGGCCACTAGGAGGGGAGGCCAGGCCTAGATCATCTAAAGACCATTTGCAGAGCTTCAAGATTCTATTTTGAGGTTTTTGGGTCTTATGAATCCAATGAAGCGGGTTTCAAAGCCATTGGAGCACTATAGGTGCATGTAATCATATGATTTACCATTAATCCGAAGAGGGCCAACTAGTTGAACAAGGCCCATGGAGATGTAGCCCAGGAGGGGTGAACTTCGTTATCAGCTATTGTATAATGTGTTTTTTTGTGTATTATTTCTCTGAAATTTACTTGTTGTACATGTGCTTATAATAGCTAATTAAATCATGAAATGCTTATAAAAGACACATGAAAATTGACACATAAACCCTTTTATAATTGGATAATTTGAGACGACCCTAAACATATTTTTATAATACTAATGACGAAGCTAGCTCAGCAGAACTAGTTTTCCCATATCCAGATCAGTGTGCCCAACATAAGACGTATAGTAGCATACCCAACTAAAATCTCCACCAAATTACCACCAATAGAGATGATATGCCATTTCCCCTGAAAAATAACTGGAACAAGAGTCTCCTCCCAAGATTGCATGCACTCTAGACTCACATGAGAACCATGTGTCTTTCCCTAAATATTTGAATAATATTACTTGAGGCACATAAGTCAAAGGACATGAGGATTGAGGATAAAGACACTTGAAATTCAGTATTAAAATATTATTTTATTTGACCACCCTATTTCCTCTTTCCCCTTTCATCATTTCATTACCCCCATGGTGCTCCTAAGGAGGTATCGCCCCCAAATTCACCTATGATTAGTTTATTTAATATATTATTGATTCAAACATAATGAAATGAAATTATACTCACCCACACACCATATGATTATCCAATAGTATTGTATTCTCATAAGGATGTTACATACCTTCCCCTCTTGGAATAAACCCATTGTCCATGTTCCTATTTCCAATTAATGGAATCATACTTTCATTATTTAGTTTTACTGATCATCAACTTATAAAAATAGGCTTATTATAGAAATTTTTATACAATAGCTATTACCTTCATAGGCATTTTAATTCAAATGATGTAAACATTTGTCTTCTTTGGCATGTAAAATAAGTATGGAACATTAATTTGATACTTATATTTAGGGATATTTATTTTTGACCCAAGGGTTCCATAGGCAAGAGTTCAACTCATTTTCTTCTATGGCACATTCTTAAGATGCCCCTTCTTAAAATATCTTTCCCTTTCAATGTCAATCATCCCCTTATCTAATAAATGGTGCCTTGAGTGATTCATCATGCCAAGGCTTTTACATGCAACAAGAAATCCATAAAATATTCTAGCATCATTGAAATGGAATTATTCTTGGGATTTCCAACTAAAAATAGTCATTATTTTCCCTTACTAGTTAGATTAACCATACACTCATGTCATATATATATATACCATAATAAATTTATGAAATGATTTTAGGATCGTGAATTACCAATAATTTCATCATTTTAACTATAAATATACTATCTACATTGAGACATGACACAAACATGCCTTCATACAATGTATTAAAGCATATATGGCCATATAGCATGCATTAATTTAGGAATAACATGTTATTATGTAGTGTATTCCACTTTGATGAGTTCAAAGGTCTAGCTAATGGTTGGAAATTTTATCTAGCCACCTACCCAATACTTAATTCACATGTGGACACCTTCCTCTCCAACACAATGAAATACTAGGAATTAACATTTCTATGCTAACCAATCCCTTAGGTGAAGACATTTCCTTTCTTTAATTTTCTAGCCACTCAAGAAACCCTTCACTTCTAAAGGAATTTTTGGTTACAAGAAGGTTATAATTTAGGACACCAACATAAGTATTGAGACCATTGGACACTTGCGTAGGATTATAGCCTTTCCATATCTAACAAAATTATGGCCTCACATAAGGCTATCTCTCATGGAATTCACGTCCATAGAAATATTATTTCTTTCCAATTTCCTTGGTTATCATCCCATAACCAACACAACATGACATGACATTTTATCTCACATGGATACGTGTACACGTTTAAATGACTTTTGTAAGTCTAAGTATTTTTATATTTACCACACCATGTGGGATATCATTTCCATAGATGCATTCAAATATAATAAACACATCAATTTATAATATTAAATCATATTTGAAGGAAGTTTTACCAAGATTCCATTTAGAATCTATGAAAAATAAGGATACTAAATCCATATATGTAATGGATTCGATCAACTTATCTAATGTTACTTGATCAATTAATGTCTCATAAAGGCTCACATATTCCTTTCACCAACCCATTGATCAATATTTATTGTCTTTATCCTTCTCTACAGGATGAAAATTGTTATCACTTATGAGTTTTCAAAATTTCATTGACAGTGTCTTTAACATCATTCACCTAGGTTCCATTTTGTTTACAAGTTGGATTCATGAAATTTATGAAAAAAAAATGTAATAAGCTTAACCCACCATGAGTCCTGTCATGTCAGTCAAATCCACTCCATGTCATTTATTTTTCACACCCATGCCTTCAAATAAAAAAAGATAAGCCACTTGTTTGTTTTTTCACCATTCGGTAATGAATACAATGGAAAAATGACGAATTTCGCTACGGAATCACCTAACAATTTTGTAGAGAATATGTCAGGTTTTTAATTGTTTTCACTACGAAACTATGTTTTTATTATAGGTTTTGACCCTGTACAGAAATTATCTACGAACGAATATTTAAAACAGAAAATAAATAATAGCTAGAGCATAAAACATAAAATAGATAAACACAGAGATTTTCCCCTAGATCCCAAATCGGGACAACCAGCTTGATTTTTCATTATATTCCTTTTATGTTACAACACATATATATACATGCCGAAGCATACATAAACCCCAATCCATTAACCCTAGATTAGAACATAACCGTAGTTCCCTTGACTGGATCTACAAAATACCAGGGGCTGAAAACCATCATGCCCCAAAACCATGTGCAAGCCCATGCACAAAACCATGGGTGAGTCCGCCCACCGGAAAATAAGGACCATTTTTTTTTCTTGGGGGGCTGCCCTGTGACCCTCCCGTACGTTGTGCCCAGCGCAATGTATAGGGGAGGGTATCGCCCCCCTATTACCCCCCCGTGCATGACTAGTTGTGGAAAGAATATAACACAAACCCAACATTATCCAACTTGTTGTTTTCTTTCTACAGGGGGCCACAGGAGAGCTGAGTCATTAGCCCAGCTTTGCAACACCCATTGTTTCCCTACACCAAGATAACTTCTGAGTGCTCACATACTTTTTCAATGCATCTGCAACATTCTTCAAAGTGTCCACCTTTACCAGCAACACCCTTTTAGCCTCAACCATATATCTCACAAAGTGATATTCAACATCAATGTGCTTTATCTTTGAATGATAAGCAGGTTTCTTGGCCAAGAAAATTTCACTTTGGCTATCACAGTATATCCTTATAGCTTGCTGCACCAACCCCATACTTGAACACAATCTCTGCAACCAAACTACTTCCTTGCTTTCATGAGTGGCTGCCATGTATTTTGCCTATGTAGTTGAAAGAGCCACTATAGACTGTCTTTTACTCATCCAACTGACTGCACCTCAAAATAGGCTAAACACATACCCACTTGTAAATATTCTTTGGTCCAGATCTCTAGCCCAGTCAGCATCAACAAAACCACGAATTTCCAACACTCTTTCCAATCTTGGTCTTCCCTGGTAGCACAAGCCATAATCACTAGTGCCACGCAAATATCTTAAAACCCGCTTCACTTATGTCTAATGCTCCTTCCCTGGGTTTGACATAAACCTGCTCAATACTCCAACTGCATGTGCAATGTCTAGTCTAGTACAGACCATTGCATACATTAGGCTACCCACTACACTTGCATATGGAACATGGGGCATATCCTCCTCTTCTTCTTGTGTCTTGGGACATTGTTCAGTAGACAGATTTGTACCTACAGGAATCGGAACATTCACTAGTTTACTATCCTGCATATTGAACCTCTGCAATATAGTCTCAACATACTTCCTTTGGTTTAACCAAAGCTTCCTCTTTGCCCGATCTCTCTTAATTTCCATGCCCAAAATATAGTTTGCAGCACCAATATCCTTCATGTCGAATTTGGAGAACAGTTGGGTCTTCAAATATTGGATAATTTCTTTGTAGTTTCCAATCAACAACATATCATCCACATACAAGACCAAATAAATAACATGGTCACCAATTAATTTAAAATAAACACAGTGATCCTCCTTGCTTTTGGTGAAGCCAAGGCCCCGTATATAGGTATCAAATTTCTGATACCACATCCTTGGTGACTGTTTTAGCCCATACAAAGACTTCTTTAACCTGCATACCAGCTCTTTATTCCCCTTCACCATAAAGCCTTCAGGTTGTTTCATGTAGATCTCCTCTTCCAGATCCCCGTGAAGAAATGTTGTCTTCACATCCATCTGTTCTACCTCAAAATCAAATGAAACAGCAATAGATACAAGTAATCTAATAGAAGTAACTTTAGCAACCAGAGAAAAAATATCACCAAAATCAATTCCTGGCACCTGGGAATAACCTTTTGCTACCAACCAAGATTTTTATTTCTCCACCTTGCCTTCTACATTCATATTCTTCTTAAACACCCATTTGTTCCCGATGGGCTTCCTTCCAGCCGACAAATCCACTAGATCCCATGCCTCATTTTTATGCAAGGATGCCATTTCATCAACCATGGCCTCCTTCCAGAGTTTTCCATCCTTTAAATCTACTACCTCCCTGATGGTTCTGGGATCATCATCAGTTATAGTTAAAGAAAATTTTGAACAGAAAGCAGATGGACTATACCTTTCTGGTTGTCTGCTTTCCCAAACTGATCTTCTCACAACTGGAGTTTGTGGTTCTTCCTCTTCTAAGTCTTCTTCTGTTGTAGAGTCTGATTCATCCTCCTTTAGCTCAAACTCTATCTTCTCAGGTTCCTTTGGTAGGACTTCATGTTTAACAATATATTTCACCTCTCTAACACCACATCTCGGTTGTACACAACCTTCCTTGTTTCCGAGTTCCAAAGCTTGTAACCCTTTAAACCATCCTTATACCCAATAAAGATGCACCTTTCAGATTTATTATCAAACTTTCTCCTTTTCTCCTTTAGAACATGTACATATGCATCACATCCAAATACCCTCAGATGTGAAAGAGAGGGTTTCTTACCAGTCCATACCTCATGTGGAGTCTTATCCTCCAACGCCGATGAAGGTGATCTATTAACCAAGTAACATGTAGTCTCCACTGCCTCTGCCCAGAATTCTTGTCCTAACCTAGTACCACTGAGCATGCTTCTTGCCTTTTCCATCAGCATTTTTTTCATTCTTTCTGTTAGGTCCCTATATTACTAGTATAGTCCCTTATTGTTATTAGTGTAACCCCCTTATTGTTAGCATTGTACCGTTTTAACCCCCATTTTGTTATTATTGTGCACTTAAATTATTATTGTTAGGACGACTAGGATTACATTGTGGCCCACTAGGATTACATTATGGCCACATGGACTCCTATATATAGAAAGGAGGTTTTGTAAATTGTATCATCCAAGAATTGTTCATTTATGTAATGTATTGGAGGTTGCCCCCTTTAAGTGGCTTATTTCTAAGGCGTTGATATCTCTTTTCTTCTATTTTTGGAGCTGGTTACACAACATTTGGTATGAGAGCTTTGGATTCTAGGGTTTCGCTGCTCCAAATAGGTCATCATGGAATTTTCGCTATAACGTTTTTTCTAAGAAGTTTCAGAAGCTAAAATTTTTAGGGTGCGAAGCCGAAATCTTGAGGAATATTTTCTAAAAATTTCAGAGCTTGGTTCGCAATATTTTCGGATATATGATCTGTGGAAGTTAGGGTCTTTCGGAGCTCATAAAAACAGGTCATCGTGGAATTTGCGCTATAATTTTTTTTCTATGAAGGTTCAGAATCTGAAATTCATACAGTACGAAGCTGAAATGCTGAGGAAATTCTTAAAAAAATTTCAGATCTTGGTTCGTAACATTTTCGGAGATATGATCTGTGGAAGGTAGTGCTTTTTCAGGCTCCTGAATTTCATCTCAAAGACGTGATTGTGGGAAAATATTCATAACTATCGCTTTGAGCATTGTATTGGAGTGCCGTAAAAAGTGGTCGCTATTAAATGGACTGTAGTTTCTTGGATATCAATTTCAGAGCTGAAGGACGAAACAATGACACGTGGAAAGTCGTACAAGTTCGCTATACTAAACCAGTCCATAATTAGGTCATTGTGGGAGATTAAACACAATTTTGTCTGTGAGAATGTAAATCAGGTCAAACCTGTGGAATTCGAAAGATAATTTAGAGGGCTATGTCAGTACTGAAATTCAAATATTGAAGTTTTGTAATTACAGAGATAATCCAATTTCAATATCGAGCTCCTCAAAAGCAAGAAAAAGGTGTGTATTTTTTTTGCGAATTGCATAAGTCTTGTTTGAAGAATCAATTTGAATTGATTCCAAGGGCATATTGTAGAATAGATATTATTATTGGTTTCTAAAATATGCCTCGTAAAAATAACTCAACACCCATTAAGCCTTCAGAAGGCTCTACTATGACTCATGAAGATGAAGAATTTCAATATGATCTATCAAAATTACAAGAGCAAGTGCAACACATTTCACTCTCGCAAAGAGGAACAAAAAATGAAATGGAAGTTTTGAAGAAAGGTGTGGAAGCTAAGATGGATGGCATGGAAGCTGGGATGGAAGCTAAGATGGATGACATGAAAGACAACATGGAAAACATGAAGAATGATCTAAAAGCAGACATCGAAGGTTTGACAAAGTTGATATAAGAAATGTTTCCTAATGGTGAAAAGATAGTAGAAGAACCTCATGGTGAGAACAAATAAATATCAATCATGATTTCATAAACTCTAATTTTGGCGGGAAGAACCACCATATTCCAAAAATGGATATGAGGAAATTTTATGGAAAGGATCTTGTAACATGGATACTACAGATGGAGCAATATTTTGATCTCCATAACGTGCAAAACACACAAAAGGTACGCATTGCAACTTTACTTTTAGAACAAAATACATTTGTATGGTATGGATGGCTTTGCTCCCGTAAAAAATTGTCACTTGGTCAAATTTTACGGAGGAAATGATAGCACATTATGAGGATACAAAGAGCAACACCTTCTTTAGCTAATTGATAAATCTCAAACAGAAGGGTTTGTTGGGGCAACACATTGAGGACTTCCAAAAATTGAATATAAGGGTAACTGATATTCCAGAGGAACATAGGATCGATATCTTCATAGGCACTTTAAATGATAACATCCAACATGAAGTTCGTGTTTTGGAATCGGATTCATTGGAGAAGGCATTCAGGTTGGCAAGAAAAGTTGAATGTAAAATAATGGCGACAAGGAAGCCTACCACTCAATTCTATAAAGAAGGAAGTGTTGCTACGCCTAGATTTCCACAACCTACAAGGTTGACACCACAACAATTGGAAGAAAAAAGAGAAAAGGGGCTTTGCTACAGTTGTGATAGCAAATACACTAAAGGTCATAAGTGTGCTGAGAAGAAATTATTTTACATAGATTGTGAAGAGGAAGAAGAAAATGAACAAGAAGAGGATATACACCAGGAACTAGCCCTAGAGGAGGAAGAAATGAATCCGACCATATCGTGTAATGCACTTGCAGGAATTACCACTCCTCAAACTCTCAAGATAGAAGGACATATCAAGAAGAAAAAGGTAATAGTGTTGATTGATTCAGGTAGCACCCATAATTTTATTCATTAGAAGGTAGCCAAGGAATTAAATTGTTTCCTATACCCAGCACCAGAATGTCAAGTGATGGTTGCAAATGGAGGAACTATAAATTGCTCTGGAAAATGCCATAATATCAAGCTAACCATGGGGGAATACGTATTGACTAGTCCAATGCTTTCCATTCCTATGGGAGGTGCTGATGTTGTACTAGGAGTACAATGGTTACAATCTTTGGGGACGGTAGCTTTTAATTTTCAAGAACTTTTCTTGAAATTTTTTTCAGAAGGAAAGGAAGTTGAATTACGGGGTATTGCGGGGAAGCCAGGAAGGATAATAAGCTCTAATGTCATGACAACGCTTCTAAAGAAAGAACAGCGAGGCGTAATTGCACAATTATGCTCACTAGAAGTTCCAACATCAAAATCATCTATTTCTGCAGATCTCCAACAAGTCTTGGACAATCATTCCAAGGTGTTTGAAACTTCCAAAGGACTCCCACCTATTCGTGATCATGATCATGCTATTCATTTGATTCCAGGAAGTGTTCCTCCAAACATCAGGCCTTATAGATATCCTTACGTCCAAAAGAGCTAAATTGAACGTATGATTGCAGAAATGTTAGAGGCGGGTATAATTCAACCTAGTCAAATTTCTTTCTCTGCTCCTGTAGTATTGGTACACAAGAAGGATGGATCATGGTGAATGTGTCCGGATTATAGGGAGCTCAATAAGCTCACCATTAAAGACAAATTTCCCATTCCAGTGATTGATGAATTATTGGATGAATTACATGGAGCAATTTATTTTACCAAGTTGGATCTTCGTTCAGGATATCATCAAATTAGAATGAAGACTGAAGATATTCCAAAAACAGCATTTCGAACTCATGAGGATCATTATGAATTTTTGGTCATGCCTTTTGGCCTTACCAATGCACCTTCTACATTTCAAGGGTTGATGAATTCCATTTTCAAACCCTTCCTTAGAAAATTTGTGCTAGTATATTTTGATGATATACTAATCTACAGCAGGTCTTGGAAGGATCATGTTGAACATGTTGACAGGGTGCTCAAACTATTGCAGGAGAAACAATTATATGAAAAAACATCCAAAAGTTTCTTTGGAGTACAAGAGGTGGAATATCTGGGTCATATTGTATCTCACGAGGGTGTTAAGGTAGACCCTAACAAAATTAAAGCCATTAATGAATGGAAAGTCCCCACAACCATAAAGCAGTTGCGAGGATTTCTCGGGTTAACAGGGTATTATCGCAAGTTTGTTAAGAATTATGGGAGAATAGCAGCACCTCTAACAACATTATTGAAGAAAGATGCATTTTCATGGACTCCTGAAGCAACTAAGGCCTTCGAACATCTTAAAGAGGCAATGTGCCTAGCACCGGTCTTAGCTACGCCAGACTTCACAAAAACCTTTATTGTGGAATGTGATGCCTCAGGAAATGGAATTGGTGCAGTTTTAATGCAGGAAGGAAGACCCATTGCTTTTGAAAGTCGTCCAATCAAAGGAAAGTATTTACATAAAACTATTTATGAGAAGGAAATGTTAGCAATACTGCATGCACTAAAGAAATGGCGAACTTACCTAATGGGAAGACACTTCAAGGTAAAAATCGATCATGATAGTCTTAAACACTTTTTGAAACAAAGACTATCATCAGAAGAGCAGCAAAAATGGGTCACAAAGATGTTGGGTTATGACTTTGAAATAATCTACAAAAAAGGAAAGCTTAATGTTGTTGCAGATGCGCTCTCAAGAAAGAATGAAGAGGTGGAAGCATTGCTTTGTGCCATTTCTATTATCCAACCAGATTGGATAACCGAAGCAAGAGATGAATGGAAGAAGGACAAAGAGGTATGGACACTCATTCAAAATTTGCAGCAAGATCCTAGTACATTTGATACATTTAGTTGGAAAAATGATTCCTTATGGTACAAAGATTGCTTATATCTTTGTAAGAATTCCCGACTAAAACAAAATATTATTCTGGAATTGCACACTTCTCCTTTAGGAGGACACTCAAGATTTTTAAAAACTTACCACAGGGTGAAGAAAGAATTTTTTTGGGATGGACTTAAATCTTATATTCAAAAGTTTGTGGCGGAATGTTTGGTTTGCCAATAGAATAAAGTTGAGACAATTAAGACCCCGGGACGTCTACAACCTTTGTCCATTCCAAGTCAACGTTGGGAGGAGATTTCAATGGATTTTATCACAGGTTTACCTAAGTCCGAAGGAAAGAGTGTCATCATGGTGGTAGTTGATAGACTTACCAAGTATGCACACTTTTGTGCATTATCTCATCCATTTAAAGCAAGTACATTTGCTACTACATTTATGGAAAGAATTCAAAAGCTACATGGAAGCCCAAGGGTTATTGTGAGCGACAGAGATCCCATTTTTACTGGAAATTTTTGGACGGAGTTATTTTCTTGTTTGGGTACTCAATTAGCTCATATCTCATCTTATCATCCTCAATCTGATGGTCAAACCGAGATAGTAAATAAATGTTTGGAAGGATATCTTCGTTGTTTTGTATCTGATAAAAAAACACAATGGGTCAAGTGGTTACCTCTCGCTGAATGGTGGTAGAACACTTCCTTCCATACTGCAGCAAAAATGACCCCATTTATGGCACTTTATGGATATGATCCACCATACATCACATCATATTTAAGGGAAATTTCGAAGGTTCAAGTAGTGGAAGATCACATTGAACATTAGCAAGAAGTTCTCCAACTCTTAAAGGATAACCTAAATTTGGCACAAAATCGAATGAAACAACAGGCAGATCAACATCGCAGTGAGAGAAGTTTTGATGTAGGAGATTGGGTATTTTTACCGCTACAACCATACAAACAAATGTCCCTCAAGCAAGCTAAGAAGGATAATAAATTATCGCCAAAGTACTATGGTCCTTACAAGGTGTTGCAAAAGATTTGTACTATGGCATACAAATTGGAGCTTCCTGCTTCTTCGCGAGTGCATCCAGTTTTCCATGTTTCATGCTTAAAGAAGGTTATAGGTAAAAATCTTCCAGTTCAAACAATATTTCCAGAACTTGATGAGGAAGGAAAAATCATATTGGAACCTGAAGCGGTCACGGAAACAAGAACTCGACAACTACGAAATCGATCAATTTCAGAGTATCTCATCAAGTGGAAGAACTTACCCACTGAAGATTCTACATGGGAGGATGAGGATTTTATACAGAAGCACCCAGAGCTACTCAAGCGTTGAGGACAACACTTTTTTGAAGGAGAGGGGCATGTTAGGTCCCTATATTACTAGTATAGTCCCTTATTGTTACTAGTGTAACCCCCTTATTGTTATTATTGTACCCTTGTAACCCCCATTTTGTTATTATTGTGCCCTTAAATTATTATTGTTAGGTCGGCTAGGATTACATTGTGGCCCACTAGGATTACATTATGGCCACATGGACCCCTATATATAGAAAGGAGGTTTTGTAAATTGTATCATCCAAGAATTGTTCATTTATGTAATGTATTGGAGGTTTCCCCCTCGAAGTGGCTTATTTATAAGGCGTTGATATCTCTTTTCTTCTATTTTTGGAGCTGGTTACACAACACTTTCTGCAACTCTGTTTTGTTGAGGTGTGTATAGAGTAGTCTTCTGCCGTGATATACCACACTTATTACATAACTCTTCAAATTCCTTCTTACAGAACTCCCCACCATTATCTGTCCTCAGCACCTTTATCTTCTTCTCTGTCTGGTTTTCCACGAGAGCCTTAAATTCTTTAAATCTGTCAAAGACTTCAAATTTCTTCCTCAAGAAATATATCCATGTATTCCTTGAGAAGTCACCTATGAATGAAACATAGTACATAGAATTACCCAATGATGGAACCGACACAGGTCCAAACACATCACTGTGCACAAGCTCTAATATCTTGTTTGCCGTCTTAGCACCAGAAGGAAAACTCACCCGATTTTGCTTCCCATATACATAATGTTCACAGAAATCGAAATCCAGAGAGCTATTAGACATACCTTCTACCATACCATTTACATGTAGTATTCGAAGGCCTTTCTCTCCAATATATCCAAGCCTTTGATGCCATAGCATGGTCTTTTCTCTAGATACCGCTAGGCTTTCTGCTCCACTTTCGAGAACCACAGAACTGTTGCACCCATCAATAATAGTGCTGCCCTAAAGCTTGTACAGAGTTCCAATAAAAAATCCCCGCATTAATACTAGTGCTCCCCGAACCATCTTACAGGAATCTTTCTCGAACACTATTTTTACACCTGCATCATCCATCTTGCTTATGAAAATCATATTTCTGGCCAATTCAGGAATGTGCAGAACACCAGGAAGTGTTCTAATCCTTCCACCTTGCAGCTTCAGCTTGAATTTTCCAGTCCGGTGATTCTGGCCTTCCTATCATCACCTAAGAAGACATCACCGCCATCATATTTCTCATACTCGCAGAACCACTCCCTATGAGGAGTGAAGTGAAAGGATGCACCCGAGTCAATCAACCATGACTCATGATCTACACATATATTTGAAGAAGAAGCCAAATACACATCCCCACCTTCATTCGAGGTGGTTTTTGCCTCTGCAGAAAGAGCATCGTTAGATCCCTTTCATTTCTCAGGAGCTTTAGATCTGCAGTCCTTTTTGTAGTGCCCTTCCTTTCCGCATTTCCAGCACACCTTTACAAAATTTCCAGGAGATTTAGATCTCCCTCTAGATATAGATATCCCACTCGAAACCTTATTCTTGTTTCTATTTTGGGACCTTCCTCGTACAGATAAAGCATCTCCATTCTGGCCCTCCATATTTTTCCATCTCATTTCCTCCAACAGCAAGGCTGAGACAATATCATCAAAATTCAAGGTATTTGTATTACTACCTATTGCAATAACTAGACTGTTCCACGAGTCTGGTAGAGAACAAAAAAAACTGATGCACTTATCTTCATTTGAGATTTTAATATCAACAGATGAAAACTGACTTACCACAGTATTGAAGGCGTTCAGATGCTTTGTTACCGATTCTCCATCCTTCATCCTCAGGTTATAAAATTTTTTACGAAGGAACAATTTATTTACTAGAGACTTAGATTGGTATAAAGTCCCAAGTTTGTCCCACAAGGTCTTCACCATGGCTTCCCCAGATATATTCAACAATACTGAATCTAAGACACACAACCATATTGTGCCCTTTTCCTTCCGATCCAGTTTCTTCCATTCTTCATCTGACATTTCTGTTGGTTTAGTACCTAGATCTACCACGATCCACTGGTCTTTATCCACTAGCAGATCCTCCATCTTGAGCTTCCACAACTCAAAACTCTGACCATTAAATTTATCGATCTCTATCTTCCCGCCACTCGCCATATTCTTTCACTGTAAGAATCGATCCCACAGATCTCCCATTGAACAGGGTCTACCTTAGGCCAGAGAAAAAAAACCCTCAGCAGCAAAGGCGTCCCCTTGAAGCCGAAACTGCTCCGATACCAAATGTAGGTTTTAACCCTGTAAAAAAATTATATACAAATGAATCTTTAAAACAGAAAATAAACAATAGCAAGAGCATAAAACATAAAACAGATAAACATAGAGATTTTCTCCTAGATCCCAAATCGGTATGACCAGCTTGATTTTTCATTATATTCCTTTTAGTGTTACAACACATATATATACATGATGAAGCATACATAAATCCCAATCCATTAACCCTAGATTAGAACATAATCGTAGTTCCCTTGACTAGATCTACAAAATACTAGGGGTCGAAAACCATCATGCCCCAAAACCATGTGCAAACCCATGCACAAAACCATGGGTAGGTCTGCCCACCATAAAATAAGGACCAAAAAAATTTTCCCGGGGCGCTACCCCGGACCCCAACAGGGGGGGCTACCGCCCCCCTGTTACCCCCCCACACGTGACTAGTTGTGGAAAGAATACAACACAAACCCAACATTTATGCAAAAAAGACAGAGCGAGGTGAGGTGTCAAGTTTTCAATGGCCAAGGGTAAAGGTGAGGTCACCAAATTAGTTACCATGATCACCAAGCATGCAAGATTGTGATTTCACTCATCATTACCTTTTGTGTTCCAATTTGTCATCATTCTCCCCAAGTCATTGAATTGTAATTTAAATTTCACCTCTAAGCATATCTCTGTCATTCATTGTTCAAGTATTGCATGTAGTTACACAATGTCATCCTTGGAGAAGCTAATTAACAGTGCAAAAAACTTGTTATCTAGTTTTTTTCATCTATAGGTGTCACAACTAAAGAAACAGTGAGGTTATAAAGAAGCAATGGAAATGAAGAAGAAAGTGAATAAAGGAGGTTATTGTGTGAGATACGAGCCTATGGTCTTAAAACTATTGAATGAAGATCCCAGTTTCATGGATGCTTTCATGAATGTTGGTTGTTTTCAGTTCTATAAGAAGCTTCTGGGTTTTCCTACTCAGATATCCAAAGATTTTGCAGCCAATTTCACAGGGACAACCTCAAAGGTAGGAGTTTTAAATTTCATAGTATCAACTGATACTATTTCTCAGCCTACAAAGATACCCAAAGCAAGGATAATTTTAAGGATGGAAAATTATCTTGAAGTTTAAAACATTGGCGAATTTCACTAGTCCCTGATATGCGAACTATAAAATTATATTGATATGTTTGTAAAAATATAAAAATTTATAATGATTTTACATATAGACTCTATATAATGTTGGCTATTATTAAGGTAAAATAATTTTATATTGTAAAATTTGGGCGAATCATTTTTACAAAAAAAGGGAAATTGGCGAATATTTTTTTTGGAAAAATCATGGAAAATTAGCCCACCTACGAATATTAGCCCCTAAAATTTTCCATGAATCAAAGGAGGTGAGGAATGGTTCAAAGCTACAAAATTCAAAATGCAGAGCTGTGAGTAATTTGTCAAACTGGAGCACATCAGAGCTAACATGGAAAGTGGCATCCCTAGGAGATATATGAAAGAAAAATATTCAAAGTTGTTGTTTGTGGTGATCGAGAAGTATTTTACTTGTGAGGGGAGGTTTCATATGGTCTACTTATATCCTTTCAGGCTCCTTCTTCATTTCATTGGTAAGCATCCCCTTGATTTGCCTTTATTTTTGTTTAGGATTTTGGGGAAGATGTCTGATAAGGTCCAAGCTAGGGCTAAAGGCAGTGAGACATCATTTTTTCATCATGGCCCAATTAAAATATTAGTGCTCTAGGAATTAAATAAGTTAAACAGAGATTGGGCATCTTTTATTTTTCTTAGTGGATATGAAGTAGATTTAGTGACACCTAAGAAGATTTCAAAGCCAAAGATTACTTCATCTCCAGCTGTGACAGAAGAAGTTAATGAAGAAGGAGGACAACCTATTATGGAGCCAATGGATATTGAAGCTGAACCCATACCAGAGACATATATCCCACAACCATCACCTGCAAGTCAAAAACATAAAATTAGAAAACATGGTAGCAGAAGAATAACTATGAGCCAAACCATTCCAAAGGAAATATTGAAGACATCCTCCAAGAAATAGACATTGAAGAATCTTCAATTTTCCAAGCAAAAGACATTGAAGGGGATAAAAGGAAGAAGAAGAAAGGTAAGTCTGTCAAAAAACTAGATTTTGCAGGAGAAGATGCTGGTTTTATATTCCATCCAAGGAAACCAATGACTAGGTTACAACTTGAAAAGGGTGCCATGAAAAGAAAGATAGAAGAAAAAAATGACAAAGTCAAGCATCCTATCATAGAAAACATCATTAACCTATCTCCAGCAACAAAATATGTCTTTGTGCAAAGAAAAGGAAAGGAACAAGTAGAGGAAAAGACTGAAGTACAAAAATTGCAGGAGCAATTAAGAGAGGCCAGAGAAGAATTCATTGAAGAAAAATTAGAATTACAAGAGGCCAAGGTAGATAGAAAGCTAATGGCAGACTTTGAAAAAGAAATGAAGGATCAGCTAGACAAATATGACAAAACACTGTCAAATGCCAAGAAAATGATAAAGAGAACTCTTCCTCTGAGGAGAGTGGTGAATAACACTAGAAAAAGAAATATTTGGTTGCAGTCTGAGAGAAAAATTATCAAAGGGCGGGTTAAGGAGCTAGAAGGCCAAATGGAGATGATTCAAGAAGAACAGAAGAAAAGAGGGTTGAGACTTAAAGTGATAAATGAACCTAAAGAAGTACAACCTGCTAATGCTAAGGATGAAGTGACCAAAGTTTGAGGGGTTGATCTATCTAAACATTTTTGGTAAATTGTATAGCATGTAGGAAACATAATTTTTGGTTTGGAAGCTGGAATTTTGAAGAAAAGTGGAAAATATATGTTTTCAGCCAAATTAGGCAATTTCGTAGTGAAGCCCAGGCTTGAAGGCTGGATTTCACTGTGAAATCCCTGTAGGATGTTTTTTATCACAAAAATTAGTTTTGATGTAAATAAAAGGAGGGAACATGATTGTATTGAGCCCTTATGGCCTAAAAAAAATGTCTTGATCAGATAAAGAAGCAAAAAAGGAGTTTGGATGGCTGAAATAAGAATGCTACGAAACTGCCTAAGGGTACTATGTTTTTGCAGCGAAGTATTTTTAATCATTTTTGGAGGTTTAAAAAGTGTTTTGAAGAACAATCAGACACATGGAGACTTTAAAGAGGATAGTGGGCCACCCCAGTAGAGATTCACTACTCGACAAGAGTGTCACCTATCCAGCTCAACATGAGGACAAGGATTAAAGCTGTGTTTATCTTTTCCTAAAAACTAGGACTGTTAGTTCCTAAATCTAGTGGGTACATGTATGTCTTAGTGATGGTGAGGGCCACTCGAGCTTCTGATCATTATCAATGTAATTATCCCATTGCTACAGAAAATGAATGTAATAAATGTAAGGCAAAGTCCTATTAGAAGTATAGGCCTTAAGACATTAGGTGTCTTTTTTAGTTCCAAAAATGTAGTTTATGGTTAAGATAGGTGTCAAGGTTATGGTTTGAAGATCTAGCCAGCTGGGTAGAACCAATGTAAGCATAATAGACAAAAAATCGAATCAGAAAGGGTTGGAAAATTTCAATTTCAGACTACTCTTATTGTAAATTTTGGAATATCAGTAATATACAGTGATGGTATTTTCTGCTTTACCCGTGATTCTTTGACTGTTGCAATGAGTTTATGTCTTATGTTTTCTTAATATATTTTCCCAATATCTTGATGTTGAATTACTCAGAATTCATGCGCTCATGCTCTGAATTCCTTTTGACATTAGGTTATTGAATATTTTATGTGTGTTAGTTTATCTTTTTCATTGAAACAATAAAAGCCTCAACTTCCACAAGCAGAATCATTTGTCACTAAATACCTTCATACTGACTCCATGAGCCCAATGGTAGTGAAATCTATCCCATTTTTCACCTTCAATCAAACACAATAAGACACTTATCATGGAGTTATCCATATGATTTAAAACCTAATTGAGAAAATCATTAGATAAATTGATAGAGCCCTCCCAGGCTGAAGAGGCTAATCCTTAGTCAAAAGTTGGTTTGAAAGAGTTACTTAAAGTTGTCTGGTGGAGAATCCCATCAGTACCAATTTAAAGATAACCAATATCATATGTAGAAACATCATCAACAATTTCATCTATGCTATCAACATTTTTTTAATGGCATAATCTCCCATTAGCCATATTAATCATCATCGTGTTTTCATTACATACATACTAAAAAACCACTCTTAGCCAATAGTCAATGTGATATGTGCTCAACATTTTCTATATGCAACCCATCACATAACTACATACACAATGTATTATCTCTAAAAATGGCTACTAATGCATATCAATTATATCTATCTATGACCTTGTAATCTCAATATTTATATGCTTTAAAACTATCAACAAGATATAACATCTTTCTCAATATTAATAAATCTATCAATCTAAAAAAAAAGTGGTCAATGAATTATTTTTTCCATTTCCTCCACATAGCCTCGAATTCCTTATATTAGTTGGCCCACCCCTAAAGACTTATCCCTCATTATCATCACTATATTGCTATCAAATTTCACCATTTATCACTACATAAATTCCCTCAGCATGTTGTAGCTTTCTATAATATTGTTACAACTTATTTTTTTTGTCTTTGGTTATCTTCAAACCCTACTAGATTTTATCATCATTCTTTGTTCTCTCTTTGATCATATGTGCATTTCTACTCTCTTTCCTTGAGCACTTTTCAACTAAGCCCAACTTGGATACTCCACTTTTTGGCCCATATATCATATTGTTATTGCATTCTTAGCATTTGATTCTTTTTCTTGGTCAACCATTCCTAACTTTACCTTTTATGAAAAATCTGACACTCATATTGTTTTAAATTATATTACTCTAGCTATAATAGACCCAACTCCCTAGATGATTTTAAGGAGACCGGGGTGACAAAAAAAATAATCTTTATTCTAGCATAGAATTCTATTCCAATTTCACATTTATCTTTTGTTTTCCAATAGCCTTCCAATGATGTTGGTTCCTGCAAATTTTGAGTCCAAGTCACAAGGTTATGGTTCTCTATATTGACAGGTCAACATATTAGTATGATGCCTACATGGCCCTAGTCCATTTGGCATCATACCCTTCCTTTTCATCAAGTGTTGGGAAAATTCATCAATTCATAATCCTACATATTTCAAATATTTTCACAGCTTTAAGAATTATTAGTAACCAACTCTAATTTAGTTTCAAGTCCAATAATATATGAATGTGACAAGTTCCAAGGAAAACATATTTCCTAGTGACTCACCCTTCCCCTTATCCTTTAGCTTTACTCTTCTTGCCTCAACATTCACCTATACACATTACCTCAATCACATTTTGATTTCTTTTCCAAGTGACACATCACTTGTTTCCAATATTCTTAGCTAAGAGATTTATTATTGGCTTCCAAAATCATTTTCCTAGTATCGGTGGCTTCCAATATCCTTGGCCACTTGGTGTATCATTGGTTCACTAAAATTCCTTACTATGAAATTTTTCATTGATTTAAGTCTATGTAACATTCAAATTGATTTTTCCAAGCAATATACCGCTAGCTCAAACCCTTATTGCATCCAAATTTACTTTTCCAAGAGATGCATCTCTAGCTCAAACCCTTATGACATTTGAATTGACTATTCCAAGTATTGCTTCTAACACTATAACCATTATCATATTTGAATCAAATTTTCCAAATAATGTGTCATTGGTTTAATCCCATATTGTAGTTAATTGACTCAAAAGCAAGCTCTAAGGATATTTGGCTGTAATGTTCCAAATCTGGAATTTCTACAACAATGAGAATAACCTAAGGTATTCTAGAGTTTTAGATGCAGAAATATTCCTTATAACAGATTTCAAATGATATATCCTTCAATAAAATATGTAGCAGAAACTTTATACAACTTTTTATAAAGCAAAAGGTGGGGAAAAGTGATGATTTAGGCCCTAAAACGAACGTATTCAGATATATGCATAAAAATAAGATGGGAAAGCGGTTGTATATGATATCTAGGGTTATGAGGACTCCCATGTCAAATTTCAGCAAAAAAAAATGCGTTTTGCTATGTTAAACAATTCCTCCTTTCCTAACTAGGCTAGAAAACTTTGATTTCCCATGACTTGGAGTATGCAGAAATTTACTGAAGCAAAAGAGCATAATTTACTGAAGGGTTTAGCTGAAATAAGGTCTAAACATTAATAAATCAGATCAGTGACATAGCTCATACATTTTACAGAAGAAAGAATGAGACAATACAGGAGAAATCCTCAGAAATGAGGTGCTACAACCATGATAAAAGACTGCATAACCATGAAAACATTATTTTTAGGGCTGAAGCAGAAGTTTATTAATTCTTCAGATCTAGATCAGATCTGTACTAAAAATATATATATCCAATACATATCCGTGTACAGAAAAGGCTGATCTATACATTCCCCTTGGGGTTTTGCTCAAAACATGAAGTACCGAAAGTAGATCTGAGATCTAAGAATGAAGATATGCAGAATGATTCAGAAATTTCTGAATATTACAATGGAATAATAGATCAGATCTGAAATATACATGGATTGGATGGCCAATCCATGGATCACCACAATGAAAGGAAGAATCACAACACCGAAGATCTCTCCTCCAAAATGCAAGCAAAACACCTTGCAGCTGTAGATCTGCAAATAACGTTGTCTAGGGAGTGGAACAACACTGTAGCCTCTGAGAATAGAATGGATTTATGCCAAGTTATAGATCTGAAGCACAATCATCAAATGAACTCTTCCAGGAGGTTAAAAGACAGACTCACTGAGAAGAGCCACTGCTATCATCTAGATCTGAGAAGATCTAGATCTCCACTTGCTGCAAATCACAAGGAAAAATCAACCCACAATAGGAGCAACACTTTAATTGTAAGGTGAAGCTTGGCCCAAGCCTAATAGTTGACAAGTTGCCTAATAGTGGACAAGTTAGAACAATTCTCATCCAAGAGCTACTCAAGGAAGGAGGTGGGATTCCTGAACAGGAAGTCCCAACAAGGGATGTCTAAGAAGACAGACCTTCAGAAATAATAGTCTTCAACAACCCCTTGCTTACTGCCCTCCTCTTCCTTTTATAAGATAGGAGTCTTGCCAAACCCTAAACCACCTTGAATCACTTAACCCTTTTCACATTAGATCCTCCTTCTAGAACTGTGCTGTCCCTCAAAGAGGTTCAATGCATCTAGACTGCACTGTTGACTTGGTCAAATATGGCCCACTCTTGTGATTTAGACCCATTCACACCTGCATGAGTTTATTTAAATAGCCCAGATATGTCTATATTCACATAGGCATTGATTTATTCTTAGTTTTCAGGAGTTTTACATGTCCTGCTTCACCATTTATTCATCAATCATGAAATACAAAATAAATAAGGAAAAATTAATATTCCTATTAGCTGAATCTAATTTAGGAACATTATAGTCTCCCCCTCCCAAATGTTGCTTGTCTTCAAGCAACTGCAAGGGTGCTGCAAAATTTCCCCTTCTTCTCTTGTGGCCTCCTCATCTATTAGTCTCCACCATTGCTCTGAATCTTCTGCAATAGCTCTGTCTTCCAATGGTCCTCCTTCAATATGCAAGTTATCCTTTGGTGAATAAACCCAAGGGCTCTCATCATGAAGAAATGGAAGGTTGTTGTGGAAACCTTATTTCTAATCCATGGTCTCCTCAAGATAGAAGTGATGACAATCATGGGGATTTTCATGATCCATGAAAGACTCCCATCTCCATGCTATCATCCAAATGAAGTGGATCACCTCCCAGCTTGGTAATCCATAGAAGAAATCCCTCCCATCACATATGAGAGGCATGTTTCCAACAAACATATGGCTCACTTTACAAAGAGACAAGTGATCTATCATAGTGGCCATACAAAATCACATGCTCCCCTTGAAGCATGCAATGCAAAAAGAATGGGGGACTCCTTTTCCCAAGGACACATCCAACAAGTGTGCCTCTCCTCCAACCATGCTCCCAAGAGTAAGAAAATTTTCATCATATGGAATCATGATTATAATCATGATAGCTGCCATGTATGATAAATGAGAAGGAAGATGTTCCCTTATGTGCAACCAGCGCAATTTTATCCTTAACTGCCATAGAATAGGATATGACAAGTGCCTTCCCCAACACTTGTTTTCTGCCTCATGCCTTTGGAATGCTTGGAGAATGTACATCATAGTTGGTGTAAAAGAATCACACCATGAAGAATATAATAGCTTTCCAAGGTTCTCCAAGGAATGATCAGCATCAACATAGTTCATGGCCTTGAGTAGCCCATGAAACCCATCATAAGTAGTGCCCCTTTTTGGAGCTATGTTCTACAAATGGGTGTTAGAAAAATATAAGCATATAGGAGATACATGATAATGCTAAAAAATACAAGCCTCTCTATATACTTGTTTTACATCAGTGGGGTAACTCATGGATGAGTTCCCTCTCACACTCAATGAGTAAGGAGGTGTGAATGATGGCTCCTCCCAAGAGCTATGTTCCTCCTCCTCTACCAAGTAATCCATGCACATCTTCATATAAGAGTGCACCTCTTCTTTGAAACCTTCCCATATGAATCCACCCAAGAGTGTATGATATTCTCTAATGAAACCAGTGGGTTTGGAAAGCAAGATCTCATAGGTGGCATCTAGTAGTCTCTCCTTGAGCTTGGAGTCACTAACCAAAAGAATAAGATTATAGAAATAGATGACTCCATCAACCACCTTGAACCTTTCATCCTTTACTTCCCCATCAATAACCCCCCATGTGAAAAGGTCCTTGGAGTACTCCATCATGAGTTGGGAATCCCAATAAGGATCCAAGCTCTCCAAGAATGACAATGCTGTGGAAGTCTGAAATGCAGCCCCTGTCTTCTCATGGCTCCCATCTTTGACATCCTTGATATCAAAATCACATGTGGGAGTATCAAAATATCCTCTTTTCTGCCCCATTTGTAGCTGATCTTGCTCAAGACAAGATTGAAGCATATGGAAATCAACTTCCCCTCGGAAAGTCCTTGTCTTCCAAAACTTCCTCATTTTTGCCCAAGTGTACAAGAGGGTTAGGATCCCCTTGCTATCTTCATAAATCTTCTTTGTGAATGAAGAGATCATAGGCTGCCCCAAAGATATGGAGTTACCATGTGTCCTCATGCTCATGTTATCACAGATCTCTGATTTCTCCTCTCTCAGTGCTGATATCTGAGTGGAAGTTAGCAATGCCCCTTTCAGGAAATTGCTCACCTCTCTTCTAAATTCATGAGAGATTCTCTGTGCTGTGCTAGCTTCTCCTAAGGCTCCCTCCTTATCCAAGTATGCATATGCTACCCATAGTTGAGAGAACACTTTATATTTCCTCCTATCAAGAGGTATTCCTAGTTAAGTACCTCCTTGCAAAGAGGTGTCAAGGTATAAAGTAGAATGAGGATGTAGGTAAACAGATTTTCCCCTACCTTTAATGCATAGGTCCTCTTGCCTCCTTTGTGCTTCCAAGCTTTGAATCAGAGAAGGGTTCATGTTCTCCTCCTTATGATACCCTTCCTCCTCTTCTCCTTCTTCAATCTCGAAGATCTCATCATTTGACAATGATGGTACATGCTACTCATGTGTTATGTAAAGAGCTCTATGTGTGAGACCTTGTGGAAATCCCTACAAGAGTGCAACAGTTTCTTCTCTTGGAGCAAGTGCTCCAACTTCATCTTCATGAGGTGCTTGAGGTGCCTTTTTTGTGATTGCATTATCATATCCTGTCTTCTTCTCCTCTTCAATGACTGAAATTATCTCATCATCAATAAGAGACCTTAGATCTTGGTCATCTATTGAAGGAGAACCCTTCATGCTTTCCTCTTGGGAAGAGGACCCTTCACTCAATGGAGATATTTCCCTTGGCAAGGCAGCAAAAAAACTTACACCTTCTTCCATGGTCTTCAAAAATGGATTTGGATTCATAGACCCTTCCAACTCATGCAAAATATTTGTTTGATGTGGTTTGATAGTGTCAACAGAAGATGTTACACATGGAGCTTCATCAAACCTTTCTATCAATCTTGCAATAAACCTTGCATAAGTAGGTGTATTGGAATTATTCAAGGAAAATGACTCAAACAACAACCAAGCATATGCTTTACCTTCAAAATGCAGCGCTGCTGCTTTTATGGCTACAATCTTTGAAACTTGATGTTGTTGCACAAAGTTATCTAGCTCCTCCACCCAAACCCTAACTGGACAGTTAGGTGATCCATCAAAGATAGATATATAAAATATACCCTTACCATGCTGCTCCTCCTTTGTGCCTTTGCTTTCCTTGATCTTGCAGAACCCTTGGAAGTTCAAGTTATCTTTTAACTCCTTGGATTGAGCTTCATACTCCTCCAAATACTCTCTAAGAGTCTGATTTTTGGGCACACCTCCTTTCTTCCTCTTCATGAAGAAATCACAGACAGAACATTGAAGATTTGGTGATATGGATGAGTGCACATATCCACGAGATGAGGATTCAGAATGTTCCTCATGCATAGATCTTGTAGATTTGATCAGAAGATCTTTCCGCTCTTGAAACTTTCTAAGAGCTTCACTGCTTCTTCTTTCTCCTTCTTTTCAACCTCCTTGGAGAGGTTCTTCTTAGATCTGAAAACTGATGAGACTAAAATCATGTTCTTAATCATTCTGACCTTACTCCTTGCTATACATCTCTTTGTCTTGAAGCCACAGGCTGAGCCAAAGATCTTGCTCTGATACCACTGTAATGTTCCAAAACTGGAATTTATACAACAATGAGAATTCCCTAAGGTATTCTAGAGTTAAAGATGTATAAATATTCCTTATAAAAGATTTAAAATGACATATCCTTCAAGAAAATATGCAGCAACAACTTTATACAGTATTTTAGCAAAAGGTGGGGAAAAGTGATGATTTAGGCCCTAAAACGAATGTATTAATATATCTACATAAAAATAAGATGATAAAGTGGTTGGATATGATAGCTAGGGTTATGAGGGACTCCCATCTCAAATTTCAGAAAAAAAAATGCGTTTTGCTATGTTAAATAGTTCCTCCTTTCCTAACTAGGCTAGAAAACCCTAATTTCCCATGACTTGGAGTATGCAGAAATTTACTGAAGCACAAGAGTGTAATTTATTGAATGGTTTAGCTGCAATAAGGTCTAAAAATTGATAAATCATATCAATAACATAGCTCATACATTTTACAGAAGAAATAATGAGACAATACAGGGGAAATCCTCAGAAATGAGGTGCTACGACCATGATAAAATACTTCATAACCATGACATCGTTATTTTTAGGGTTGAAGAAGTAGTTTATTAATTCTTCAGATCTAGATCAGATATTTACATAAAAATATAGGTCCAATACATATTTGTGTACAAAAAATGTTGATCTATACATTCCCCTTGGGGTTTTGCTCAAAACATGAAGTACCGGAAGTAGATCTGAGATCTAAAATGCAAATCTGCAGAATGATTCAGAAATTTCTGAATATTAAAATGGAATAACAGATAAAATCTGAAATATACATGGATTGGATGGCTAATCCATGGATCAGCACAGTGGAAGGAAGAATCCCAACACCGGAGATCTCTCCTCTAAAATGCAAGCAAAACACCTTGCAGTTGTAGATATGCAAATAGAACTGTTTAGGGAGTGGAACAGTGCTATAGCCTCTGAGAATATAATGTCTTGATGCCAAGGTGTAGATCTGAAGCAAAATCAGCAAATGAACTCTTCCAGGAGGTTAAAAGATGCACTCACTGAGAAGAGCCACTGTTATCATCTAGATCTGAGCAGATCTAGATCTCCACTTGCTGCAGCTCACAAGGAAAAATAAACCCACAATAGGAGCAGCGCTCTAATTGTAAGTTTAAGCTTGGCCCAAACCTGATAGTGGACAAGTTAGAACAATTATCCTCCAAGAGCTACTCAAGGAAGGAGGTGGGATTCCTGAATAGGAAGTCCCAACAAGGGATTTCTAAGCAGGCAGACCTTCAGAAATAATAGTCTTCAACAACCCCTTCCTTGCTGCCCTCCTCTTCCTTTTGTAAGATAGGAGTCTTGCCAAACCCTAAACCACCTTGAATCACTTAACCATTTTCACATTAGATCCTCCTTCTAGAACTGTGCTGTCCCTCAAAGAGGTTCAATGCATCTAGACTGCGTTGTTGAATTGGTCAAAGATGGCCCTCTCTTGTGATTTAGACCCATTCACACCTGTAGTAGTTTATTTAAGTAGCCCAAATATGTCTCTGTTCACATAGGCATTGATTTATTCTTAGTTTTTAGGCGTTTTACATGTCCTCCTTCACCATTTATTCATCAATCATGAAATACAAAATAAATAAGGCAAAATTAATATTCCTATTAGCTGAAGCTAATTTAGGAACATTACACTGGAATAAAAGTTTAAAAGCTCTAGTAACTGAGTTGGCAATGGTTGATGGTCTTTTAAGGCCCAATTGATTAATAAAATTAAACCACATATGAATTGATTTCAAGTTGTAAGAACATGGCATCTACAAGGCATATTTCAAGGAAAAAAAGGAACACACACAAGGCATTTCTAACTTTCACTCACTTGCTCAAATGCCAAATAATATTATGTCCTAATTCTAAGCCTTTTCAAGCCCAATCTAAACATAAAATAACTTGGTTATATTTTCTTCTAATAGCCTATATTTCAATCATGTGCAACACTTATAAAAATAATTTCATTTCGATTTTGAAGGAGGATGACACAAAGATATCAATTCCTATATGTAAGAAGAGATGAAGATATACCAACATTGGTTGCGTACATGTTTAATTTATTTACAATTAATATTTAAATTGGACCAATATTCTATTAATATATCTCCAATTACGAAAAAAATGCATTTCTCCTTTAGATACATTATCATCAATCACAGACAACCTCTAAAAACCCCAAATGTTGAGGAAACTTGAAGACACTTATTTAGAATTGCATTGCATATTTATATGGAATCCTTCCATATATATTAATGATCATAATAACTCACCACATTTTATATTTCAAGACATGATCCTAATTAATAAAATACAGAGAATTAAAAAAGGAAATTTCCAAAATTCCTAAATTGGATCTCAAAGAAAATTTCTAGATCAACCATGGAAAATGATTTAAAGAGGAATGTCCTAGAGTCACTCTAATCATGGTCACTCATCTAATTCACTATCCATAAGACTATACCCCTAGTTATGAGGCTTCAAAGGTAGGCACTCTTAATAAAATGGTCATAACTCAATGAATATGGGATTCATAATGGAAATTATTCCACCTTAATTTAATTGTTTTTTGAATCCCAAAATCACTTATCATTTCCACAAATTCTAGGGATTCCATACTTGAGGATATAGCTCCTTGGATGTAAAGAATAAGTGACCTACCTATGTGAAGAATTGTAGAAGGCCCAATATATTTTCAACCACTCACCGCTATTAGTTTTAACTCTACTAAGGTTACATTTACCATGGGTAATAATAAGCAAAAGTTAAGGTTCTATAAATCATATATTTGAATAAGTAACAAGGCACATGTAATCGAAAAATATAGGGGAACATAACACTTGTTTGAAGGCTTCAAAAGCCTAAAATTCCTCATAAATGAGGCATGTATTCTACCACATATTTAATACCTCACCACCAATGTTGAAAATTGGGTATTGAATTATTTTTAGGGAAAACATGATTGATTGTAAAGAGCCCCCAAGCTTGATCAAGATCACCTCTAAATTATGTAAAATAGAAACCTAATGCACTTGAAGGAAGATTGCATGGTTTAAAGGCCAAATTATCTATTGAACCTAATTGGAAATGAAGGTTAGTTTCCACTAGTTCCCTCTTATCCGCACCTAGATTATGACCTTCATATGTGGTATATTAAGAAGCCATTAAGATGTGGTATGAATTTGGTTAGGAAATTTTAGGATAGGTATCTAACCTTAAATCCTCATAAAGCTACCCTTAATTCTCTAAATTTGGTAGCATACTTCACTCAGTAGTCCCTATTTAGATAGTGTTTTCAAGAAATCAAGAAAACATAATGAAGAGGAAAATCATGAAGTTCTCCCTATCAACCTTATTCAATTTCTCATGTTGTACATGTAGTTTTTTGATAGGGATGGATCCCATTAACTCAAAAGCATGGATCAAAGCCAAGGATGAGTCCCAATTAAAATTATCTGTGTTCGACTTGCAATGATCCCCTAGAATATGGCCTAAAATCCTTTCTAACGGGATTTATTGATTTTATTATTTCTTGTATTTAATTGTTTTATAACTATTTACTTACCTACATGAAAAATGGTAAATTAATGTACTTGATGAAAAGAAGAACTACATTTTAGGGTACAACAAAAAATAATGAAGGAAATTATTTGACGCTATAAACACCTTTCGAAATAATCTTATTAGGAATTTGGTAGATCAAGTAAATTCCATAGAAACATCTAACTATCTACATAATATATACAATTTAAATGTGAGACACAAAGAAATAATTCTATGATACCTCATATAAATAAATTAACAAAAAAATACTAAAATCTCTAGAAATTAATCCATTCATCAAGAATATTCTAAATTACATTTAGAAATTCTTATTGGAAATATTTTGGCATTTAATTATTCATAGAATAATCCACAAAATGATCCGCAATACATGCCAATATGTACAGAACTTGGAAAAATACATTTGGCTCCTATAGAGCTTCTAAATTACACTTCCAAAATAATTTCCAATTACAATTACATATGCACATTAAAAATCCCTATTCTAAGATGTCCATCCCTCAATTTATTAATCTTACAAAGAATACAAATACTAAATTCAACAAAAATACAACAATTGAGAAAATTATAACATGGGTGAGAGCCAATATGACTTATATAATATTAATGTCTCTAGGTTTGCATGCTCACCATCATAGGTGGTCCTCTAAGAGAAAAATTCCTCGCATTTTTGGCTATAGGAAAACTTTTATTGTTCCATAGGGATACTTCATTTTTATTTTATTTCCTTGTAGAAATGGATATAACTTTATAGTTTGTGCCTCAAAAGTCTGAGTCTATAATCCATCTTGATCTCATTTGCCACAAATATATACATTTGTCCTCATTCAAATGCATCTATTCCTTTGACATTGGTCTCATACCCATAGGTAGTTTTTTTCAATTTAGTTGATAAGTCTTCTGTTGACCAAGAATTATTAGTCATCCCAAATATTGGAAATTGGAGATCAACCATGGCTTAGTTCCTTTTCTAAGTATATGAGTCTACCATTCATCTTGATCTCATTGACCACAAATATATACACATCTTCATTCAGATGCATCTATTCCTTTAACATTGGCTTGATACTCATAGGTGGTTTCTTTGAATTTCGTTGATATGACTTCTATTCACCAAGAAATATAAAATGTCCCATATATAGGAAATTCGATATCAACCATGAATTAATTAAGTTTTTCAAAAATTATGTAGCAAGTGGATCATTCCTCTTCCATCTTTGCATATGTCCAATAATATGGGGCTATGTGAATTGTCATCATGATGTCTTTTATCACAATGTTAATTCCATGGTTCTCCTCACTTTGATCCTTTTGGATTTTTCTAATGAATTCAACTTGGATCGCGACCTTGTCACCTTTTTCTCTGCACCGGAGGATTTCTTTGTGTGCAACAGAAAGTAATATATTTTCTTCTTGAAAATCCACTTCATTTTGCAAAAAAAAATCTTTACTTTTCTACTGTTGCTTGTGTTCCTTTAGTAAATTTCTTACAAAATTGGTAGTACCTCTTAATTCCTTGTAGTATTGGACCTAGCATTTAAGTGATGCTGCATCCTTTTTCAATTTGTCTAGCTCCCTATCTTCTACTATGGTTATGGTTTTTTCCAGAAAGGCATGTGATATAGAAATAGTTGCAGATATTAGGTCACTCATATTCGTGTTTTTTACATAAAATATGATTTCCTTAGATATGCAAAGTATGCTAATATCTATGGTGAACTTTTGATTCTTTTGAGTTCTCCATTTTATCAATTATCTCCTCTAGCCATATGTAATGGATTCCATGTTGGAAACTTCATCAATCGGTTAGGTAATAGTTTGTGCCCCCCAAGATAAGATATTCTCTAAACTATAAAGAGTATGATAATGTTCCATCATGGATTCCTAATATTTACTAATTAGTTATGTTTTTTTCTAGGTACTATTATTGCTTAGATACTTTCCCCTATTTTTTGTTCTTCGTAGGTTGTCTCTAGGTATTTTGAGACACTAGTGTTTCTTGTGTTCCTTTAGGATCAATCATTCCTTTAGTGGGATTCTCTACCTTGTCAAAAAATGGCTTTGTGGTATCCCCCCTGTTGGCCTATGATCACACATAACATGGAGAAGTGGTCCCTATAAGGAAATCACAGGTTAGAGGTAGAGAATCAGTAGCCATTAGCGAAGAAAAAGGTAGTAGAGAAGCCATTAAAATAGAAAAACAACAAGGGCAAAGTCTTGAATGTGTTCAGGTTGAGTCCTGCATGCGTTCAGGTCCAGTCATGAAGGTGGTAAAAGCAGTGAACGTGGCAAGTATTCCATGAAAAAATAAGAAAGGACTGAGGGCAACCAAAGAGACAAGGTTGTAAAATCATAACAAGGGAGCAGTGAGGACCGTTAGATCTAAGCAACGATCAACGATAAATATTCAAATCGCAATCGCAGATCACAAGTTTCTTAGGATGGGTGCAAGGGTAAATGTTAAAATGAGTGAAATGCGATTTGCAATGAGGTGGGACCCGCTCACCCGTGGTGTGCATATAAGTCTTTCCTATTGCCCGCACTTCACAGCCTGAAGGTTTCTAACCTTACCTCTTAAGACTTATGCCAAACCTCGTTTTTCTGTTGATGAGATGATGTGGGACCCTCCATACCTTTTCTGCCTCTTTCTACTTTAGCTTTATACTTTACCTTTTCACCGCTATGTCATTGTTTTACCTTTCCTCTTTCCCGATTTCCCCGATTGCATTTAAAGTGGAGAAACCCTTCCACGTCACCCTTTTCTCCCCACCCTCCATCGCAGATCACATACTATAACCTTTCACATCGCAACTAAAACTTAAAACCTGCGATTATCGATTTGTGATATATCACATCACATTTGTTTTAATTTACCTTTGAAGTGCCCATAACCTATTTTGTTTAACTTGCGATGAGTTTGGGTCCCACCTTCCCTCCACATCACTTACCTTCTCCCCCGTAATTCGCACTTCACTTCTTTTAGTATTTACCACCCTTGCTTACAGCTAAACCTTAAGTTTTGTGATCTGCGGGCTGCGGTTCGGCCCCACCTTCCACCACGCCACATCATTGATCACACATCGCTCCCCGCAGATTTTAAAATTTAACCTCCGCCTACTCCCATATAAATATTGCGACGTGGTATGCGAGCCTGGTCCATGCCATCTTACCACGTCATCTAGAGCCATTCCTTGGCCTCTGACTCGCTCTTTTCTGTTTAAATCATTTTCATCGTGTTTTAATAATATCAGTCCCACCATGCACCCTTTCGCCATTTCCATCCAGTCTTCACACATCCCATCACCGCTAAGCCCCTCACATCTCTCCATCACCTTTGCTCCATGTCAATGCATCCAACGACACATAATTTATTTCACACCCCTTCCACCATCTAGAGGATAATGCCAGGGGGGTCTGAAATTGTCGGTTTCTAATATCGCCTCTGGTGCTACGTGGCATATTATGGTGATTTCACACCCCCCCCATCTAATACCGCAAAGCATTCATGCCCCCCTCCGAAATCCTGTTTTCAGTTTGCAATTCAAACGCAGCCAGGGATTTTGGGTGGAACATGCAAGTTGTGGTTTATTCGGTTTTCTCAGGAGATCTCCGTAAAGAACCAGGTATGCACACTACGACAGACCTATGCATAATGGGTAAAGTGGAAATCACCAGACTAAGGAAGTGGAGTTTTTCAAGAAATAGATGTAATCGTATGATGAAAGTCAGCCCGCCACCTATGATCGCTCCTCCCCATGCCGTCTTGAAGGCTCCCATTATTGGCCTCCATGGGAAACCATGTCCTCTCTATTTCTTGTTTAATTTTGACGGTTTTTCTGGTGAAATTTCAAATGTCACCCATTCTCGTTTTAATTCTCTCAATACAGAAGTAATTTCTCGATGTACGCTCTGTAAGTTAGGTAGGATATTGTGATTTCATAGGTATGGGCTGATCATAAATGATCAAGATGGTAGACCCTCAAGAGGAACTCTATATGTAGTTAGTTCTAAGATTAAAGAAGGGTTCTAGAATTTTGAAGAAATATGCTATAGTTTTATATGATTGTGCTCCCTATGCTCTGAGACACATATTTGGGAGATTTGTTTGAACTTGATCTAATATAGCATTGTTATTTGGATTCCAGATGGATAAATGAGTACTATGTATCTATTTTCCTCTGTTATCAGTAATCTCCTTTTTATGTATAATCATATGTCATGATATGCTGCTTTGAAGGTCCATGTAATGTAGTTGTTGGTAGTCTACAATTTTATTCATGAATTTGTGTTTGCATAATGCTCAGGTGTTAACGCTCATGTATTAAGCTTGCTTCAGTCCCTTAATTCGTGCTCATGATTTTTTCCAATATTTCATTCATATCCTCTTCCTCTGAGGTTACGGGGGACATATTCTTAAATATCTTAAGTTTGTCTCGTGTGGGTTCCTTCTCCGCTCTTCCTCAATAACTCTGCACACTTTAAATCTTCTGCTCATTGTTTTGTACGTGGCCCATTTAAAAGCCATCAAGCATCACAACCTCTTGATCCCTCTCATAGTATAGGGAATTCACATGAATTGACTCCAAGGTCTTCTCCATCCATGAAACACCAAAACCATTGCTCTCTTATTCCATATGTTGTCAGAGGCATTAATACAATTGTCCACATTTGACCTCTAGTTTTAAGATGTCCTAGGCATTGGTCTTTTTCAACTCAAGACTGTCTCTAGGAGCTACAACATATCTTTAGCGTCGTTTCTGGGGAAACGAATGAATAAATATTTTCCCTAGGATATGACATTGTCTTCACCCTTCAATTAGGTGAGTGCGAAGGGTTGAGGGTTGCATATTCCTCACCTTGGCGACTCCACTATAAAATATTACTAATCAGAAGTAGTCCTAGCTTTCACTAGGCTTCGCACCAAATTTATATCCATCATCTACACCCACCTCTAAATCAGATGGATGTGCCAAGTTTCCTTTTGAACAAGTATTCCCTATTGGCCCTCCCTTAGCTTCTAAATCATATGCTGCAAGACTATCTAGAGTGGTTACCTCGGTTCACCGGGGAAGATAGTAATTCTGCGTAGAAACATATTGAAAACTTTTGCGCTTTTGCTAAGAATGTAAATGTAGAGCACTTAGATGTGGTATCAAGGCTTTTCATCCAATCCTTGGAGGGAGAAGCCCATAAATGGTCCAAGTCTCTAGCGAAAAACATAATCCACACTTGGGAAGAAATGGAAAATTTATGCAGATTGAAATGGGGAGAAAGGAGGGACCATGGATATGTCCTCACAGAGTTCAATTCTCTCTAGAAGAAACACAATGAGGATGTAATAGAATTTACAAAAAGGTTTAATAAGCTCTATAATAACCTCCCCGCTAAAATAAAGGCTCCCCAAGTAGATGCTAACTTGGTTTTCACAAGGGCTTTCGAGCCTGATTCTGGGTTCACCTTAAGAGAAAGAAGATCCACATCTCTGGATCAGATCCAGACTGATGCATTGGAGGTAGAAGAAAACTTTGATGCTACTGGAGAATTCAAAGGGGAGAAAAAACATGAAGCTAGAAGAAGGAAGGGGGAGGAGGCTTCTACCTCAAATCAGGAGAGGGAATCGCATGAGTATATACTTGAAGAAATGAATAAGCTAATCAAGAACCTCTCAAATAAGTTGGTTAAGCTTGAGTCAGATGGCCAAAATCCCCCTCCTCATTCCAACCAAATGATTCCTAACCGAGGATTTAATCCTCAATATCGGAGGCCCCCTCTACAGCTGTTACAACAGGCCGAGGAAGTCACAGAAAACCAAGAATATAAATTCCACGCCTACTCTAATGATGAGGAGGGTGAACCCATCCTGAAAGGGGAAAAAGAAGAAGATTAAGTACCTCCAGAGGATCAAGATTTTGATAGTTTCTATAGGTAGTTAATGGATTTAAAGCAAGCTCAACTCTATGAGAAATATGAATTTAGGTCCTCCAGAAAGAAAACCCGAGGGTAGCAACAAAATGAAGAATCAGTATCAAGAGAACAAACCCCTCCCAGTCTTGCTAGTAAAGGGAAGAAGCCATTAGAAGAATCAACCCCTCATAAGGCCACTGCATCCTCCTCCACAAAGCAAGAAGTTGATCCTCCCAAAGATAAAAATCCCTCATATACACCCTTGAAACTGCCTGACCCTCCTAAAGAGTAGTTCGAAGAAGCCATTACAGAAAAAGGGCCCACGCCCTTCAATCTCCAAGAAGAACAACCCATGGTGGTTTTTGGACCGAATGTAGAAAACTAGTTTCTAGCCTATGCTGAGGAAGAGGGAGGTGAGCTTACCCTCCCTAAAGAAGGGGAAGAGCTGAAGTATTTCCTAGAGGACAACACTAAAAATCAACAACAGTCTAGTGATCCGAAAATAGAGGCAACAAAGCTTAATTGTCTAGATCCACAAGAGCACCTTCAGCCAATAGTGTTGTATTCAGAGATTGAACACCAATCAAGTGTGCCTAGTGAAAGCCAAGAAAGCTTTCCAAAAGAATACCAATCAGGTTTTCTGATTGAAGAACACTCAAATATTCTTTCTGAGTGTGCAAACTTTGAAGAAGATCATACAATTTTTGCATCATTAAGTTCTTCGTGGGATGTTGGGGAAACACAATATATTGCTATTAGTCAATATCCTTTACCCAAGAGGATCGAGATTTTGCAGGTCCCCTGCAAGCCTCCGTATGAAAAAGGAAAATATGAATAGCACATAAAGCAACTGATTATAATGGATAAGCAAAGGAAACAAGAGTCATCCTTTCTGCCTGAAGACAATCAATGGCAACGCACAAGCAAAGCAGCAATTTGGAATGAAGTTTTTTTTCTTGTTACAAATCCTTCACAAAAACTCATGTTGCATGTTTACCATGATCCTTTGGGTAGTATATTGCAGCCATCAGGGAAGGAATAATTTTCCAGGTCCATCAATGGAGCTATGAAATTCAATGGAAGAGATAAGTGGCCATGCTTTAAACCCATTTCTCTACCTACAGGAATGGGATGCCAATTTCAGTTAAGCACTCATTTGCTTGACTGGTTACATTGGAAGTTTAATTATTATTTGATGGGATAATTTTTTATCATAAGAGGTGTAGGTAGGAGTGGAAATAATATTAGTACTATGAGCATCTTTCCAGTTTCAACATAGTTCAGATTTCAGCATTCAAGATTTTTAGGGTGTGGCAGCAATTTCTGTTTTGATAGGTGGCAGTGCACAACTCAGTTGTAGTTTCGATTCAGGAGTACAGTATGAATTTGCGACTCCATGAGCCCAATAAAGCACATGCATTCAGGGTCTGCAAGTTTTGAACACACTTAGAACATCACGTTGTCCTCATATGTAGCCAATTTTCTCCTGTGATCATACATAACATGGAGAAGTGGTCCCTATAAGGAAATCACAAGGCAGAGGCAGAGAAGCAATTACCATTAGCGAAGAAAAAGGCAACAGAGAAATAGTTAAGATAGAAAAACAAAAAGGGAAAATTCTTGAATGCGTTTGGGTCGAGTTGTGCACGCGTTCAGTTCAAGTCGTGAAGGTGAGAAAAGCAGTGACTGGGGCAAGTATTCCACGAACAAATAAGAAAGGACCAAGTGCAACCAAAGAGACAAGGTCAGAAAACCACAGCAAGGGAGCGGTGAGGATCGTTAGATCTAAGAAAAAATCAACGACATAGATTCAAATCGCAATTGCAGATCGCAAGATTTTTAGGATGGGCACAAGGGTAAATGTTAAAATGAGCGAAATGCAACTTGTGATGAGGTGGGACCTATTCACCCGTGATGTGCATATAAGCCTTGCCTGTTGCCGGCACTTTGCAATCCACAGGTTTCTAACCTTACCTCTTAAGACTTATGCCAAACCTCTTTTTTCCGCCAATGCGATGAAGCTGGACCCTCCATACCTTTTCTGTCTCTTTCCGCTTTAGCTTTATACTTTACCTTTTCATCGCTATGTCATTTTTTTACCTTTCCAATTTCCCAATTTCCCCGATTGCGTTTAAAGTGGGGCCACCCTTCCACGTCACCCTTTTCTCCCTACCCTCCATCCTAGATCGCATATTATAACCTTAAACATTGCAACTAAAACTTAAAAGTTGTGATTGTTGATTTTCGATATATTGCATCACATTTGTTTTAATTTACCTTTGAAGTGCCCGCAACCTATTTTGTTTAACTTGTGATGCGTTCGGGTCCCACCTTCCCTCCACGTCACTTACCTTCTCCCCCATACTTCGCACTTCGCTTCTTTTAGTACTTACCACTCCCGCTTACAACTAAACCTTAAGTTTCGTGATCTGTAGGCTGTGGTCCAGTCCCACCTTCCACCATGCCACATCACCCATCGCACATCGCTCCCCGTAGATTTTTACATTTAACCTCTGCTTGCTCCCATACAAATATTGCGACATGCGGTATGAAGGCCCGGTCCACGCCATATTTCCACGTCATCTAGAACCATTCCTCGGCCTCTGACCTGCTCTTTTCCATTTAAATAAATTCCACTATGTGTTAATAATATCAATCCCACCATGCCTTCTGCCATTTCCATCTGGTCTTCACACATCCCATCACCACTAATCCCCTCACATCTCTCCATCACCTTCGCTCCATGTCAATGCATCCAACAGCTCATAATTGATTTTTCACCCCTTCCACCTTCAGAAGGATAACTTTGGGGGTAGAAAAATGGCTGGTTTATAATACCGCCTCCGGTTCTACGTGGTAGCTTGTGGTGATTTCGCACCCCCCCCCATCCAATACCGCAAACCATTCATGCCCCCCTCTGAAATCCTATTTCTGGTTTGCAATTCAAATGTAGCCTGGGCTTTTGGGTGGAAGATTCAAGTTGTGGTTTATTCGGTTTTCTCAGGAGATCTCTACTAAAGAACCGAGTGCGTGCAATATGATAGACCTCTGCATAATGGGTTAAGTGGAAATCACTAGACTGAGGGAGTGTCAGTTTTCAAGAAATAGATGGAATCATATGATGGTAGTTAGCCTGTCCACCTATGACCGCTCCTCGCCATGCCATCTTGAAGGATCCCATTATTGGCCTCCATGGGCAACCATGTCCTCTCTATTTCCTGTTTATTTTTTGACAATTTTGCTGGTGAAATTTCAAATTTCACCCATTCATGCTTTAACTCTCTCAGTACATAAGTAATTGCTCAATGTACGCTCTACAAGTTAGGTAGGATATTTTGATTTCATAGGTATGTGTTGATCATAAATGATAAGGATGGTAGACCCTCGAGAGGAACTCTATATGTAGTTAGTTCCAAGATTAATGAAGGTTTTTGGAATTTTGAAGAAATATGCTTTAGTTTTGTATGATTGTGCTCCCTGTGCTCCGAGGCACATATTTCGGAGAGTTTTTTGAACTTAATATGATACAAAATTTTTATTTGGATTCAAAATGGAGAACTGAGTAGTATGTATCTGTTTTCATCTATCATCAGTAATCTCCTTTTTATGTATAATCATTTTTCATGCTATGTTGCTTTTAAGGTCCGTGTAATGTAGTTGCTTGTAGTCTGCAATTTTATTCATGAATTCATGTTTGCATAACGCTGAGGTGTTAATGCTCATGTATTAAGCTTGTTTCACTCCCTTAATTCGCGCTCCATGAACCTCTGTTGTTTCCAATATCTCATTCATATCTACTTCCTCTGAGGTTGTGGGGGACAGATTCTTAAATCTCTTAAGCTTGTCTCTTCTGGGTTCCTTCTCTGCTCTTCCTCAATGCCTTTGAACACTTTAAAGCTTCTGCTCATTGTTTTATAGTTGGCCCATTTAAAATCCATCAAGCCTCACAGCCTCTTAATCCCTCTCATGGTATAGGGAATTCACATGAATCGACTGCAAGGTCTTTTCCATCCATGAACCACTAAAACCATTGTTCTCTTATTCCATATTTTGTCAGAGGCATTTATACAATTGTACACATTTGAACTTTGGTTTTAAGATGTCCTAGGCACTGGTCTTTTGCAACTCAAGGCTTTCTCTAGGAGCTACAATACCCCCTTGGGTCATAAATTTTTATTATAGCATCTCCTTCAACTTCCTTTGTATCCTTGGATTCAGGTGATTGTTGAATATGCCTTGCATTGGAAAATGGGCTTTCATGTTTTTAGGAGTACTAGTATTCACCACTTCTTCTTCTTTTTGGGTTAAAACAATGCAAAATTTGAAATGAGAACTATAAACTGGAAATGGGGACTTTAGCAAAAAAAAAAAAACCCAAAAAACGTGAAAAACAACCCAAAAAAGAAAAGTGTGTATTCGAGAATGAGGTTTTATTTTTTCAGTGTTAATTTGCAAAAATTTTAAAATATGGCAGTAAAACCAATTTTCATGTGCCAAATAAATGGAAAAAACACACAATGGTTGGTGCTAGAATACCATTTTTATTTTCCGGGTACAATATCAACATATTTTTAGCAATGACATTTAAATATAAAATAATGATATTTTAAACACATTAAAATTCTAATAATTTTTATACATGTCATTTAACATATAATATCATGACACTAACAAAATCTACTTGTTTTCAACCATAATGTTAAAGATAAAAATATTTCACAATTTTTCACCCATAGAATTAAAAATTATTAACTTTTCGAAATATTCCAACCATGACATTATGAACAAATTATATGACTAAAATAACCCAATGGAACATAAATTATTTCTCGAAGTTATTGTTGCATTATCAATATTTTAGACAAAATTCTTCATGTAAGATCATAGGGAAGTTAAAATAATTAAAACATATAATCCAAAAAACATAAAAATGACTCATAACTTCATGTAAGATCATAGGGAAGTTAAAATATCATTTTCATTGCTCAATGCAAACATCATTTATATCAATTGCCTTACACAATTATTCAAAATCACTGATATTTTATTGCACAACATCAGAATTCACATCTTCAAATGAATGAATCAATGCAAATGAAGATGTTCCATATTCTTTTCTTTTATCAACTAGTACCCCATCTAAGTCAACATGCATTGCCACCACTTGAGGTTTCAAAATTCTTGTAGATCTACGACTGGTTTTAGCAGACTACCATCTCAACACTGTTTCTTGTGGTAGCAACCTATTAAGAATCTCTATCGTCCTGGAGCGAAGAGTTCCTCTCTTTGTTAAATTGAAGTCATAAACAAGTATGTGAAATTCCTCCACTTTTAAGAGGCCTGTGCGCCGATGATTTATATTTGTAGCCTTTCTTTTTCTCTTTTCACCAATTTTTTTATCAACTACCATCTCTGGCTTGTACACACCATTGAATGTGTGTGTTTTTGTGCCATACCAATGTACTTTAACACTTGTAACATCCTCATTTTCTGTAATCACCTTTATAACCTTGGAAACCCAGAATGGATAGCCATGTGGATCTTCATGTGCTAAGACTGCGATCATGCAACCCTCCTTAATATCATGTACTGAACCTCTATAAAGGTCTTCCATGGCTTCACATTGTGCACGAGATCTTCTGGAACTAGTATAATTTTTTCTTTCCTCCACCTGTGTAGAATTAATAATACCACGTGATTGTTGTTGTTCAAGAATGTTTGTTTCCTCTTGTTCATTTGACACATTTTGTGGAAAAATAAATGGAGTCTTCAAAATCATATATTCATTTGTTGGTCTTGAAAGAATATCACTCTCATCATTAAAAAAGGACTCCCACGAAACTGAATCAACAACATCAAAATACTCATATGTATATCTAATGTTTTTTTTAATATTCCAGGAATTCAGAATAATCTATATCTCTCTTTTTCCTGCATGCATTATGAACTTCACCAATTGATTGTATTAAAAATATATTTGATATAAATATTGGATGATCTGGAATGAACTTCAAAAATTCCAAACCCGATGATGGTGCCTATTCTATAGTTGTTGAATACCCCCATATAAGTGTTTTCCCATCAATTTGTTTGATACAAAATTGATGTGGGAAGCTAATGTCATTAAGTTGTTCAATTCATTTCTCCTAGCCATGTGATCCAAGAATAAACCTTCCCATGTAAATGGTTTCTTATAACACATGAAAAATAGGCTCTAGCATATATGATTTTTTAATGCATTCAATTAATGATGGCAAGCTCCCAACATTCTTCCTCCTCAATGTTACTGAAAAAAAACTGAACATCTAATCAATATGGTCATGAGTGTGCCCAACAAGAAGGAAACGAACCTTTACCTTATGAAAAATTCTCAATTCAACAAGCATGTTTAGATATCCAAAAACAATCTGATTTTTGTTTTCACGACAAGTGTTGTCTAATTGCAGATACAAAATTTCAGGAATATTACCACCCCAATTAGAAATAACATCATGAATTATGGTTATTGTCGAATTTCCATCATTTTGAATATTTGGACCTATGAAGTAAACTCTTGGCAACATTTTCCCATTGAATACTATACAACCGACTAAGTGAAACTAGATAGATTTTCCTCCTGCAAATTTTTTGGTGTGCGGACAAAATGTGGTAGAAGTGTTTTATTTTGGTCCATGCCATCAATTATCAAACCCAAATATTTATTTGGATTATCATAAAACTTCTTTCGATGCTTGTAAAACTTTTTCCTTTCACTTTTTTGTTGTTCACGATGCTCTTGAAGGGCTTTAACAATGGAATCTACACATAAAATAAAATAAATGTATTAATAAATCCATTTTCATAGTTGATCACTATACAATTTAAAAGAATAAATTTATGAATGCTTACCTCTTTCTGCTCCTTGACATTTATCCCTTTTTTATTTTAGATAAGCACATGTACTGCAAACCCCCATCCTTTTCATCTTAGGAATATGAACATTATTGAATTCTCTCCCCCATATCTACACTAAAAATTGATATGTAATATAATGACCATTTCCTTCAACACCTTCTGCATATTCCTTGTATAATTTGTATATTTCTAGTCTTGAGATATTATCTGGAATATGTATTATATCTCTATTTGGAATACACTCTCCATGTTTTGAAAATAAGTCTTGCAACCATGACATTGCAGTGTTTGCTAGGGCCCAAACTCTTGTTTATGACAAAATTCTAAATGATATGTAGGATCCTTTTCCAAATTATCTTGGATTCTTGATAAACGAAAAATTTCCAATTGAATGAATCATTTTGAAAGCCTTTCTATAGAGCAATAAATACCCAATATGATAATCATAACCTACCATTGTAGATTGCATGCACCCCACTAAATATGAATTATGCATGCTTTTATTCATTGACAAATAGTTCTTCCTTTTCTCTAAAGAAAATTTTAAATCCATATGTTTCAAGCAATCCTTTTTACAATAGTCACTTGAAATGAGCTCATTGATATAAATTCTTCTCGTGAGATATATTACTCTACCGCTTGTATAACTAGAACATCCTGAATTGATATGAAAAGGTCTACTCCTACTCCTAGAAACAATATTTACTGGAAACATCTCTATCATTTCATCATTCTCTGAACAAGAATTTCCATGATCATTAGGAGGAATACTATTATTACTATGATCATTTGCAATATAGTTAGGAAATTCACCACCATGATTGTTTGAAAAATATTCATTACCATCTTCGGCAGCATGAAAATTTTCAATACCATCATTTGTGGTTTTGAAATACTGAATTGGAGGATATTCTTGACCATATTTATCTTTCCCTTCATCATTTTTTCTCTCAAAGTTCATAATATTAGGACTATGTGGAAATTGAGACTCTTGATTTATTGGAAATTCTTCATCCTGACCTTCGTCACTATTGCTCCCATAGTCCATATGATTAGGAGTAATTGGAAATTGAGACTCTTGATTTATTTGAATTTATTCATCCTTCCCTTCATCACTATTGCTCTCAAAGTCCATAGGGTTAGGAGTAACTGTAAAATGCGACACTTTATTTACTGAAATTTTTTCATCTTTCCATTCATCACTTTTTCTCTCATAATCCCTAGGATTAGGAGTAAATGGCAAATGTGACTCTCTATCTACTGAAAAATTTTCATCTTGCCATTCATCACTATTGCTCTCATAGTCTTTAGGATTAGGTCTAAGTGGAAAATGTGACTCTCTATGCACTGAAAATATAGCATCTAACCATTCATCAGTATTTCTCTAATAGTCCTTAGGATTAGGACTAAGTGGAAATTGTGGCTCTCTATCCACTGAAAATTTGTCATCTTGCCATTCATCACTATTGCTTTCAAAGTTCTTAGGATTATGACTAAGAGGAAAATGTGAGTCTCTAGTTTTTGGAAATTCTTCATCTTGTCATTTGTCATTGTTGCTCTCATAGTCCATAGGATTAGGAATATTTCGACATTTATACCCTCTATTCATTTGAAAATATTCATATTTCATTTTGTCACTACTTATCTCATTATATTCACCAATATGAATAGAGTTGTTATGTGACAAAGATGTTGATGCTTCATAAAATAAAACTTCAGTATCAGAGGAATCCATAACACTCAAACAATAAATGTTGAATGATAAAAAGGATCTCTCTCCCAATGATAATATATAGCTCAGAAAATGAAAAATTCCCTCCAAAAATTTTCGCTGAATTTTTTTGCTTGAATTATGTCCCTCCAAATTTTATTTAAACGATTTATTTGAAAATTAGTTATTAAAATATTCTCATAATATGGGCCTTAATTTCAAATTAAATTCCTTAGAAATTTTTCTCTTAATAATTGTTTTCAAACTAAAATAATTTTAATTAAATTAGATAGCTTTTACTACATTATAAATTTTATTTCTTTAATATTCATCAATGTTTTTTATCCCACATTCAACCCACCAAAAACAATTATGTTATTTCTAATTTATAAGAAATGTAATTTTCACTATTCCACACATCACGTCAAGATTTCTCGAGGTTTGTTTAAAATTTTGGAACGATTTTCTAGAGCAACAACATTGCCAACGGGAGATTCTCACTTTTGAAATGTTAGTTTTGTTTCTATTATTCCAGAAATTAGTAAACTGTTAAAATTAATTAAATTCAAGTTCTTTTAAACCATTAAAAAATTACCAGCTTTTACAATTAATTTTTTTAGGTAGAAAACAAAAGATTTTATTATTATCTAAAATTTAAAAAATTAACATGCACATTGTGGGTGGGCCTGCCTGGGGCAGCACATGGTTGTTCTGGCCCAAGTGGGTGCACCCACCGGCCCCTCGGCAAACGGAGGGGTTGATGGGTGCGCCCACTCAGGCCAAGGCACCCATGCTGCGGGTGGACAAGCCCACGGAGCGACGTCTGCCCGAGCTCGAGGACGCCCAAGCCCGCAACACAACACCAGTGCTGCAGGTGGACGTGCCCATGGGACGACATCTGCTCGAGCCCAGGTAGTCATCCCCCTTTCCTGGAAGGAGGTTGATTCCTTGGGCACCCTCAAGCTTTGGCGGATGCTGCCATTCTGCGAGCGGACGCACCCCTGGGGTGGACACTTCCCTGTGGGCGCGTTCACCCGCATCACACACCCACGACGTTGTGTTGCAGATGGACGTGCCCATGGGGCAACGTCTGCCCAAGCTTGAGGGTGCCCAAGGTAGGGAGGCTGATTCTAAGAATCGGCCCCTTGCACATAAATAATAATAATAATAATAATAATAATAATAATAATAATAATAATATGGCCAAGGGGTCGATTCTCAGAATCGGCCCTTTGGGCATATAAAAATAATAATTTTTTTCTATATGCCCAAGGGGCCAATTCTTAGAATTGGCCTTTGGGCATATAATTTTTTTTTAATGTCCTAAGGGTCGATTCTGTGAATCGGGCCGATTTTGAGAATCAGGCCAATTCTGAGAATCATCTCTTTAGCCATATATATATATATATATATATATATATATATATATATATATATATATATATATATATATACCCAAAGGGCTAATTCTAAGAATCAGGGCATGTTTCTCAGAATCGGGGCCCCTTGGGCATAGAAAAAAAATTAATGGGGTTGGGGAGAAAAAAATAAAAAAATAAAAGGAACTTGTTTTAAATTTAGGGGGGGGGGGGGGGGATTCCCAAATTATAATTTATTTTTTTTAGGGGGGTTGGGGAGATGACATGTAAAAGAAAATAAAAATTGGTTAACAGTTTCTGTCGGGGAAAAATGTATAAAAATATCATTTTTTTTTTTAAATTTCTATTTTGTTTATGTAAGATATTTGTTTTTTGTGATTTAGTAATTTATATGTAGATATATATGTGTTTGCACGAAAATGGCATCAAGGAAGGTTTCTGTCAATCTTTTTGGACCAAAGTCAACATTTGCATCATCTAAAGCTACAGGTGGGCCTTCAAAAATCACTGCTCGAGTAATTGCACCTCAGTTAATTATTGGAAATGTGGGAGATGCATCCACAAAAGAAAAGAAGCTAGTTTCATACTGGAAGAAATCAATAGACGTGAATCATTCAAAATATGCATGGTTTCTGAAAGATATAGAAGACGAATCTCTACAATTATATGTATATGCTAATAAGAATTTTGATGTTGAAAGTTATGACCTGGTGGGAGAAGTATTAGACCTATATATTCTTCCAAATACTGAAAGTGTTTATATACTATCAAAACCACCCAAGTCACATGATAAACATAGATATCATTTTACATTGTCGATGTATAACACGGGGGAAGATTCTTCAAATATATGCAAACAAATCGTACACAATATTGCACAGAAGATTGTAAGTATTTTTATTTACACTTATATGTTTTTTGTTATTCAAATTGTATCATTGTATTTTTAATAACTTAGTTAATATTGACATATTATATTTTGTTTTACAGTATTTTGTTGAGGGCATTTCAATTATGTTGGCTGGAATGTATTATATAAAGTGAGATATTATGAATTGTGTCTCCATTTTCCATGAATATGATGTAGAAGGTATGGGAAAGAAGCAAAAAAAAAAAAAAAAACTTCATGATGCTACAATATTGTATCGAAGGGATCAATATAGTAAAGGTAGACATGTTACTTTTCAAAATGAGGAAGTTGAAGTTGAAGTTGAAGATGAAGATGAAGATGAAGAATGTATTTCCATATTTGAGATCAGATTAGAATTGCTGTTAGAAAGGAGAAGAGCCATAAAAAATGAAAACAAAAATGCCCAAGAATGTCTCCCTTATATTTGATGACGGGGATATTGTTTCGGTTCATGAAAATATCATAACCAATAGGAGGAAGTAACAAAAAAATTTCTCATTCTGAAAAAAATCATGGACAGCAGTGAAGGGCCTAGTGAAAACTCCAAAGCAATCAGGGAAATCATTACACCAGGAGATGATTTAGAGGATGGAGTTATGAAAACAAAACAAAATACCATTTCACATCATTTGGTGAAGACAAATTTAATTGAGGGTGGTCGTTCATTTCAACTTAATGTCATTCAAGTCTACAAGCCAGATGAAGGACAGTTCCAATATCAAATTAGAAAGCCACGCCACTTGCATGTTCACAATTTGAAAACATTGATGAAGTACAACCCTTTTTCACATGTGGTTGATTATGTTCTTATTGTTGATCCAAGTCAGGTTCTTAAAAAATAATCATTTGACAAGTCAATTTTTTTTTAATACAAATATTATGTACTTGGTGGAAACCATTCTATAGAAGCTGAAAGGCAATTAATGAATGAATATACCAATAACCCATGTTTTGAAACAATGAAATGTATCATTTATTATGGTTTGACAGATACAAAAGAAAATTTATTGGCATGGGATCATAATTCATATAATGAGTATAGGATTTCTATGACTTTCAACCAAAGGATCATATTTATTCATAGTGAATTTGAAGAAAAATGTGGTGGTGATAAGAGAAAGGTTTATCATGCATTCCAAAAGGAATGTTTTATGGAAACCGATTATCAAATCGAAGAAAAAATAAGTTCAAAAAGTGGCAAAGTAAATTATGAAATATTCAGAGAAACAGTTTCCAGTTGGCATTTAGAACTGGAGACGTATGGGAATTAATTGATCAGATTTTTGAGTTGTGGGAGAACGTTGGCATCAAAATTTAGAAGGTTAAAAATTCTAAGCCATTGATATGTACCAACAATAAATTAGGTCCTAAAATGAAGCTCCTTCCAGAAGATATGACTATCACACCTTGGAGATCAATGTAAGGCATGAAGGATGAAAAGCTTGTCAAAACAATATTATCTCGTGTAAAGTCAGGAGAATTATCAATGAAGGAAATGTCTGAGGAATTTCTAAAGTAAGTTTGTTATTTTTACTTATTTTTGGATTATAACTTTCCGTTAAGTATAATTTATTGTTGACGGTATTATTTTAAATACATAACTCTATATTAACATTGTTTACTTCATTTATTCAGTCACAAGGTTTATATGAGAATACAAGAACAAATTGTTAAGTTGTTGAATGAAGATAGTTGGGATGATGTTGTACGCAACTACCCAGATTCAAGTTCTACATTACTGTTGCATTTAAAAAGATATGTTCATTCATACATTCATTTCTATTCATATGTATATTATTTTTATTTTATAACTTACACATTGCTTTTGTTTATTTTATTAAAGATGAAGAAGGATACAAATGGAGCACCAGACAATTTCAGAACCTTTATTGAAAAATTAAAAATGGAAAGGATAAAAAAAGAACGTCTTAGTGATGTTGAACTTGATCCCAGTCTTAATAATTTCATTCAGAATGGGCTCCACACTATCCAATATCAAATAATATCAGGTGATTGTGAAGACATAGCAAAACTCATACCTAAAAGGGATTATTCCGTAGTTATTGCATATATTCCTCATGGTTTCAATATCCCAAACATTGAATATGATAGTGACCCTTATACTTATCAAGCATTTAGTAAAGTTTTTGTGGGATTTATAGAAGTCACAACATCACCATTTTGGATATTTGTGACATTTCATTCAGACCCACAATTAGGGTTGTTAGTATCAAGCTTCAAGGGAAAAGAAAAGTCAAGGATGAAACTTACATGGTAAGACATTGAAATTTTATGTTTGATTAATGTAAAAAAAAATCATTTATGTACAAGTTAATTGAACTTTTTCTATTTCATATTACAGGAAAAAGGAAAATCTTATTTGTGGCGGAAATCAACCAATTATAAGTGACTGTGATTTCATTCATGTTGAAAGTTGGACAAAGGATGATAGCTACAAGCCTATTCTTTTCAATCAAGTAGATGGAAAAAATCATAGCCAAATACTGCTTCATGATGCTGTTGTAAAAAAACTAACGTATGAAGATAAAGAAGCAAAAGGAGAGATAGTTAACATATATCAAAAACCACAGTCATTGATTAACTATATTTTACATTATTTTCAAATGAAGGAGATTGGATTTTGGATTTATTTTCAGGCTCAGGTAAGTTTTATTATATAAGAATAAATTTCACTATTTTATTTTTTAATTTTTTTTTGTGTATACTAATTGACTAATTTTTTTTCTTTTTTACTTGATTATTAGGTACAACACTAGCATGTTTCTTACAGAAAGGAAGAAATTACATTTCCATTGAAAAAGACCCAGTACAATGCAAATTTATTCAGCAAAGAATCAATGCTCTTCAATTTCTTCCAGATGCAATGCAAGAAGTTGGTTTGAGAAAAGGGGATTTTAATGAATCTCATGTGGAAAAAAAAGAAAAAGAACCTCAACCACCATTAGATGGAATAATTGGAAAGGCATACTTTGGGACGTTCGCAAATATCAAAGATCCCTCAGAAGAGGAAAATGATGAAACTAAAGCCAATGATGAAAATATTGTGGAAGAGGACAATAATGAAACTCTTGAAGATGAAGAGTTTGACTTACATGATATTATTGATTATTGATTAAGTTAAGCTTCCAAATGAAGCTCATTTTTTGTAACTATTCATAAGTTATACTTGTAATGTTTTGACTCTGACATTTTATGAGAAGAAATAAATATTCAATTGTTGTTATTATATGTTTAATATCTGTATAATGTCATTTTCACTTTATTTTTATGTGAATCATGTAAGTTTTGAAAACAAATGTAATTATTATTAAATTTTCACATAAAATTCACAAAAATTTCTAATTTTTATACTTTTTTGTTAAATTTTATCTATAAAAATGGTTTATTTGACATGTTAGCTTTAGAAAAAATGATGCAAAATGTGTATTTTTTTCAGTTATTTCTATATTCAAAATGTTTTTTTTTTTTTTTTTTTTTTTTTTTTTTTTTTTTTTTTTTTAAATTTAAATTGTTAAAAATTATTTCTTTTGTAGTGGCAATTATTTCATGTGCAATGAAATATTATTTAACAATATATAATTATATAGAAGATTGACGCTTTAAATTTTGATATTTTTTAATTTTTTTGACACTACAAAAAATCAAATATCTCACTACAAAAAAAAATTAAAAGAAAAACAAAAAAAATACCTAAAAAACACTTTATATATATATATATATAAGTGAAGAGGAAGAATTCGAGTACCTCAAAAATTTTTAAATTTAGAAAATAATTATTAGAATTTAATATATTAGGAAAATCTAAGTAAAAAATAAGTCTTCTAAAAAAAGTGGATGATGTTGACATCAACACTTTTCAAAATCAACATAAAAATACTAACATTTTAAAAATAATGTTTATACTTGGTACATAAGAAAATTTAATGTGTAAAAAACACGCTAAAAAAAATTAAGAGTATTCTAAATCAACACTTTTCAAAATCAGACCATTTTTTGCTACCTAAAAAAAGCGAGTACTCATTTCCGTCCTGTTTCAAAGTTTACATTGTTTTAAGTCAATAATATCTTATGTACTAGTAGGCTTGGGTTCTATTTGTGGTTTCTCTTGTTCTTGCCTTCTCTTTTCCTCCTCTTCTTTCTTCAACCTCTCTAGTTTCTACCTTTTTATTTTCTCTACTTGATATTTATTTTTTTCTATGCCTCCTCTACTAATTTTCTCTACTATTATTCCCTTCTCTCATTTTCCAGCAAGTACCTTTTTCTCTATTCTGATTTTTCTTTGTACCTCTATTTAGTAATTAATTCTTGAGTAGCATCTTCCTATACCTTCTTTCTCAAATCCTCTTCAATATTCTACTAGAGTTCCTTCTCTTAGAGGGTCCTATTGGATATGGGTTCTATGCTTCCCATGTGTTTTTCAAGATGGACTAACCACTTATCATGGATCCTAACTTTGGAAATTGTAGTGGATATGAACACCTACTAGTTTTTGTCTAATAGCAATTGTGAGTCCAATAAGTGGTATTGGAGCCATAGTTCTCAAGTTTTAAACTAACCTAGCTCAAGTCGAGGAAAATATTGTTGGACATTGGGTTCAATGATCCATGTGTGTTTAGCTACATGGAATAACTACCTCTCATGGATCATGAATATGGAAATTGTGGAAAAAAATAACTCCTATGGGATTTGGTCTAACATAAATTATGATTCCAACATGCCCCATATTATCAGTCTTGAATTTATGATCGACTCCATGTTTTACTCTTTCTTCTTCAGTTGTCTAGTGTCTTCATCATCCTGGTTAGAAAAAACCTTTCGACTTATTATTTTTTTGTGGCCCATTTAATGATAATGAACCAAACATAGTGAGGTTTGGGTTGACCTTCCTCAACTCAATTACCTCCTGGTCTTGTGAATTTTCAATGAAAAACTCCTCTTTATACTTTTTCATATGCATAATGCTAACTAATATATATTATGTTAGTGTGTTTAAGTACCATTCCCTTCATCTCACTTTGTTTGAATATTCCAATGTTGAATATATATTTAATTTGGATTATACCTTCATACTTTGGTTCATTTCTAGCTTTGACATAATCATGTCTAATTTGAGAATTGTAAGATATTAACATATTTTTCTTTTCCTTTGTCAAGGTGGTATTAAAACCTTGAAGGATGGAATGATAACAAATTTCACTATGAACCAATTTAACTATGACGTATATTGGTAGGATATGGGGTGGACTAATTTCTCCATAAATCCTTAGATATGCATGCTTTTATTCCATATAATACTTTCCTATATACCCTATGATTTTCTTGGCTTGGCTTGATAGTGTAAGGAACTCCTGAAAAATGATAGTATTATACAATCACGCCAGAAAAATTCATAGATGATGAAGTATGGTTGTTTATACTTGTTTCCCATAGGGTAAAGTAGACATGTACAAGATGTTTTTTAACCATTCCAATTGAAATATAACATGTGAAACACATTTCTTGCAGAAGCTACATCAAGCTTGAAGTCATGTAAAAATAGGGCACTTTAACCAGCTTTATTTTTTGTGCTAATCAATTCTAGTGTTGGGATATTTACATATTATAGCTTCCCACTTGAAATTCTCTCATTGCATGGTTATTGTATGGTCTAATGGTAACCATGCTTCTACAAATTGGGAGAAATATATTTCTTCATAGAATATACAAAGGAATGCCATGAGGTACATGTATGGCTCCCTTGAATTAGTTATAGGATATTTCCCTCTAGACAGATTGAAAAAAAATCTTATCTTCCTTATATCAACTTGCAATGAATTTGCTCATATCATATTTATGATATAAATCCACTACAAAAAAAATTCCAGCAATACCTCAACATCTTATATTTTGTAATATTTAGTGACTTTATATGGAAATATAAATTCATTAAAACCTCACTTTCCTTTATTCACTAATAATTTCTCATAGCTTCTATGTGTAATGATCCATTACATTTATTCCATGCACGGGAAAAAAAACACCCTCATTATTTCCAAATCCAAATCATTAGGGAGTTTTGAGGTGGCCTCCTAAGAAAAATATACAACCAAAATAATCTTTATAAGAACCAATAGGATTCAATATATGTCAACCATGGGGGATGATTCACCTTTTTTGGAGTAAAAAAGTGAAAAGATTAAAAATTAATAAAATAATAAAACTATTTTTTCAACTCGTATTTTCAATTTATATCCCTAAGGTTTTACTCAAATTTCGAGCGGGAGTACTCATTGGATGAAAATTTTATTTTATCATCCAAGGAGTACCCATGTTGCATACTTTCGATGAACCTTGCTACAAAAAAAATGAAAAATACATGAAAAAAAGGTGATTCCAATCACATTTTCCATGTATTTCTCATTTTTCATGTAGTAGGGTCCATCAAAAGTATGGAACATAGGTACTCCTTAGATGAGGAATAAATTTTTGCATCCAATGAGTGTTTCCACTCGAAATTTGAGTAAATCTTGTTAGTGTCTAATGTTCAGTGATCAAATATACTCTTTCAGGTTTACTTGGTAGAAGTCCTTGGTCAAAATTTCATGTTTTCAAACCAATTCTCAAATAAAATTTTGTTCACTGAATGTTGTCTAGGTCTGAATGTTACTCCTTTCACTCCATTCATGGTCATCATCATTTCAAGGTCATGTCATCCTTCATCACCTAGGGTCATAATTCAATCAACATATCTCCATCTAGGTTATGGCCTAGGTTTATTTTGTTTTGCCATCATAATGTCCAAATCAGGTCATTAAGAAGGAAAATTAATGGTTGTTGTCATTAGTTAAGTCACATTAATTGGGAGTTAGAAAATATAGGTAAGAAAACAAAGGAAATTTCTCCTTTTTCAAGAAGTATGCTACATGGTCAAAAGAGCTCTTCTCTCATGCTCACAACTCTCCACAGCCATCCAAAGGTTGGCAGTTTGCTACGTTTTTCCTTTCAAGATCCAAGATACCATTAGAAGATTCAGTTCATAATTTCTCAAGTTTCATAGGCTTCCAATTCAGTAAGTGATCATCCATCACCTTTCATTCAGCTCAATTTCATCAGCGAAATGAGTAGATTCCTTCCTTAGGTCACCTCCACTATGTTTTTGGTGTTTTTTCATATTTGTTTTGTTTCAACAAATAAAACCATAATCTAAATATATAAAATTGTCATACAACCTTAATACACCATAACCTAACACTCCCTATCACTCACAACCCTCCTTTCCATCAATTTCATTAAAACCATAATTTTCAATTCACTTTTGCAGAAAAATTAGTGAAACCCTGTGTTTTGACCTATTGGGAAACTTCCTCATGCCCATTTCCAGTAATTTCACTTTCAGCGTAAATCCAACTCATCACCCTACATCCTCAAATTTTTATGGATTTTTCCCTAGCCTCCTTCCACCTCATTTCTTCCCCTAAAACCACCCTACCACTATCCACTGTTTTCCTACTTTTACACCTCCGCAACCCATTTCATCAAGCTAGGGTTTCTTTTGCTGACAAAAATCATGGAAGGTGAGAAGATAAAATCTAATAAGGGAGGTCATAATTCCAGGTTTGAGCCAACTCATACCCATGGTATCATTTTCAAAGTTTTGTGATCAAGCTAGGGTTTACATTGCACACAGGGACAAATTTTCTTCAAAATCAGTTTCTGACGTAATGGAGATGAATTTTACAAAAATGAAAGAGGTTTTTGTCAAAAATAGACCAAAGAAAAAAAAATCCTTAATTTCATGCACAGGTATTATTATTTGAGAGAAATACAAAAAATAGAGTTGCTCCAAGTCATTTTCTACACTTTCGAATAGGTTGTCTTCAAGTCAATTTTTAGGGGTTTGGAGAAGGAGTTTACAAAGCTTGATCACTCCAGTTTGTAGCATACATCCTAATATTTCCAACCATACAACTATTATCCCAAAAATCCTCTTTCAAGGCCTCCAAACTTCCTCTCAAAGTGGCACGATGCTTCTGCTGAGAGTGCGCTACGCTTCTGCAAATATTTAGCGATCTACTTCAAATTTGGATTACGATAAAATGGTAAAGCATTTTTGAAACATGGAGGATATTTTTGTTCATAACATACCAAAGAAAAAGAAAAAACTCTCATTTTTACAAAGCACATTATGGTTATAGAGATATTGATCCATATTTAAGCCCTATTTTTGCAGAAATTGTTTTGGAAATTCTGGAAATTTGGTCATTGCAGAAGCATTACGCAGCGACGCGATGCTTTTTCTCAAGGCATATAAATGAAGAAATTTTGGCATGGTTAAATTCCTTTTGGATTCTACATCACATATATGGTATCAGGTTGTCTTTTCACCCTCCAGTTTTGAAGAAAAATCCAAAAATAACACCTTTTTCATGCTTCTGCCACTCATTTTGCCTTTGTGCGGCGCTTCTGGAGTGATGTTGGGATAATGAGTTTTTGAAGGCCTTAAAAGGGGTATTTTATTAGTTTTGAAGGTGAAATGGAAAGAATACACACGGGGCTACCTATCCTAATTCTCATATTTTCAAATTGGTGCCTAAACGTCAGTCAAAATCAGCTCCAAAGTGATGTGATGCTTCTGCTAGGAGGCACTATGCTTTTGTCATTGGATTCCCTTGGAAAATTCTCAAGACAGAAAAACTCCAAAATTCAAGGTTTAGCTGTCCCATGAGATGTATTTTGGGTGGGATATTTTTTTTTTCCTTTCTTTATGGAGGAATGATGTAATTAATCAAGGAGACACACACTCATAGTTAATAGCTAAATTTGAGAGAATGGTTTCTAACTTCCCTAGAAACTAAGAAATAACTCATAGGGTGCATTTATGAAGTGTTTTCGATCAGATTTCGACCCAATGTGGTGGAATCATTTCTATTTTCTATATGTGCTCCAAAATAGAGCCTTTTTAGGGGTTGGATAGTTGTTATTTGCAATGGGGCTATTGTACAAACTCTTTTTTTAGTGAAATCAAAGGATGTTGCAGCTATACTCTTAAGATTCCAGTGGTATGATTTTGAGCATTGTTTCTTCTATGTTACTTCATCAAGTTTAAATGTTATGTTGCATTTTTCATCACATGCAAGCTTCTGTATGTTAATTGTACAAGTTTATAAACAAAAATCATTTCCTTCTATGCTCCGTTTTATAATATTTAAATGGATGTGTTTACTCTTATGATGAATGAATTCTTGTAAATGCTCATTCTGACTCCTCCTCTTTCAAAACCCTATACGCGATGAAAAATTAAGTATGTTCATGAGTTTAACTACCTAGCCTCATCCTTGTTTCTGCAAATTAACCTTTGAAATCATACCTAAACCCTATGTTATCACTCCACCAGATCTCCGAGGCTGGGAAGAGACCAGCAAAGTTAACCACAAACCAATATTTCGCCAAGTAGCTAGCCCTACTAGGTAGGAGAGGGATCTCTCCAATGGATCTCAACCAATATGACTAGATCAATTAGATATTAGGCTAGGTATAGTAGCACAGGGGTTTTATTGATTGAATTTGGAGGTGTTGGTCAGGGAAAACAAGGATCATAAATGCAGGGATATGATGGAGAAAGGTAGGTAAGCTCTTCAACACAAAGGGATACCTTAATGGAGTGGTTTAGACTGCTAGGGTTTGAGAAAAGAGCATAAGATATATGAATTCTTTTCTACTTAGAAGAATATTAAACACACTGTAACTATTCCTCCAAAACAGAGCATAAGCTTAATGAATTATGTTTTTCAGACTTAGGAAACAATTACATTTAGAAATGTCATGAATATGAAATCAAAATACATTCACCCATTTGAAAAACATAAGAAGAAACAATGTCAAATCACATTACCAAAAGAATTCCATCAAAATAGCTGCAACTTACCAAAATCTGATTACAATAGGGTTCAATGATCAATCCAACAACATCCAAACCTTGCAGTGAGAAAGGAAATGAAATATATAGGCCAAAAAACAACTTCTCCCACTCTCAGGGGAAAAATCCTATGACTTTTGGAGCTAATCCGCAAAGTGATCAACTGAAATCCTAGTGATTAGGGACGTTAGCCAACTCATCCCTATCATTCATGAAACTGACTCACTTTGACCAAAATTACCTATTTACATTGTGTATCTACCCCTAGTAACTATTCATGACATAATTAAATTTACATTTCACCATTACATCAGTAAAAATTCATTGAATCCACCCATGAACTGATCAAAATGGAAAATTTTTAAGAAAACAAGGAACTCCAAAAAGCGCAACGTGCTTGGAAAAAGTGTAGCGTGCCTGGCAAAAAGCGCAACGTGTTCCTTGAAATGAAGTTTTTATTGCCTTCCCTAGGTAAAAATTGAACCCAAGATGGCTCATTGGAAAGATATTCCAGTCTAATTGTAAAAAATTCCTTTAAGTTCTGAAAATGTTTGAGGGAATCTCCTCAAAAATTTAATCTCCCAAGACTTCTCCAAAAGCGTAGCGAAGGCCTGAAAAAATGAGGCAGAAAGTTGATTTTTGAGAGGTTTTTTGCATTTTACACCTATCAAAAGCTCCATTTTTTTAGCACCAATAGTCAAAATTACATTTAGACATCACTTTAAATCCAAATATTCAACCTATTTGTCATTTGGATGCTTTCAAAAAAAGTGCAATGTGGCACACGATGTGCTTTTTGCAGCCTTACTATGCAAAAGTCCATCAAAATTATCAGAAATGCCAAAAAATTGAAAACTTGACCAAAATTGATCAAAATTGTTAGATGGAGTGTTGATGAGGTGTCTCAAGAAATCAAGGAGGCATGAGCAAGAATCTCAAGTTTATCCTCCTCCTTTTTATTGATTAGGGTTTTCTTGTATTTATCCTTCATCTACTTGAGCTTGATGTTGCATATCTTGTTTCTAGTGATGTATCTATTGGACATGTGTCTGAGAATCTAATTTTCATTGTTTGACTTATGGAGGAGCTTCTCAAGGTGAAGGTTAACTCTATCCAGCCACACCTCTCTGTCATCTTCAATTTCCTTTGCAATCCTTTCCTCAAAACTGAGTTGCTTTGCGTCATGTTTCTCCTACTCTAAAGCCTTCTTAAGACCTCTCATTTTTGGTCTTGTATTGATGGTTTGAGTATCATCATGGTAAGAGTAATTAGGTGCCATCATTTATTTACCCTTGATGTCTTTTGTTTTTGCCTTTAGAAGCTATAACTCCATGAGTACCTGCTTGTCTTTCAACTGCTTGTTCTATTGTTCAAGTAATGATATGACAAATCGAGCTCTTGCCATGTTGTCCTGCAATTCGTTGATTATGGCATCTTCCTCTTTAATGATAATATTTAAGGACTCATGATCATATTGTTCATCCAAGTCCATCAACTCAAAATCTCTTTCTTCCTCATGAAGGATTTCCTCTTCATGGACAACTGTCTCTTCTTGATTTTGTTTTCCCTGCTTTGCTAATGAAGAAGGTAAGTCCCCTTCCATAATTTGTGGAGCAAAAACTTGCTTGGGTCCCCTCTAGTAGGTTTTGAAATTTTTAGTTCCTTTTACCTCTTTGGTCTCTTTGGCCTCTTTGGCATCTTTCATTGTAGCCCTGCTAGTTTTCCTAGTCTTCCTGTGAGGAACTGAAACTGTGGGTGGAATAGATCTAGCAAGTTGACTTGGACCTGCAGTGAAGACATCATCCTCTATGAATTTCTCCCATGATATGTTCAACTGATGAAGGTGGTGAAGGACAGTGATTTTGATCAGAGAGTGATTTAAGAGGTTGTTCATCTGGAGCTCAAAATCTCTGTTTTGGAAAATGAAGCCCATTTTATCAATACTTCTATAAAAGTACTAGGGAAGGTTGAGCAATTTCACCCTAGTAAAATGCATGAGAATATTGATGTGATAGTTGTATAATCTAAAGAATCTGCCCTCACAAGTGAATTATTTCATGATGATTTTCATCACGGGGGAAAATATTTCCAACAACTCGCCAAAAGGAAAGACTTTCTTGATGTTTTATTTGTAAAGTGCCTTGAGATAAGGCTGATACAACTAGGCATCCAAATCCTTGGTCTTAAACCACTTTTCACCCATATTGGGTATCCTTGTTGCTACTACTAGGATATCAGTGGAGATTGTGAAGGTCACCCTTGCTATATTCACTTGGTTGTTCTAGAGGTTTCTGATGAAAACCTTAGTCAAAGTAGGGTGAATTTTAACTCTTTGTACCATGTCACATAATTCAATGCAACCCACATGTTGGAAACATATCACAACTAAGGGTGATGCCATGATTTCTCTTATGTCTGTTGGATCTAATCTCAAAATCCCCCCTCATTTTTTATATGTTTTCTTTTCTTCATTTGTGTCATATATTTCCTCCTCCATTGTGTTTCTTTCTTGTTTCATTATGCTTAGTTTTTGTTTGAAAACCCTAGGGAAGAAAAGGAAGGGAAAGGGAGTAATATAGTGGGTTAGGGATTGTAATGGGTAAGGGAAAATTTCAGGGAATATAGGAAGGGATTAGTGAACTTTAGGGATGTAATGGGAGGGTGAAATAGTTAAGGAATTAGGGTAGGAAATTGTATTACAGGGGGGGTATCTAGATGCCTAGGAAAGCATGGCTAGACTGGTAGGGTTTAGGAAATTGGGCTTTGGGAATGGGAAATGAGTAAGTGTATGAGTAGCGGGAAGTAAGTTAAGGTGTAGGGAAGGTGTATGAGTCCTTTGGAGAGTGATTTAATTTGTGAATTATGAACTGGGGTTTCAATTTCTTAAAAAATAGCACAAAATGGAATCGAGGGTATACACCATGAAATTGACACTTCAAGTTGAAAGGAGGGTATGTAGAGGTGCCAATTACTTGCCAATAGTTGTAGAAACCATGAATTGATGGTGAAAACCTGTGCAATGGAGTTTAGGGATCATGGCTCCCTTCTGCAAAAAGCGCAGTGTGTAGAGAAAAAATGCAATGAAAATTAGGCAAAAGCGCAACACCTATCGAAAACACGCAATGTGCAACTCGAAAAAGTGCAGTAAAATGGTCCAGAATTTGTTTATTTGAAGGGAAACTCGTTTTTTTGCTTGAGATACTGAGAGCTCAATGCTTTGAAGATGAAAATGAATGTTTTCTTGGTCTTTGGGAGCTTTTATACTTGGGTAAATGTCATTACATCACCTTGGGACCCAATTTTCCTTTCTTAACATTGACTTTACATTGCTCTTTGTCTTCAATTTCTGAATTGGATCACTGAGCTTCATTTTTCTATGACTTAGGAATATTGATTGAATTTTTTAAAATTTGGCTTATTTTTTATGGAACTTTGAGTGTGCAGCCACTTGAAACTTTGAGAATTTATTACAAATTAAGAAAAGATAAAATTACATTTTTCTCTAAAATAAAATATACAAATCAAACTTACTGATGAAAATCTCTTTATTGGCACTCCTTCATTTTTTGGGATTTTATGAAATGAAATGGTGATTTTATGACCTTGCAAACCCTAAGACCTAACGGATACTCTGACTGAATGAAGCCATGATGAAAATGACTAAAATTATGATGATAACTCATGAGTGATGGTACACTCAGCAAAGTGGTGAAATGAGCCAACAAATTATAAAATTTTGAAAGGAGTGATATTTGACCTAAATTTGCACCAAGTGACCAAATTTTTGCATGATGACCTAATGGAATGACAAAAATTTCAAAATGAGACTCTGTTGTAGCCGCTACAACACCCTCCGGCCCTTTTTTAATTTTTTTAGCCCCTAGCCTTTCGAAAAAATAGAGTTTAGCCTAGGTTCACTCTTTCAAAATCTCACATTGCAAAGTTGTAGAACTGGTCAAACCAAACCCTTGTGACCTTGCGACCTTGGGACCCCTCAGGTTGTGAAGTTGCAAGGTCGCACATAATCCAGAAACCAAATAATTTCGATCTTGCGACCTTGTGACCCCCAGGTCACAAGGTCACAAAGTCGCAAGGTTCCACATCTCATCAACTCAACTAATTCGTGACCCTGTGACCCTCATTTATTGACCACACGTGCAACCCATTTATAAATGGAAGGGTCGCATAGGTCACATTCAACCTGCGCGACGGAGCAATAAAACACCTCTGACAAGCCAACTGGAGCGCGTTTTTCCCGGGTAAGTTGCGTAATCCTCCTGTTGTTTCATTTTCTTTGATTATTGCCTCCATTACCATCACTATGGCCTATTTAAAACTCATCCTAGCTTCTTTTTAAACCTCCCATGAATTCTATTGTTGAGCTTGCCACTCCCTATAGCTTGACTTCTCTATTTTCCTCCTCTAAGAAGCTCCCCTTGCATTAATCCATTTCAATTTTCCTTCCCAACCCCTTTTGATGAGAAGCCTCAAGGCCCATATGTATGCTTTCAAATTGATATGTTGGCTTACCTCCCCTTTTTTTAAAAACCGGAAAGCCTTTGTCGCCACGTAACCCATTTGACAAGCTCTAGACTGACCCCGCGACTCCGCGACCTCACGACCTAGCGACTCGGTCGCTAAGTCGCAGTGTCACTAGGTCACATATCCGTGAGAGTTTAAAATAACATGACTTCATGAATTATCGACCTTGCGACCTAGTCGCGAGTCGCTAAGTCTCTAGGTCGCATCTCCTTCAAAATCTAAACCAGCGTGACTTCGCGACTTAGCGACCTTGCGACCTAGTCACGAGTTGCCAAATTGCTAAGTCACATTTCTATGAAATTTTAAGCTAGCACGACCTAGCGACCCAACAACTTAGTCACCAGCTCACCAGGTCATGGGTCCATCCATTTCCTTGAAAAATAGTTGAGCAGGGATGGGAGCAGCCCAAGTATTTATCAATATGACACCTGTCTTATCGTGGGATTGTTTCATGAATATGCCAGGGAACCTCAAAGCCGAGCTCGAGTGCATATCCATCTCATTAGCCTCAAGCGATATGGGGTCCCAAGTAGTTCAAAAAAGGAACAAAAGTCTTGAGATAGAAATCTCGGAAGAAGAAATGCCTCTTTCTCTTCCCCTATTTATGGAGATACTGCTTGCATGTTCGGGAAAGGGGATAGCATGAGTTGGTATCAGGTGTACTAAGAATTCATAAAGCCTGAATTTCCAAAAGAACTCCCAGACCGGAAGGTGTATATTCAAGTCAAGAGGACCAAACTTCACTACTCACGGGCCCATCCGCCTATATTTCAATGTGTATAGGTGATCGAATGGATCTTGCAAAATGTTGACCCCAAGATTGGGGATATTCAGGATCATTCAGGGAAATCATTCACAAATATAAAGGGACAGGATGTAGAAGTCTATTATGCACTCCCCACCTGAGAAAAAACCTTCACCGCGGAATGGGCCACCACTCATGTAGTTCCCATGCCCGAGACCTTAAGGGGATGGTGGGAGGACCCAGAAAAGTTGAAGCTAAAAAAGGACCAAGAATATAAGACAACGAGTCTCAAAAAGGTCTACAATCTCGTGGCAAAAATGTTATGTAGTATGTATGGCTAACAAGATGCCACCACTTTTATTGGTACTTGGGTTTCTCTCATGTACACTGTCACTGTATACGACACCCACTTCAACTGGGCCAACTTCATAGTGGCAGCCCTTAGATCGAACATATCTTCAACACTAGCGCCTGATGAAGGGTATGCATTAGAATTTTATATGGCCTCCTACCTTTTGGATGCAGTATGTGCAATGTGCCATTTTGAGGCGTGGGTACACAACTTGGATATAGAATGTGGCAGTCCAATTCACAAGAAGTTGTGGGTGTTCTAGGACTCCAAGTATAAACAAGATATAGAGTCAATCTTGCACAGCTTCATCCCCGTGCTCTACGGAAAAATGTTTGGCAAAGATACCCCATGCATGTCTGGGCGAGACATGGAGACAATAACCTAAGTGGCCAACTAGTTCCCTGTCATGGATAGCACTTTCATCTAAGTCTTCGGGTCACTCAAGGCTCCCCAAGCACTACCCTAGTTCGTCACTGATAAATTACTCCTTCAAGAAGTATGTTACCAGATTTCGAGCGGTTTTTCAAAGGTTCTCACTAAGGGCAAGAAGAAGCCATGACCCACTCTTCCGCTTACTATCGGTGCCTACACAGTCAAAAATTTCAGGGAAGTGGAGGCAAAGGGTGAGCAAATCAATAGATTTTATTTACCTCCCGTGACACACCGGGAGTATGATCCTGAGAGAATCATCCCCACCCATTGCAAACGGGCCAAATTTAAATGGAGTTACCAGCATCCAGAATGCTGGTAACAATCAACCGATCAAGAGGAACAAGACAATAAAAATTTAGAGGAAAGAATCCACACGCTAGGAGGAGCATCATCTTCCAAAGCCAAGAAGAAAAGGACTGGTACAAGCGATAAATCTTCCACACAGCAAAGGGAAAAGGAGGCTAAAGCACAACAAGAAGCCGAGGAGAAGGTGAAGGAAGAGGAGAATAAATGAAAGAAACAACTGAAGGAAGAAGCGGGTGGAAGAAACCTGCAGGAAAAGGGAAGAGGAAAAAAGGAGGAAAGAAGAGGAAGAAAAGGCAGAAGTTAAGCACCATCTAAAGGAAAAGAAAGATAAAGCAGAAGCTGAGCACCAACTAAAGGAAGAACAAGATAAAGTAGAAGCTGAGCGCCAGCTCAAGGAAAATCAGGATGAAGCAGAAGCTGAGAAAAAGAGGAAGGAGGAAGAAATTCAGGAGTCAAGGGAAGATTCCTCCAAGGAAGAAGAAGGCAGCAAGACACCTCCTAGAGAGATAGGGAAACAGATAGAGCTACCACACATCTAGGTGCCCCAGACAACTCCTGCAACCAGTGTGCATTTTACTCTCTCAAAACTGGGTGACTCCGAGGATTAGGACAAGGAAGTATTCAATCTAACAAGACTAACCTATGATCAGTTCACGCACAAGATCAAGCAGGAGAAGAGAAAATGCTTAGAACGGAACCCTGCTGCACCTATCACGGCCACAACAGAAAATGATATAGTATTGGATACTAGGACCAATCCAGTTATGATTGCATCAGCTGGTACAAATTTTACAGCATTCACAGAGGAAAACGTCAGTAGAATGAGTAGATAAATTCTATTCCTACAGAATAGACTACAGGCCTCTGAACAAAAGACGGCTCGGTCGGAACAAGAAAAGAGGGTGTTAGAAGAATAAACCGAACAACTTCAGGTTAAGAATGCCCCTACTAATTAAGTGCCTCTTACCATTCAGAGAGAGCTGGTCACTTTGGAAGCCACCATGAAGTAAGTATATGAGGAACTGTTTACAATAAAACATACAGTCGCACAACTACTAAAAGCACAAGTGGAAACGAAGAGGAGGAACACACAACTAAAGGAAGCTTCCACTGGCTTGGAAAAAATACTAGAATGGTCGAACATGTATCTGCAGGCTCTAGACACTTTGCCTAGAAAATATTGGATTTGACCCAAAACGAAAAAGTTCAAATCCGGATGAAGGTACAATCCAAAGAGAAACTAGTCAAGGATCTAGAGAAAGTGATGTCCACATATGAACATCTGATTAGCGGCATTGATTCAATGGCCGAATTACACCACATTCCTTCTCTGGGTGCACTAGGTGAAGAAAGAACATGGGAAGAGGTCACCCAAGACATTCAAGAATTTCTACAACCCATAAGGCAAGCATTTACTTCTCAAGACTGACCTTCCGGCATCACAAGAAAACCTTGTCCAATTCATTGTGACATCGGTCTAGATCTATACTCAGTTGGCTTCCCTGTCCAATCAGATCATGATCAAAAGGGGAACTTTGATCCCAAACGCTCTCGAGTGCCTTCAGATATTGAGAGAAGATACTCCTTAGGTCTCCCCAGTGGCTGCATATTATCAAGCATGGCGAAATTACCTCAAGGAACAACAACAAGTAGATGTCCCTAATCTCATAATCACCCAATTGCTCCCATAACCAGGTCGCAGGTCGTAGCAGATAGGAGGGGTCACAAGTCGCAGTCAGATCCAAGGTCGCAATTCACAAATTCCCTGCAGGGCGCAAAGGGATGTCAACGGTCAAGAAGGCGAAAAGTCAGGGACACCCAAGGGTCAATTTTGTTCTATAAGTGCTCCCTCCGGGGAATTGTAAAGGATCTTTTTTTTTTGGGACTCCAAAGGAGCACATAGAATTGTATAGCATTGAATGCATATTTTGGAGAATGAATACAAAAAAATGTTTTGATTCCACTATTGGAGTCGATGAGGACTCGTGTACCAATATTATGAATATTCTTGTCTTATGTGTTAGATGCTATTGTCTGATTAACTAATCTGCATTTTCTTCTTATATCATTTGTGTCCTTTAGCTTAATTAATGTATGAATGATATAAGGTTATCTGATTATCTCTAAAAAAGGTTATCTCTAAAAAACGCTTAAGGAATTGAAGGGTGTTTGACCATAAAGAACTATTTCTTGTGTGGTTTGAACAACTTTATTTAAAGACATGACCCTAATGATATGCTGCTAACAAAATCTCCTTTGGGTACATGCTTTAATTCGCTTTGCTATTCATAGTGCTTTATGCACTACTACATTTGGGGGAAATTCCGACACTTGGTTCCGACGCTTTTGACCAAATGTCGGAAATTTCCCCAAATTTTTTCAATCCCGCCCGAAACTGTCGCTATACCGATGTTTATAGAAAAGTGTCGCAATACCGACACTTATACAATGTGTCGAAATTGTGACGTTTGGAGGAAGACATCCCAATTGTGACACTATGCCCCAAAGCGTCGCTATTGCGACGGCTGCCTCCAAACGTCGCAAGTGTGACACAATGTCTAAGTGTCGCAATTGTGACGTTTGGAGGCATTCGTCGCAATAGAGACGCTTTTTCCGCCGTCGGTATAACGACACTTATATGCGCGCTACATAAAAATACGAAACTTATAAGCGCGCTACATAAAAATGATTTTAATAAAAATACGAAACTTATATTTGTTGCAATAGCTACATTAACGTCTGATATCACGCGCGCATTCACCCTCCGCTCTTGCAGAACAACATTCGCCCTCAACATTCACCCTCAGCTCTTGCAAAACAACATTTTCCCTCAGCATTCACCCTCAGCTCTTGCAGAACAGCATTCGCCCTCAGCATTCGCCCTCATCTCTTGTAGAACAGCATTCACCCTCAGCATTCGCCCTGAGCTCTTGCAGAACAGCATTTTCCCTGAGCTCTTGCAGAATAGCATTCACCCTCAGCATTCACCCTGAGCTCTTGTAGAACAGCATTCAACCTGCATTCACCCTCAGCGTTTGCCCTCAGTTCTTGCAGAATAGCATTCGCCCTCAGCTCTTGCAAAATGGTAAGTTCTTACTACAGGCCCTTCCTCCTATAGTAGGGTTGACTCTATTTGGTTTTTTTGGTCAATTCCATTGGATTGTGTTAGGATGTAGGGTTCTCTCTAGATTTCAAGAATCAAGATTCAATACACTCTATTATCTTCATCACTCAGTACAAGATTTAAATTTTTCCCGAAGAAATGCTTATTAAGTTGGCAGCCATTATTTCTCCCTGCTTTAAAAACCCTACATTTAAATGAAAACAAGCATTGCATTTCAACTACAAAAATCTATTAGTGTTCGCCCTCAGCATTCGCCCTCAGCTCTTGCAGAATAGAATTTTCCCTCAGCATTCACCCTCAACATTTTCCCTCAGCTCTTGCAGAACATCATTCGCCCTCAGCTCTTGCAGAACAGCATTTTCCCTTAGCTCTTGCAGAATAGCATTCGCCCTCAGCATTCACCCTGAGCTCTTGCAGAACAACATTTTCCCTCAGCGTTCACCCTGAGCTCTTGCAGAACAACATTCGCCCTCAGCTCTTGCAAAATGGTAAGTTCCTACTGCAGGCCCTTCCTCCTATAGTAGGGTTGACTCTATTTGGGTTTTTTTGGTCAATTCCATTGGATTGTGTTAGGCTGTAGGGTTCTCTGTAGATGTCAAGAGTCAAGATTCAATACCCTCTATTATCTTCATCACCCAATACGAGATTTAAATTTTTCCCAAAGAAACGCTTATTAATTTGGCAGCCATTATTTCTCCCTGCTTTAAAAACCCTACATTTAAATGAAAACAAGAATTTCATTTCAACTACAAAAATCTATTAGTGTTCAAATGTACATGTGTGCATCACTTGTGTAGGGTATTCCTTTTCCACTTTCACATTATCCAAGAATGTGTGCAGTATAGTTCATATTTTTTGTGATTTAGATTATCTTGAAAAAGGAAAGGTAAATTATTTCCCATGGAAAAAGAAGGTTTCCCTTTTTACTACTGGAAATGGTACAACAAAGTTCCATTTCTACCCGAAACTCCTATGAAACAGGAACCAAATAAAGGCCATGTCCTCAATGGACATCATTTGGCTTTGAAAATGGCCATTTCACCATGTTGTTTCTTATATTACATCATGATAGTTTCTTAGGTCATTTCTTGTTTCTTGAGATGAAAAACAAAAAAAGAAATTGTGAAGATCCTTTCAAGAAATAAATGACCATTTCTCAATCATATCTCAACTATTTTTTATTTTATTCAGTGGTTGCTTACTTTGAGAGAAATTTGACACTTTTATAAGGAATATAACATAAAAACACAAAATGGGGAGGAATTGATGAGGTAGATGTCCTTTAGTTGTTGTTAATTAATAATTGATAATACACGATGCATGTTCTGTACTACAAACTAGATTCCTTCCTGGAGTTAGGAAACATAGTATTGAATCAAAGTTGTAGTTTCTAACTTCTTGTATTGGTTCATCAATCTTGAAATTCAGACATTGCATGTCTTCATTGCTTCATAATTTTCATCATATCGTACAATAGGAAATTAGGAATTATGATTATTATTACTTTATGGATCTGTTAAGTTACTTTTAAGTTTGCATGGTTTAGTGTGAAATTATTCTAGTGTGCCCCTAGGCCCAAGTGAAGGAATGCCAAGGACTGAGAACCCTATTTTTTAAATGGTATTGTTTCTTATACCCAAAAACCCCTCAACATCACTTCTTATTAGTTCTTAACAATAGTGTTTTGTAAAAAAATTGAGAATTGATATAGCAAAATCTCGCACTTCTCAAGATAAAGTCCTAAAGCTAAAGTGTGATACCATGTGTAATTCAATAGCCCCATTGTCACCTCACCAACCTCTTTTCACTTCAGGCTAGCTCTCCTCCAACTCAAGGGGGGTTATCCCTAGTAGATGTTAGGGATCTAATGGCCCAACCAAACCAAGTCAAGACCCCCCTAACTCTCTATGTTTACTACTATCAATCAAAATATTGAACAATAGGGTCGGAAATGCATCCTGAAGATAAAATTGCCAGGGTATTGTTGGGTAATTTCAAAGGGAAAGTCCCCAAACACATATAATCAAGGAATTATAACGTGATTTCAAACATTAAATATCAAAAAAATTGTTTAAAGGATATTGAAAGGAAAAAGGTGATGGAAGATAGAAAGTGCCTTACTTAAATGCTCTAAGGATTTTTCAATAGTTGCTCCAAAAGCTTCAGTTCAAGGCCCTTCAAGATCGTCTCCAACAATGCTATACCATCAACTTCAACAATGTTGCTCCAAAAATGTCCTCAAGGTCTTCACAAAAAGTTTACTAGAAGTTTCTCCAACAATATATTCAATAAGGTCTTCATTGTTAACTCATCTCTTGTTTGGGTGCCTTAATGTGCAATGACATGTTTCCAGGACTGAATTCAATGCAAGGCATATTTGAAACTCTAACTCTGTCTTCCAGTGTCTTATTAGAAATTATTTCAGTTTTCATTTTTTGTTTTCAAGTTAGATATTTTTTTCAAGTTTTTACATTTATAATTTTATTGCAATGTGGCAGACTGATCAGGGCAGTAAAGGAACAACCCCGATACGAGATGATCGCGGAAAGAGACTAGTGGAAGAACATGTAAAGTGCCAGCATTTCTCTATCTTCAGGTATTTTAGTTATTTACATAATTGAAATAATATTAATTTTTTTCAAATATGCAGACACCTAGCCATGGTACGCCTGATGATTCCCTCTTTGAGGAAGACCTTTCTTCATCCCTATCTCCAGTGTTCTTGTTGCGAAAAAAGGCACGAGATGCAAGGTCAGAATTTAATACTTTGATAGACACGCCTCAAACACCTGAAACAGTAGAGAAGATAAAAAAACTTATGAGCCAGCTACAAACATATCAGGTAATAATAAAAAGTCAAAAGGATATTTTTTTTGTTCTGCATGAGATGAATTGTGATAGTTTGATTTTTAATTTTTACATTGACTAAACTAACAAAAAGTTCTTTTGTATGTAGCGTTTTCTGGCATTTTCTGAACCCGGTGTTGGTGGTAGTGAGACACAAGGGCAAGAGATTGCCCAACAACCCTCTCGTACACCTTCTACTCCTTTAGGTGCTAGCCAAGAAACACACCCTGCCCAAGCTGACACCCAGCCAACTGCTGAACGTGTTGGCAATGATGAGGCTGATATGGCCAACTACATTATTGCGTTTCCTAGAGCTACACGTGTCAGCTCCACAGGGACCATTAATGGCACATTGTTGGTGATCGATGAGGGTGTCCCTATAAAGCATGTACAACTCCCGGGTAAATTTTAATATTTTAACTATTTCATGTACTTTATCTAAAACATATTTATCATGATTTTTATTTTTAAATTAATGATAATATCTTCTTTTTCTTTTGGTTTTATTCTGTGTAGGAAACAATGAGTTCTACAGGATTCTGGAGAGCCATGCGTTGGTAATTTTTGGCCCAACCATACGTACAGGGTGGAATTCCCAGACTTCCAACCTGAAAAAAGAACTTCTAGATTATCTAGAAGCCCTTTTTGGGGTCGGCACATTTGACAGAAAAGCGGTGGCTCAGGTAGCCGGCAAATATTTGAAATATACCAGGGACACCTATAGGACACAATTGAAATTTAACCCTAGATATGAGCGTCCTCTCGCAGTTTCAGAGAGTGAGTGGAGAGCACTCATCCATGACGGAAAAGAGAAAAGGGCAAAGAAAGAAGGAAAAATGCCAACTGGACCCGCAAGGTAAATTACAACTTTAATTCAATAGCTTTAATTTTCTCTATGTCTAAAATAAAAGTGTGCTATGTCATATCTGACTTCAATCTTTTGATGCTAGGTTGCCTGACACCTCAAAGGCAACCAAAGCTAGGATTGAAAAAAAGGGCCATCACAAGCTAGGCCAGGGTGGCTACTTGAAATTAGCTGCAAGAATTGTAATTAAGTAGCTAAACATCTTATAATTAATTGTATCGCCTTCCAAAATTTTTGTAATCCTATCAAATATGATTAAAAATACACAATCATATGTAATGTAGGGTGATGACTTCGGAACAGAAACTACATAGGAAGATAAAAATATCACTTTCCATTTCGGCTATCAAGCCGTAGTTGAACGTCGCAGAAGCTTGGGGCAGGTCCCAAGATCCAAAATGCCTGATAAGGTAAAACATTAACCTTTCAATATGTTTTTTTTCATCCATAAATTTAATTTCTAACAACTTTGTTTAAATCAGGGGAGAAACACTACCGACGAGGCAAATAACCCAGTTTTAGAGCCAGATGTAGATGATCCTCATGTGCAACCTGATCATTGTAGTGGGGACTAGGCCGACAATGCTACTATCAGTGAGGGCCGTGACGGTAATTAATTTCCACTTATAATTTTTTATAATTATACCTTGATGGTTGTCCTTATAACGTTTTTTGTTTAAATGACAGAATGTTTCCCTTGAGGATCTTACCACCAGAGAGGAAGACAGGGCAACAGTCCCAACGGCGACAACTGGTGCACCAGGTAAATAATCTCATTGCGATTTTTTTTATTAATATTACCGAACTAGTTCAATGATATTTAAAAACTGACAATTAAAATTTAATATTATCTGTTTTTGTAGGCGATCCCCCGTCACTGGATGAGACCAGACATCGTGACTACGCAACTAGGTTAGCGGCGACAACTGGTGCACCAGGTAAATAATCTCATTGCAATTTTTTTTATTAATATTACCAAACTAGTTCAATGATATTTAAAAACTGACAATTAAAATTTAATATTATCTATTTTTGTAGGCAATGCCCCGTCACTGGATGAGACCAGACATCGTGACTACGCAACTAGGTCAGCGGCGACAACTGGTGCACCAGGTAAATAATCTCATTGCAATTTTTTTTATTAATATTACCGAACTAGTTCAATGATATTTAAAAACTGACAATTAAAATTTAATATTATCTTTTTTTGTAGGCGATGCCCCATCACTGAATGAGACCAGACATCGTGACTACACAACTAGGTCAGCGGCGACAACTGGTGCACCAGGTAAATAATCTCATTGCAATTTTTTTTATTAATATTACCGAACTAGTTCAATGATATTTAAAAACTGACAATTAAAATTTAATATTATCTGTTTTTGTAGGCGATGCCCCGTCACTGGATGAGACCAGACATCATGACTATGCAACTAGGTCAGCAGTGCGGGTCGAAAGGCACGAAACAGGAGCAAAGCACGATGATATTGATGACGTAATTAGGAGCTTTAGAAATAGGAAGAATAAAAAAAAATTGATAATGTAAAATATTGTATTATTATAAGACAAAAGTTACCATACTTGGAACATTTTTTTTGTTATATAAAAAAATCATTTATCATACTATTTTTATGTCAAGCATTAATTGCAATGTTTCCTTGCGTACTTTTTGTTGAATTGTTTTTTTATTAGTTATTGAATATTTTGTTTTATGCTCATGAAAGTAAAAAATGAAATATAGATTGGGTATTGGGGAATTGAGAGTGATGTGAGGGGGGGGGAGGGGCCTTAAGAGCTTCCACCTTCACGTGGTTGGCCCTGTTTAGTAGAGAATAATTTATTAGAGTGATTTAATCTTAGAGAAAACCTCCCTCGATCCAGCGTAGCAACAAAAAAGTCCCTGTTGACTTCGTTACTACTCTTTCAGATCATGGGAGGCTTGTTCCAAGTTCATGCGACTCCAATAAATTGATCTTGAAACGAAGAGGAGCTTATTCAGGTATGTTTTGACATTTTCAACATATGTTCTAACATTATCATAAGAATGCATCTTAGAGTAAAAAATACTACATCAATTACTTGTATTTATTGTATAGATAATGATGGATTTTGATTGACTTGGCAGTGCAGGTACAAATCATCTTGCATCATGAGAAATACAACTTGTTAACCAGTGTCATGCCCAGGATATTTTTGCTTGTGCGCTTGACCAGGTTCATAATGTCACATTTTGTAAGTTCCTTTATAGTTCATAATTCAATATTAAGCTTGTTCATGATTATTATCTAGGTTTTTTGTATGTGTTTTTTCATCTATTTGATTGTAAGCAACTCTGCATGTTTCCTGTTGTTCACTATGATTTCTCCCATTACCACTCCCAGGATGTATCCTAATTTATTGTTACATAGGTTAATTTATTGTTACTATGATTTCTCCATTTACGATTTCATAGGTTACATCATGTAAAGTTGTCAATCTCAGGTTGGTGATGAGCTTTAGTTCTCCAGATTTGGGGATTTTCTGATATTTTCTCCCTCATGTCATTCCTTCATCATCTCGTTGTTTTAGCATGCCAATTTTCTACCACTTGTACCAATTGGCACATGTCAATCTCTGAGTGGTGCCACATTTCACCTATTTCAGTGAGAGTTAAGGGTTTCTCTAACATAGCTTCAGAAATCCGATTCAGTGCCTGCTTGAATATCGTCACATAATACTCATGGTTTGGATTGATGAGCATGTTATGAATGGTTGGTTGATTCATAAGAACCACCCATATAGTCATCTTGAGATATTTCAGAATTTTTCTCGGGTTTCCTTTTTCACCGTTTCTAGTGGGTGGGATGGTGTGGGGTGATCCATTAATACTGGTGCTCTTGTAGTAGGGAATTTTTTTTGGGGGATATAAAGGAGCATTTGATGTAGATATCCCATTGGATGCATTCATAGATGGGCACGAGAGGTCAAGAATTTAAATTAAAAATATGCAACCTCTAGCATGGCAACCTGAAGGCCGCGAGAGACACTAGTTAAAGATTGTTTTGTGCTGGCCTTAATATAGTCGTGATTTCTTTCTATTATCTTAATGCAAATATATAGTCCAGTCTCATTAAAATGAGGATTTTGGTTGTTTCTCTCTTAATGCTCCAGAAGTTTCCAAAAGTTGCGATAGTTGTTTAGTTTGCCCGTTACAACTTAAAAGTGGTTTTTAGCAATGGGAGTCATGTTTTTTAAGGTTCATACTAATATGAAGATCTTGTAATTCTATATTCAGGATAAGAGAAGATGGCCTCTGCTTTGGGCAGTATGACAACAATTGCCACATCTACCTCATTGGGTAACAATGGGAAGGGGAAGAAGTTGGGTGCAATGTTTGATAATTATGGCAGACAATTGTCTTCTCTTTCAGTTTTTTCACCCATTTCCTTTAATCGCTCAAGCAGAAGAGGGACTCTGAGATTACACGACAGAGAGAAGGTAGTTAATACAAGAGCTATGGAGAAGGAGTTGTACTTCAACAAGGATGGCTCAGTGACAAAAAAATTGCAGGTCAGAGAAAAAATTATGTTTAAAGGAAGGTCACTTGCACGTGAAACTTCATTGCGGTGGATCTTTCCTTGTCCACTTATATTCAATTTTAATGTGTTATTTTAATTTTTCATAGAGGGTTGTTTTGGCATATGGTCTGGCATTCAATTACACACTTACTGAAAGCATTGTCAATTTGTCTTGCAAGTGGTGTGAAAAAACTTGCTGATCTTGTTGGAGTCACCCTTGGGGCGAGGAGAAAAATGTTGTCTTGGAGAGAAAGCATGGTTCTTCAAAAATAGCTAATGATGGTGTGACAGTAGCTAAGGAGGTCATTTTTATATGTGTGCTCCGATTTTCTTTTTAACGTTGTATTAGTTCCCCCTCTTAAATGTCTTAGATTTGGTAGGCATAATTTGAAAACTCAAAGGTGAAAGGAAACATATTTGTTACCTAGTGGTCTACTTGGCCTATGGACTAGCCACATTAGAGTAATGCATAAAGCTTTTCACAACAATAAAAGGAAAGGGTTATGGCTGAGTCAAATTTTATTGTTATTGACAGTGTAATGAAATGTATCTCAATGCTATGGTTTTGGCCTTTTTGATGCAGGGGTATTAGACATTAGCCAGCAATGTAGGAGGTTTTGTCCACATGTTGTGGCTAGGGGAGTTCGAATTCATCGAATTGTAATAGCTAGGTGTCAATACCTTAGTTGACTATTTCATTTAGACTAGTTAGAGTCCATAGAAGTCGAATAGGTTTGGATTTGATCTATCTGTCTTGTTTCAGTTAATTAAATAATTGTAATTAGGCTTTTGGTTTTCCTAAATGGTCCTCGCAGAGGAACCGAACAGACAAATGTTTATGTATATAAATGTAATCCCTCGGATGTATTAAGGGAGAAAGAGGAGGAAAGGAGAGATTTCTGCAATAAAACTCCGTGTATTGAGCAATTGCTTCCGGTTGAATAGACTTCAAGTCCTGTTGATTTCCAAACTGTCTCAATTGATAATTGTGAATAATTTTGTTTAACTGTGAAGCGATTGAACTATGTATATATAAAAATAAATTTTTTGAATCGAATGGTCCCACAGGCTCTGCGAACCCTCTATCTATTATTCCCTAAATTTTTTCGTCAACTCTGTTGGTGGAAGTGAAATTCCGCCGGAAGAGAATTACAATAGTTTTGTTGTTAGTTGGAAATCTTACCCAAGGTTAGACCCGGGTCAGTGAGTTCAAAGGGCGGCATAACCCAACTTGAACCGTGGTTAACCCTATCCAAAACTGCGAGCAGATTTACGGAAGCGGATTGCCAATATCGCACCGCTTTTGTGGGTTGAGTGGTATTCCCAGAATTAGAGCGATTCCATAGAGCCTTCGACACATGGCACAGGACGGAAGTCCAAAACCGCCTTTCAATGCATTCCATCGCGCATTAATGTTTGACCAAGGAGATCGAGCAATATTGTTGAGCACCGTCTATATGGAGGGGAGCCATCGGATGGTGGTCGGTTGATGAAGGTGCACGGACGATAACCAAGGTACGGCATGCATTTGATTAGGCTATCGATTGTGGAGGTGGAGCCCGGTGTGAGGGTTTATTATACAGTCATTTGTTTAAGAAATAGAGTGTCGGTATTAATACAAAATCTTGAAGGTTTAACATTGGTTATAAGGTATGGCTTACATGGATAAGGGAATTCCCACGATTGAATGTGTGACCGGATTATATTAAGGTGCCATTTTGTAACCAGTGTGGGATTTATATAACACATGAAGGATTAAACCTTGATTATAAAGTTGGAGATAAAAATATAAGCCGGGAGATACAATTTATCATATCAAAAGCTGCTGAATGTATTTATTTACCAATTTTCTCCAAAATTGATAAATAAAATTGCCAAGAAATTAAAGAACCATGTGGGGGTAAACTAAGGGAAATGCCGACAGAGCGATTGTAGCAAACCAACTCTCCTTAGGGGTCCAAATTCAGTTTGTTGCTGTCACTTTTTATTGGTTGAATTAGAGGACCCAGTTGAAAATATTAGGGCCAAGTTGGTAAGGCAAGCTGCGACAAAGAAAAATGATTTAGCTGGGGATGGAACCACAACATTTGTTGTTCTTGCACATGTTGGAATATTGAAAAATTCCAGAACAATGAATGGAGAATAAGTCTCCCTTCCTCTAACACAGAGAAAATAAAAATTTCTTTGACAGGAGACAGAGTTTCAATACTTCGAAAACAAACTTCTATTCCCTTCAATAACTCAAAAAAAAACTATTACACTTCTTCCTCACTGAGAGGGATTACAAAATTATGATTGTTACAAAGCGTAGTGCATAAAACCAACTCACTGTCTGTTCAAAACAAACATACTCTGTCTCTAAAACACTCTATTGTGTTTTTCACTTTCGCACTGCTGTGCATACACACTTAAAAAGTTACACTCAGTCTTTCACTTTTTACACACTGATGTGTAATAAAAAATTTACGTACTGTCTATAAAAAAAACTACCAAGCTTTTTTGTCCTTTTTATTTTTATATGCTATAACATATAAAACATATTATAATAAACCCTCTTTTAAAAAAAATAAAATTAAAACTAAATTCTATGGCCCACCTTTCATTTCGCATATGACATATATATAACATATGTATATCTTAAAGCATACATAAAATCAAACTATCAAAACATTAAAGAACCCTTTCCATCAGACTTCAAAAGTCTGAATAGATTGAATTTCAAACCAAATTCGTGTTCCAAAATGGGATGCTGACGTCTGCCTAATTTGTAACGCGAATTCTCAATCCAATGTGCCTTATAAAAAATTCGAGTCCGGTTTTCAGGTTTTCAGATTCCCTTCAATTTCATGTGATCCAATATTAATGCTCCACGTGTCCTCCTTTTGAATTTACAAAACTGGGGGGTAAATTTCTATTTGTTTAATTTCTGGTTGGTGAATTGCATTAATGATGGTTGTTGTGTTTAAATACAATCCTGTAAAGAAATATGGCTGCGGCCATCTACAAAAAAAACTTGCAGGAATTTTAAATGCTGAATTAAATTTCTGGATGGCGTGCAAGCAACCTCCAAAAAAAAATGTTGTTGATGCATCCGTCCTTCTGCTGCAGCAGTTGAAGTTAAAATTCAATAGCACAGGGTTTAATAAGTGAGGGTGTAAAGGTAACTTTTTGTCGATAGTACTGGATTAAGATCATCTATTCATTTTTGTAGGGTCTTATGGTGTTTGGTTTTTTAGTTTTGGGTTGGGCTTATTGAGTCTAAGATAGTTTTTGAGTGAAAAAATTGCTATCAGGTATTAAAAAAATTTGGTTCTTTTGTCAAAATTTACGAGCTTGTTAGGAAATACAAAACTGACAATGGTTGTATCTTAAATTTGTGGAAAATAATTTGAAATGAAACCTTTTTGTTTAGGTTGTTGCAGCAGGTGCAAACCCCATTCAAATTACTAGGCGCATTGACAAGACAATAAAGGCCCTTGTTTCGGAACTCAAAATTTTGTCAAAGGAGGTAAACTCTTGCCTTTTGAGTAGGCTGGTTTTCCTTTTTGCTGATGGTTTGGTGTATCTAATTGAATTAGTTGCCTAAGGTATTTTTGGTTGCAAACTCCTTTTCATTTTTCATATAGTATTGGCCTTGTGGAATACATTTTATTGTGTGGTCTTGTTAGATCTACAACATTTGTAGTTGTTTAGTCTTATGGCCGAGGTGCACTTTTATTATGGAAATAGTTGATGCAATATTGTCATTTAATCCTTACTGCAGGGTAACATGTTGAGCATGTTGAGAAGTTTCTTGTGAAATATTTGGTATTCAAAATGACACTTGATCCTATACAGCATCATGCACTTGACTTCAAAATTAATATTCAAAGTGTGCCAGACAATTCTTGCAAAATTTCAAATATTTATGTTGTTTTAAACCATTATCTTTTTCATGTATTGGATGCTGAAAATGAAAAAAAGACTTTGGTATGAAACCAACTGGTGAATAATTTCTAGCAAAACAACCACTTCCAAGACATGATTTAGAAGTAGAACATATGTACTTATGAAGCATAGAAATATATCCTTGATGCATTGTCAATGTTTGGCTAGGGTTATTTTGGGAGAAAATAACTTCTTATTCCTAGAATAGTGACTTCAATACAAGTAAATGCCAGAGAAGAGAGTTCATCGTGTGACAGAAACCTATTAACAAAAGTGAACAGGGAATGATTATTAATTATGGCATACTAAAATGTCAGTGATTTTGACTATTTGTCTTTAACATGTAAAAATGTTAAATTCCAAACTTACATCATCATGGTTTGGCATCATGAGCTTGCTCATAATTTCATTGTTGTCTTCATATCTATAAAAAACGTTTCAAATAATAATAAAAAAGTTCTATAAGAAAAATCTAGACCTCCAAGTTGCTGCTCCTTGTGAGACAAAGTCAAAATTGCATTACACAATCTGAAACATAAGAATCTCCTATATCCTGGTGGTATGTATCCAAATTATTATAATAGTGTCTTCAAGACTTATGTTGACATTTCCAATGAGATATTTAAGCAATGAAAGATGGAGCCTTATTCATTGTTGTATATGTAACAGTCTTTTATTAATATAAAGATTGATGGTTTTGTCTTTTTGAAAATGAAATGTAAAAATAATTTATTGTGGTCAATTGAAAAGTTTTTTTTTAAAGCTTTTCATTATGGAAGGGAAACATAGATATATGCCCTTCTAATTGAAATTCATACCTTCCCTTCAAATTTGATCACTGTGTGGGACCTTAACAAACAATAAAACTATTCCGCCGCGCGTTATATAAAACATATAACAAAACCTTTGTCAAAACTTCAAATGAACCCTTTAGTCGTGGGTATTTCATCACAAATTGATCATTTTACCATGTACCTTCTTCTAGAGGAATATTCTTCCACTTGATTAGGTACTTCATAATGGTTATATGTCAAAGAGATACAGAATGTTTATCTATAACTTTTTGTGGTTCAAGAATCAACTTTCATTCTTCATCTAATTTTGAAAGTTCTATTTACATTGGCATATTTTTTCCCAAAACCGTTTTTAGGCAAGATACATGAAAAACCTTATGAATGCAAGAAGAAGGAAAATATGACTTCTATACCACTTGTGCAATCCTATGAATAATTATTTAGGGCCATAACATTTTTGAGCTAATTCTTTATTCTTCTTTTTCTTGAATGAAGATTGCTTATAATGCTATAATCTAAAAAAATACCCAATTACCCTCCTCAAATTATCTTTCACTTCAATGTTGTTCCCCTTGTTGTTTTATCATGTTTCATGTCATTTGAAGGTTTTCCATAACAATTTTCAAAGTTTCTTTAGTATTTTCCATATGTGACTCTGTTTCCTATACTTTGGACTTATCTTGCAAAAAGTATGAGATACTAGGAGTTGGATATCCATAAAGGGCCTTAAATGGGGAAATTTTAGTAGATGTGTGATAGGTAGTATCATATTACCATTCTTCCTTGACGAACCCACTTCATCCATTAATATTTCTTTTCTAAAGAGTAACATTGTAGATAACCTTAAAAACATTTGTTAACGATTTTTGTTTGACCATTTGATTGTGTTTGATATGTAGAACTCATGGCAGCTAGTGTTTCTCCACTCATATTAAATAATTATTTCCAAAATTTTCTTGTTACTATTACTTTAGGAAAACCATGAAGACTATGAATTTCTTTCATGGACACTTCTGCCACTTGGCTTGTTGTTTATGTACTTTGAGTTCTACAAAAAAAAATCTACAAAATTTGTCTATATAAATGACCACAAAAATGTAATACTTACCTTTATATTTCAGTAACCCTGTAATAAAGTCTATTGATATATCTTCTTGTCTTTGAATATGTATGTGGAATGGTTGAAGTAACCCTAGAGATTTTACTATCTCTCTTTTATTTATTATGCAAACCTGACCTTCTCTTACAAAATTTTGAATATCTTTCTTCATTCCTTCCAAAAATATATTTTTTGATCCTTTGAGATGTTTTAAAAAACCCTGCGTCCTACCATCAAAGAGACATGGGACTCCCTTAATATTTTTTTATTCAAATATGCTTGCGTGCATAAAAATATTCTACATTTGCACCAAAGTATAGCTCTCTTTCACTCCCAATGCTCCATAGAGTTCATCCCATCCTTTATAAATTTTAGTTTTTGTTTAGTACTATTGTCATTTTTCCATTATGGAAAGCTTCTTCTAGCAACCTAGGAATAGAAAATGTAATTGGATATGAATTTGAGGCCTCTTCTATTTTAGAAATAGCATCATGTACTAAATTTTCCTTACCCTTTTTGCAGATTATCTCAAAATTAAAACTTTGTATTTTTTCTCCTCATTTTTGTTAATCTTCTAATGAAAATCATAGCTTCAAAAAATACTTTATGCTATCATGGTATATCTTGACTTTAAAGTACCTCCCAATGATATCCTATCACCATTTTTTATTGCATGTAATATTGCTTCCATTTATTTTTCATACGTAGATTTCACCAAATATTTTCTTTGAATTCCTTGCTTTTAAAAGCCAATGATATCCCTTATTGTGTTAATGTTACGTAAATTCCTTGTCCTAGTGCCTCACACTCTACTATGAATGTTTTACCAAAAGTAGGTGCAATCGATGTTGGTGTAGAAGACATGGCATCCATTAAAAGAGAGAATGCCTAAGTAGCCTCATCATTCCATATAAATGATATTTTCTTCAAGAGATATGTGAGTGGACTTGAAATGCATGCATAATTATTAACAAATTATCAATAATATCATGTAAGTCTAAAAATTCTTCTAAGAACCTTGATTTTCTTAGGAAGAGGTAATTTTGTAATAGCTTGCATCTTTTGAGGCTCCAACTTCACTCCTTCCTTTAAAACAATATGAACCAAATACTCGAATTCTTATTTCCCAAAAGCACATTTGGATATTTTTACATAAAAATGATTGTTCTCAATAATTTATATAACTTTTCCACATGTTTACTAGAGTGGTATTCCCATGATTTATTATAAATATGTGTATTATCAAAGAAAACCAACACAAATTTTATAAGATGGGATCAAACAAAATTGTTCTTAAGTCCAGCCCGCCGGACTTCAAACGGCGATAAACCATAATTCAAACCAAATTCGCGTTCCAAAATAGCCTGCTGACGTCGGCCAATTTTGTGACACGAAAACCAATTGAATTCCGCCCTAATCTTTTTCGGGTCCGAAGTTGGGCTGGCATACGGAGGGAGAGTTGTGACGCAAATTTCTTATCAAATTTTCCCTATATTTTTCAGGTCCGGATTTCCACTGCGTGAGCGGCCCAAACAAAGATCCGCTCCAATCAATTTCTGCCATGTGTCCTCAATCAAATTTTGCCCTGTTCCTGGATGCGGGTGCATTTGATGGCGTTTAAGGTGATGGGACATGGATGTGGCGATTTCATATCAATCGCATTAAGTTTTAACGTTGTCCAATTAAGTTCCAAGGTTTTCACATCTAATCGCATTAAGTTTTAACACCATTCAAGATCGAACCTCCACTCCTGTTAGCGATTCCGCATGCTCCAATATGATCCGGCCTTCAGCTCTCATTAATGATCAGAGATTAATTATGACGGGTGTCCTTCGATTGCATTGCAGTCAGGTCGATAAAATGGAATTTTTCTATGGTTTTTCAGACGAGCCGGTTGCTGGGTTACAATGCCTACTCACTGTGACGAGAAGGAGAAGTGGCCCGCTAAACTGCTGCTTAGACCTTGCTGCATATTTGCATTTCTCTTGGTCTGGTCCTTGTCTGTCTTCCTCTGTTTCTTGGAATTCTGCTTCTCCGTCTCCTCTTGTGCCCACTGCTGATACTGCACCCATGCCTCGCCTGCATCAAAGGATACATTGCAGCAGGGGAAGCACTAGAGGTCAATCCCTGCACGCTCCCTCCAGCCCCTCAACCGAGTCGACTTCCTAGTCCAGTGATTATCACGCAGGTCACTATCCAGATACTAGAAGTGGGCGGGGTCGGGTTCTAGGATCTGGCCACCGTATGGGCTCCCCTGCTCCTCATTTCGCCACAGCTTCACCTTCTCCCACGATGCGCACTGCACTTTTTTCCTTTAATTTCTCTCTGAACCACCCACGAATCACAGCTTCAATTACTGTGGTTTTCTGTGAGGATGCCCAAATGGAAGAACAATGCACCCGTCCGGCGGGTCTGAGCTCAGAAAAAGCCGGCCAGCATTCGGGCCTTCAGGAGGGGAGCGGTGGCATGAATGTGGAGGTAGCACCTAGCGATCCTGGACCTTCCGAAGGATGGTGCCGAATCATCAAGGAGACGGAGGAGTAGTTTGGTTAATTTGTTTTTCTTGCTCCGCGGACCACTTAATTGGGCTGCTTTTAGATTATTTTATTGTGCTGGACCATTGTAATATTTTTGAATTCTGTAATTAAACATTCAAGACTAGTTTCCCCATATGAGGGCAGTCTTCTTAATTTTTTGATTTTTTGATGACAAATTTTCCATGAGTCTGGGCAATGTTTCGTTGTAATTTTATTCCCACTATTAATAGATTAACTTTACTTAGAAAAGAAAATGTTGTCCTGTTTCTATTTTAAACTTGTTTTTTGAAATACAGAGCCATGTTTATACGGTCTACGTATTATACTCTTTCTCTGTATATCTATAGGAACTTTTTTGCTATGAACAAGGTGGATGCTGTAGCGGGCTACTAATGGAAACAAGCGAGCTTGAACTTTACATCTCGGATGCAACAGATGGTTACCAATTTTGGAATCAAGCGAGCTTGGGTTTCTGCAGATGATTTTTATTTCTGGGAACAAGAGATCCAGAACATACAATCGACCATGGGTTTATACATATTTTTGCTCTATCATGGATGCTTTTTGTGTGAGGTGTATATCAACAGTACATGTCTCTGCACATTTCCTGTATCCGCTTTATGATACAATTTTATGTGTTGATAGGTTATCACTCTACCTTCAAAGCTAGCGATGCTGGTTTATTGATATGGTATGATGGTCTTTTTATATTTTGGACATATCACACTCCTCACATGATTAGCGTTTTTCTATGTTCAAGGATTTTGGGTACTTTAATTTGTATTTGGAACAATGGACGTCGGTACGTACTCTATCTGTTGCTTTACTATTCTACATACTGCTATTTCACTTTCTTATAGATGCCTCTGGCATATTTGGATGCTTTCTCAGATTGTCGATAATCTCCATGTGGACCGTTACTGGGTTTTATATCAAGTCCCTGTATGTGACATGGGGTATTTTTCTATCACCGTCTAGGGTGGGACTTCCACTTTTCTGGATGGATATTTGGGTTCCAATCTTCAGATGTGAAAATGTAATGACTTCATGGACTGTTTTACTTCATATAATATATTCAAAACAACGTTTTTTCTCTTGTGAAAAAAAAATGATTAATGTTTTTCAATCTGCCTTCAAAACTAGCAACGCTGGTCTATGTTGCTGGTTTATTGATATGGTATGATGGTATTTTTATATTTTGGACATATCACACTCCTCACATGATTAGCGTTTTTCTCTGTTCAAGGATTTTGGGTACTTTAATTTGTATTTGGAACAATGGACGTCGGTAATCTATCTGTTGCTTTACTATTCTACATACTGCTATTTCACTTTCTTATAGATGCCTCGGGCATATTTGGATGCTTTCTCAGATTGTCGATAATCTCCATGTGGACCGTTACTGGGTTTTATATCAAGTCCCTGTATGTGACATGGGGTATTTTCTATCACTGTCTGGGGTGGGACTTCCACTTTTCTGGATGGATATTTGGGTTCCAATCTTCAGATGTGAAAATGTAATGACTTCATGGACTGTTTTACTTCATATAATATATTCAAAACAACGTTTTCTCTCTTGTGAAAAAAAAATGATTAATGTTTATCACTCTGCCTTCAAAACTAGCGATGCTGGTCTATGTTGCTGGTTTATTGATATGGTCTCATGGTCTTTTTATATTTGGGACATATCACACTCCTCACATGATTAGCGTTTTTCTCTGTTCAAGGATTTTGGGTACTTTAATTTGTATTTGGAACAATGGAAGTCGATACTCTATCTGTTGTTTTACTATTCTACATACTGCTATTTCACTTTCTTATAGATGCCTCGGGCATATTTGGATGCTTTCTCAGATTTGTCGATAATCTCCATGTGGACCGTTACCGGGTTTTATATCAAGTCCCTGTATGTGACATGGGGTATTTTTCTATCACTGTCTGGGGTGGGACTTCCACTTTTCTGGATGGATATTTGGGTTCCAATCTTCAGATGTGAAAATGTAATGACTTCATGGGTTGTTTTACTTCATATAATATATTCAAATTAGCGTTTTTTCTCTTGTGAAAAAAAAATGATTAATGTTTATCACTCTGCCTTCAAAACTAGCAACACTGGTCTATGTTGCTAGTTTATTGATATGGTCTGATGGTATTTTTATATTTTGGACATATCACACTCCTCACATGAATAGAATTTTTCTCTGTTCAAGGATTTTGGGTACTTTAATTTGTATTTGGAACAATGGACGTCGGTACTCTATCTGTTGCTTTACTATTCTACATATTGCTATTTCACTTTCTTATAGATGCCTCGGGCATATTTGGATGCTTTCTCATATTGTCGATAATCTCCATGTGGACCGTTACTGGGTTTTATATCATGTCCCTGTATGTGACATGGGGTATTTTTTTATCATTTTCTGGGGTGGGACTTCCACTTTTCTGGATGGATATTTGGGTTCCAATCTTCAGATGTGAAAATGTAATGACTTCATGGACTGTTTTACTTCATATAATATATTCAAAACAACGTTTTTCCTCTTTTAAAGTTTCATTTTATTTTTTTTTAAATTGAACCCGCCGTCGATATACCGAAGCCTTGTAAGTGTCGAAATTGCGACAGCTTAAAAATGTCGGAAGAGCGACAGTATAAAAACGTCAGACGAGCAACGTTCAAAACGTCGGACCACATTTCGTCGGAATTGCGACAGTTTACAAACGTCGGAAGAGCAACGTTCAAAACGTCGGACCACATTTCGTCGAAATTGCGACATTTTACAAACGTCGGAAGAGTGACGTCCAAAACGTCGGACCACATTGCGTCGGAATTGTGACATTTTACAAACGTCAGAAGCACGACATTCAAAACGTCGGACCACATTTCGTCGGCATTACGATAGTTTACAAACGTCGAAAGAGTGACATTCAAAATGTCAGACCACATTTCGTCAGAAGTGAGACAGTTTACAAACGTCGGAAATGCGACGGTTTAGGAAACGTCGGAAGAGCGACGGAAAAAGTGTCGATAGTGCGACACTTTTTAAGTGCGTCGGAATTGTGACGTTATGGCAAACCACGTTTTTCCCATCCTCAAACTGTCTCTCTTGTGACGACTATGTGTCGGAATAGCGACGAATTGGCCATAGGAAATTCCGCCAAATTTTCTACTGATGTCACTAGAACTCATCGATCATTTATCTTGTATTGTTCAAATAATTGTGTATTCATAAGTTTGCAGAGCTCGTTTGTTTCCGAGAGAAGGAATATTCAGTGGTAGCCAGGTCCACACCCCGGACGAGATCCTTATCACAAACAGTTTAGAGTCTAATTGGGACTTTATACCAGGGAGATCCAATATTGTTGGTCGAACATTTTTTCCCTTGAACAGATTTTGGCGCTAGAAGGAGGGCCTGATGGTAGGCTCCCAACACACAAGCAACATCTCGTTGCAAACCCCATAGGGGGAGATAATGTACGAAAACACTGGTCCACCACCCTTTGAACATTCTCTTGAAGAAGAACCCCCTTACTATGAGATCACCTCTGACCAGCTGAGGGCCTTGCGCCCGATTGCACGTGAGCTCATCAGATGCTTACAAAACGTCTCAGCCACCAGTTCCCTGGTCAACCCTCGAACTCCCGCGGCCAACCAAACTCGCTAGGGAGCCCTAGTCAATTCCCTCCCTCAGCTGGTAGGTCTCATGATAGAAGATGATGTTGATGCAGTGAAGCGTAATTCGGCAGAGCCCCCTGACAGTCCCCGAGGGAATGAAGGAGGTGGCCCTGAAATCACCGAAACCTAACTAGAACAACCTTTGAATAATGACACTCAATCAAATAACTAGCCTGGGGGTGCAACCAGGAGGGGTCGGGTAAACAGGGGCTGGGGAGATAGAGGCCGTGGGCAAGGTCGAAATAACAGCTACCCTCACCCCAACCAAAAAAAAAACAGATTCCCCTTCCTCTATAACTAGAGAAACATAAAAAATGTAGGGAACTGAGTGGGAAACCAATACATGCACTCCCACCATGAGGGTGAGGCCTCCGAATCTGGCATGGGAAGTGAATCTGAAAGTGAAATGGGACATATATACATACCACACCACTAGTAGGCCAAGCGTGTACAGCCATTGACTTGGATGGTGCAGTCTCCCCTAGGTCTCCATGGTCCACTCCATTACATGCCTTGACACCCCGAGAAGCACCTCCCTAAGTTTGACCCCGAGAAAGGTACACTGGTTGAAGACCACATAAGAAAATTCTACCTAGCCTTGCAAATGATGAGAGTGCAGTATGATGATGTAGCATGCCAGCTCTTTCCTCATATTTTAGAAAATAATGCTACTACATGGTACCAGTCTCTCCTAGTTTCTTTCATTTCTTCTTAGGAGAAATTCCACCATACTTTCCTATAGAATTTTTTGGAAGATAAAACTCCTTCAATGCTCTTCACAAAGATTAGTACTTTGAAATGCCAAAAGAAGGAGAAATTCAAGGACTTAAATCAATGCTTTTCTACTATATTGAAAAAATTCCCTCCAAACATGGCCCTATATGATTCCATTACCATTGACTACTACACAACGGCTCTCCCATGAGACATTGCCGTGTTTGTGAAATGCGAAGCTAGAGCTACCCTGGCAAAAAATTACACCACCTCCCTTGCTTTTGAAAAGGACATGCTGTCCATAGGGGCCATTGAACATGATAGCCAGGATGATCCAAATCCATCCACGAAGAGAGCCTAATCCTCAACTCATAAGGCCATAGACAAAGACAAATACCCTTTTGACTTTGAAAGTATCACTAAGTCTCTCAAGCTGTTAACAAACGAAGTCTCCGATTTAAAGAGGAAAAAAAATGACTCTGCCTCGGGCACCAAAATGCAGAAACACTTTTTTAGAAAAAATAACCCCACCAGCAACCGGCCTCCGTCAAGCTCAAGTGATGGCCTCAATGTCTAGGAAATAGGAAAAGATAAATTCTATTCTTTCCATTAGGCCTCCCACTTGGAGAAAACTTGCCCCCAGTGAATCAATAGTATGACTGCCATGGTGAATCAACTTTTAGAAGACCAGACCCCTGGGGATTTAGAGGAGGAGGCTACTTCAGATGACGAGGACGCATCTCCCTCAGATGAGGATGTGGGTTCCGCTGTCCTTGCCTTCGAGGTGGTCCGTAGGGAAACCCCCCTTTCCACGACTGAAATAAACTTGGCAGACGACCTCAAAACCAAACCCCCTAGAAACTACAACTTAAGGAGCAAAGGCCCAGTCCCGGAACAGTATTTTGAGGAGAAAAGAAAAGCTTTCTTACGAAAAATATTGCCACCCAAAAAAGAAAACGAAATTACAACTCCAGAGAAATCTAGCACAACCAATGCCCAAGCAAACCAGAAGGCTAGATTATCATCAGGATCCCAAAAAACCTCCACTAAACCTATCTCACACCCAGATTCTAGGTATAACATTATTGAATATATGAAGAAAATGCGGGGAAAAATATCCCTCTATGAACTTTCTCATATTTCAAATTAGCGAGATCTTATTCTCAAAGCATTTTCCAACCCAACAGTGTCCAAACTCGTAAGTACCATGTCTTCCCAAGGTGCTACCAGCCCCCAATCTATCGTGAATGCCATTAATGCCAATTCCAGGGGATCCACCCCCCCCCCCCCATTTTCTCCTATCTTTCAAGATATTCAACTTCAATGTTGACAAATGCCTCGTCGATTCTAGTGCATCCACAAATGTTATTCCCTTGTCTGTATGCAAGAAGCTAAACATCTACCCCGAGAAAAATAACGCCAAGATCATTCAACTTGATAGATCTCAGGTTCCTGCAGTAGGTGAATTAAATAATTTCATCATCTTCTTATCCTCTGACTCTAGGGTACATCATTGCATTGAAATAGTGATCGTGGATATCCCTGAGGCCTATGGTCTTCTTTTGAGCAGAGATTTGTCTAGCAAGCTATAGGGATACTTTGCCACTAATTGGTCCCACCTGTGGCTCCCATACGAAGGCACAAATAATCAAATATGGGTCAAGATAAAACCTTATATGAAACACACAGTGATCAACTTGGATGCAACTAATGAACCAGTTAGTTTCACACAGGAAGAAATTGGCATGTGTTTTTTGGAATCCATGATTGGGTGCTACCAAGGTCCCCAATCCCCAGTAACTCAAGACGTTTAGTTAGAACTTTTGTTGGTCACCGAAAACCACTCCCCCTCGACAAAAGACCCACTAGGAGCCACTGTCCCGAGTATTCCCCCTTGTGCTCGGATAACTTGGTAAAAGAAGAAGATGAGATTTGGAACTTGTACTACCATGGTTCCAAGACCCATGATGGGGCTAGTGCGGGCTATATTCTGTTGGACCCTCAGAAGAGCAAGTTTCTAATTTCCTGCCGACTAGAGTTCCAGTGCACAAATAATACAACCGAGTACAAAGCATTTATTCTAGGGCTCAAGAAAGCCATAGATCTTAAAGTCAGTTGTTGAAAGGTAATTGAAGATTCCGAGATTATCACCCATCAGGTAAGTAATACCATCCATTGCTTGTCTCTGCATTTGAAAGGTTACCAACAAGAGGTATGGAATTTAATTTCTTCTTTTGATGTGTTTGGGATTAAATCTGTACTTAGAATGCACAATGCAGTGGCTGATATTCTTGTCAATGGTGTCGCTAGATTCACCCCACTTAGAGATTGGTTTTCTATTGAAATTATTTACAAGCCATCCATACCAGACAATGTCACTAATCTGCGTGTTTTTAATGACGATCAATAGGTACGAGACTTCATGCTCAACGCCAACGTGTTCAAGGACGCAGTTATAGAAGAAGAAGATCATGATCAGGCCTTGCAAAAGGAATAAGAGGACCACAAAGGAAATACCATACCCAAGGGAATTGTGTCTCTTGAAAAGTTTTTCGACTTGCAAAACCATTTTCATAGACCTCCTAAAATGAATGTGCATAGTTCCACTCTAGCCCACCAACAGCTAAACCTCAGGAAAGATAATGAACCTAAATTCGTAAACCTCAGTACCGAATGCACTCCTCAAGAAAGGAAATCCTTCACTGAGTTATTCAAGAAGTACCAGGATGTTTTCACTTGGACATATGATGAGCTACGAACCTATGATACATAAATCATCCAACACATGATACCCATGAAAGAAGGAGTGAAACCGTTCTAGCATAAATTGAGGAAGGTGCACCCCACTTTAGAACTGATGGTCCAAAAGGAGCCAAAGAAACTCTTGGACACGCATATAGTATTCAAATTATGACACTCAACTTGGGTGTCAAATCTAGTTCCAGTGCATAAGAAGTCCGGCGAAATTCACTTATGCATAGACTTTCGAAATTTGAACAAAGCTTCAGACAAAGGCAACTACCTAGTGCCCCCTATGGAGTAGATCTTGCAAGCGGTATCAGGGTCGTAAATGTTCTCATTATTTGATGGTTTCTTAGGATACAACCAAGTGCTAGTGGTTGAACCCGACCGGCTGAAAACCACATTCAAAACTAAATGGGGAATGTTCACATTCAGACGCATGCCCTTTGGCCTAATAAATGCTAGAGCAACCTTTCAAAGAGCCATGGATATCGCCTTTTGGGGCCTAATGGGGTAGAGCATAGTAGTATACCTTAACGACGTCACCATATTTTCAAAGTGGATGAGTGACCATTTACGTCACCTCAAGCAGATTTCTGAAAGATGTTGAAAATGCAAGATTTCACTCAATCCAAAGAAAAGCATTTTCGCCGTCTCCGAAGGAAATTTTTTAGGGCACATCATAACCTGAGAGGGTATAGTAGTAGATCCAGAACATGCAAAATTCATCACCTAGATTCCTCCCCCAGGCAGTAAGAAAGCCATGCAATCTTTCCTCGGGAAGAACAACTTAGTGCGAAAATTTATATCAGAATTTACCCAAATAGTCAAACCTCTACAAGGTATGATCAAGAAGAACGCAAGCTCCAAATGGAATTCTCCTGAGAAATAAGCATTCGATAATATCAAGCGTGTCATTGCTGAAGCTCCTACCCTTCATAGCCCAGACTTCAGCAAAGGATTTATCTTGTACACCTTTTCCTCAAACTCATCTCTTGCAACTGTCCTCACTCAGAAAGATTTCAGTAATGAGGAACAGTCTATATCATTCATGAGCGTAGGCTTGTAGGGTGCCAAGCTTAATTGTCCAGAGATTGATAAGCAGGCCTACGCAATGTACAAAGTAGTCAAAAACTTTAGGCCTTATATCTTGAAGAACCACGTGATAGTGTTCGTACCACACCCAGCGGTTTGCTCCCTTTTCGTCCAACAGGAGCTAGGTGAAATACAAGGAAGCTGGATGACATGCCTCCAAGAATATGACCTGGAATTCAAGTCGGTGCATACTGTCAAGGGACAAGGGCTATCTCGAATGGACGCGAAGGCCAAAAACCCGCAAGGTAGTGAAGAAGGATTTTGGGACTAGGAAATTGACATGTATCAAATTGATGACATACCTCTGTATAATACTGCCTCATGGTATGTTGATCTCCATCAATATCTGAGTCACGGTATCATGGACCCTACTCTAACTGCCCAATAGAAATGCGCAATAAGATTGAATGATGTGTCCTATCAGATAGTTCAGGGTAAGTTGTTCAAAAAGCACCATAACGGGGTTTTGCTACGCTGTTTGGAACATGATGAGGCACAAAAAGCCTTGACAGAACTTCATGATGGTCCAGCTGGTGGGCACTATGCAGGGGACACCACCACTCACAAGATCATGTGTGCTGGTTTATATTAGCCTACTCTTTTCAAATATGCACACGCTCATATCCGAAAATGCATACAGTGTCAAAATTTCGCTAATAAGGAAATACAGCCAGCTTCCCCATTGCACTCTGTCGCAATGGAAGAACCTTTTCAATAGTGGGGACTTGACGTGATCGAGGAAATCTTGCCACACTCTTCCAAGCAACATAGGTACATCCTCATGTCCACGTACTAATTCACAAGGTGGGTTGAAGCAATACCATTGCATCAAATCAACGATCAAGAGGTAATAGCTTTTGTCACTCAACACACCATGACCAGGTTTGGCATTCTGATATCCCTTGTTTTTGATAATGCAACTTATTTTTCATCATTTCAAAAATGGTATAATGTTCAAACACTCTGCCAACTATTACCCCCAAGGAAATTGGTTAGCCAAGTCAACCAATAAGAACCTTATCTGTATCATCAAGAAGACTCTGTTTTCCCAACAACAAAATTGGCGTAACGCACTCCACAACACCCTATGGGCTGAGCGGGTCACGCCCAAACCCTCATTGGGCACCTCCCCATTCTTTCTTGTGTATGGAAAAGAGGTTATCCTTCCTCCAAACTTGTCTCTCCTTCCCTTCAATTATCTCAAGAAACTCATGGCACTCCTTGCCCTGCCTTACAGGCCCAAATAAACACATTGTTGAAACTAGAGGAGGAAAGGCTAAAAACCCAGGAAAAAATTGCCATCCACCAGAGTCGGATAAAACGATGGTTCGATAAGAAGTTCGCTGGAAACAAGGTTTTCGAAGTAGGCGACCTTGTCCTAAAATGGGAAAAATCTCACGAAGATAAAGGAAAACATTCCAAATTCCAGGTCCTGTGGACAGGTGCCTTTCAAATCAAAGAAAAGGTTGGCTCCCACACTTATAGGCTACAGACCTTAGAGGGGAGAATTGAGGTCCTCCCGGTAAACGGGCATGACCTTAAACATTATTTCACTTGAAAGCCCCAAAAGGTCGTCACCACACCCTGTATCATAGTTTGTTTTTCTTTCTTTCTTTTTTTCGCTATTTCATGTTTCACAATAAGTCGCTTGTTTCGAGCAGGCTCTTAGTAAAAATTTCCTTTCATCACCTCAAGATGTGGGAGAGATGTAGGAGTTACTCAAGTGGAATGTTGTTTTGAGATCTAAGCCGGTGAAGAATCGCCCCGGGAATGAAAAATGGCATGAGCTTGCCTATGATAGGCACCCAATGGGGAGAACATGACCAAGTCTCAGGAACCAAGTGCAAGTAGCTTACCTAGTATGCTGGCTCAAGGGGTTGTTGTGTAAAAGGAAGTTGGTGAAATCGGTTTCTAGACAGAGAGGGAATAGAGAAAACCTTAGCTAATGAAAGGATATCTAGGAAAACCCAAAAGTCCTCATCCAAACTAGGAGCAACTTCTCCTGCAATAAAAATAATTCGGGATCCCTCATCTGCCCAGGTAATACTTGCCACAGTCAAATAAGTTCCTCAAGCACAATCAAATAAGTGCCTTGTGTTGGAAATACTGAGAGGGGGGGTGAATCAATATTCCTTTCAATTAGAGCATTAGTTAATCTTCAATTATTGTCAATGTTTGTACAATGATAGAAGCAAAAAAGAGGAACACAAATGCACATAGTTTTTAAGGTGGAAACCCACTCTAGGACAAAAACCACCTAATGCTTTTCTAATAATTATTTAATAATCAACTCCAATTGAAAATAAAGCTCCAACTTCCTAGAATCTAGAAAAGCATTCTTCTCCAGCTCCCACTGTATGGACACTCCAACACCCAAAATTCTTCAGTAGTCAACTAAATGGATGCCCCAACACCCAATAAGCTCCCCCCCCTCTGCATAGCTCCTATGCCCTCACCATCACCACTACAAGCAGTTTATCCAAATTACGTAGGTTTTATAACATTATTTGTTTAGTGTGCAGGTTCTTAATGGCGGCATTAATTTGCAAGCCCTCCCACAACCAAATATCAATGGAAAAGGGCCAAGGATGATGATCCAGAGGAAAAAACAATGAAGAAATGGGAGACTCAGGGTTGTCATTTAATGTTTAACCATGCCTCATGAACATTGGCTAATTAGCAAAACCCTCCAGCGCGGAATAAAGACACCTGTGCATAAAGAATGAGTGAAGATCAAAGAAACAGAGATTAAAGGCATAAATTGATGATTAAAGGTTAAAAACACAGTTGAAACAAATGAACATAAGTTTAAAGAAATCCGAGAAGTGATAAAGGCAACATAATGAATTATGAAGGCAAAAAGCAATATCAGGCCTAAGCACAATTTATATTATGAAATTAAAAAAAGATTAGGCTAAATCAGCCTCAGATACATCAAAAAGAAGCAGTTATTCACTTAATAAATCAAACAGACACCTTTGGCCTACTCTTTATCTAAAAAGGCAACAAACAATTACTATGCAAAAGAATATATTTTAAACTATGAGGACAGTTATTGTAAAGATAGGATAGAGCCTTAAAGTCAATATTTTCTCCCATCTACCTCTCAGAAGTTAAGACAGAGTTATTAAAACACAGAAGTAGTTGCACCTATTTCTGCCTTATGCCTTGCATGGTTTTCAAGGCTAGAAATGCATTTAATCTGTAATTAATAACATTTTGAACCCTAGATCAATTTCACCTCCTCATTTGCAGCATAAATACTACATTGGAACTCATTGTAAAGTTGGCGTTTGAGGACTCTTTGAAGTAATACGTATCTATGCTGGAGTTGAAAGGAAATTGATGTTCTGGAACCTGTAGATGTTTTGACCTGTTTGTTGATGGAGAAAGCTCTGTCATTGGATCCCTGAGCTTGGATGTTGGTGAAGTATTCTAATCTGTTAATGTTTTTCCTGTTTTCCATTCTGTTTCATCATTTCTTAATACAATAGAGTAAAAATTTAGGCTAATAAATGTCTCCTAGAAGCACCTTAGACCTGTTTAGTCTCCACTGTTTTATGTTTTCCTCTGTTGAGGCATTCTAGAGAATTCTTAATTTCTCTCTTGAACCCTTATGCTTGTTTATTTCTAAAATATTTCAATACAATTGGTCTCAAGAATGATTTATGGTTTTCCCTGCTTACTTTCTGCCACTTAAAAACTATTTCTGAAGTCTCCCTTCAAAGTACCATTGTCCAAAGTCTGCCAAAGCGGTTTTGTTCTAATCATACCCTTTGTACTTGCTCAAATAATTGTTTTGAAGGTCTTTATAGCTGTAATAAAAGATGTCTAGGAGTTCCCTCTTCTATGAATGTAGTTATTTGTGAATCTTGAATGTTTTCTTATCCTTGAAAGTGAAATCTTTAGATGAAATAGAGCGCTCCTCGACTCCTAGATTTCATTTGAAAATTTTGTCTTGAAATTGTTATTTGCTGAAGTGTCGTTTCTAGAATTTATGGTTAGCTATGTCTATGGAATGCCTCTTCATGTTCAGATAATGTTCTAAGTCCCTTTGTTGAGAAGTACATATAATTAAGGATTCTTAATTGCCCTTAGTTCTACTTTTCATTGTAAACCTTTGATGTCCATTTCATTTCACCTGAAAGACTTTGTAGATCCACTGGCCAAGTTAGGTTTTCCCTTTGATACCCCTAATTCATTTACAAACTTGTTACAAACTTCCACTTGACTCCATTGCCCAATGACTTAGAGATTTCCCTTTTCAATCTATGCTGCCTAGATCATCATGTCCAACCAAACAATCAAACAAACTCATGCTTCATAACTAGCCTAAAATCAAACCCTTAAGAGCAAACAAGCTCACATCTTTGCAAAAAATCGAGAGATCCCTCTCTGAGACTAGGAAGGCTAGGTCCTAGAGCTCTAAAGACTGGTTTTGATGTTACCTTGTCATTTGGTATGCCAATCTGCCAAATCACAAGACCACAACATTTTGGCGATCACGGTAGGACCCTTGAGTACATTTTAGCCTGAAAAACTATTATAGGCTCTTTAGTCCTTCAATTACTACAGAAGATTAGCTAATAAGCCATAGAGTAGACTCTATTTGTTTCACCACCTTAGCTAAGTGATGAAATCAAGTATAGGACACTCTTACAAACCATAGAACTAAAAAAAACTTAGAAAACCCAAAACATTTCCGATTGGTTTTCAAATAAATCATTGGTGGTGGACCATAAAACATTTTACCTTTAGAAAAGCTAAAAATTTCCACCCGGCGACTCCAGTAGCCCCAGTAGGCCTATTACTCCTCTATACCTCCAAATTTCCCTAGGATTGTGTTAACCAACCCTGAGGAAGTTTAGAAACATAGTCCCCTATTATAGAAATCACTGTGAGAGGAAAACATTCTAAAAACCTCAGCCTCTCTAAATTTTGGAAACTGAAATTTGGCTTCACATAAGGTCAATACTAGATCCCATCCAGATCCTAACCCTCCTACCATAGTTGACAATCCAGAGAATATTTTGTGGCAGACTTCTAAGTCTGGAAAATCAACTACTGATAGGACCATCCCAAGAACAAGATTTGTCCTTGAAAATCTCACAGTCTTGAAAGATCCTCACTTTGACTTACCTCACACAAAGAACCTATTTAGAAATAAGTCTCAAAGTGATTTAAACCAAGCTGATTTTTAAATCACAGATTTGCAATAGAGCTTTAGCAGAGAAGCTTCACCTTCTACTCCACCTGATTATCAGCTTTTTCATCATTTCAGCTCCTTCCATAATGAATCTGCTCATATCATTTTGCTAGCCCAAGTGTTTCTTCCACTCCTGTACACACATACATTGTTCAAAGCACTCCAACTCAACCCACTTTCCCTCTTGTAAATCCCCCATTATTTCCTATCATGGCAGCATGGTATGCTCCACTAGTGTTACCACAACCTCTGGTTCCCTTACCCAATGATTACTAATCCAAAGTTCCCCTTTTCACTAGAAATGAACCTACTACTGCCCAACAGTGTGTAGATAAAATGAATGATGCTTTTGATTACATGGAAATAGAAGAAGAAACCATTAAGATGAGAATCTTTTCCCAAATTTTAGGAGGAGAAGCCAAGAAATGGCTTAAGGGTTTAACTCCTAATAGTATAAATGATCTCCCTTCTTTATATCAAACATTCATAAACAAATGGGAAATTAGGAAGAACCCTCTCCAAATCCTTTCAGAATATACCAGCCTCAAAATAAACATTGGGGAAAGTGTCCAAGACTATTGCATTAGATTCAATAGTGTTTACAATGTGCTTCCCCCAGACATGAGACCTCCACTACGCCTAGCCTTAGCTAAATCCCAAGAGGGTTTTGATCCTGAAATGGCCTACCAGCTAAGAGAAAGAGACCCCTCAACTTTAGAAGATATGCAGAGGGGAGCCTTAGGTGTAGAAGCAAATCTGATTGAGAAAAGAGCTAGGTTAAAAGCATAAAAAAGAGTTACATACAAGGATGAAACAATGGCATCAACCTCATCATACGATGCAAAAATTGACAACTTAGTAAGGGTAATGAAGAGGATGCTTGAAAATATAAATCTGAATGATAGAGTGCCTCCTAGAGAAAACCAAAACAACCCCAAAAACATAAATAGAAACCCAAATTTCAGAAGAGACCCTAATCAAGATAGGTAAAGAGACAATGACCAACAGATTAGGCCTCCCTTTCAACAAAACTATGTTGATCAAGAAGAAGAAAGGGAAGTTGAAAGTTTGGAAGAAAATCATGTAAATTTGATAGGATCTAACAGTGAGACAAATGTTTTTCTCACTGAAGAGGAACAAGGATTCTTCTCCTTAGAACAAACTTAAAACAACCATGAGGATTCTGAATATTACAGATTGGGGTTTGAAAATGAAATCATGGAGGTACACAAACAATATAATCTTAGAAGCACAGGGAGCCCAGAGATTTCCAATGACAAAAACACTAATACTGCTGTTAGGAAAACTTCAGAAAATTAGCCTAAGAAGACAGCCAGTAACACCAACACTATGGCAAAGAAAACTGATGTAAATAAAGACAAAAATAGTGAGCAAAGTGTTGAACAAAGCTGCCCTAGTACTTCTGCTAGTGGCCCTAAAAAATCTATCCCAAATAACAGCTCAAATAAAGTTCAACAAATCAGGATTGTTGAAAGAGTTGTAAATGACAAAACAGATGTAAATATTTCAAGAAAAATACTTCCTTTCAGCCTTGAAGGGGAAATTTCCAAGATCAAAACCACCATACCCTTAGCTGAACTAGTAACTCAGGATGTATATAAAAATAAAGTTTTGAAAGCTTTGAATATAGGCAGTGACACTGATACTTTAAACTTGACAGATGATAAACCAGAATTATTATTTGGTCCTGAAGTTGAAGGAAAATACCAAGAAGGGGTTGTCCCTCCCTTCTATGTCAACCTGAATATACATAATGAAATCTTGCACAATGCCATGCTAGACTCAGGTGCTTCTCATAATGTTATACCCAAAGTAGTAATGGAAATCCTGGGATTGGAAATTACTAAACCATATAAAGACATGTATTCCTTTGATTCAAGAAGGGTCAAATTCTTGGGCCTAATCAAAGATTTATTTGTCAATTTAACACAGATTCCTGCTAAAGGTCTATTCATGGACATAGTAGTAGCTGACATTCCCCCTAAGTATGGCATGCTTTTATCTAGATCATGGGGAGCCAAAATTCAAGGGAGCCTTCAAATGGACATGTCCTATGCCACCATCCCATTGTTTAACCAAACCAAAAGGCTATACAGAGAGTCTCATATGAAATACATGGTGAGAAAAATAGATAGGCCAAATAATACTCCTGTTTATTCCATTCATTCGGATTTAGATTCCTTTATCTTGTATAATGAAGAGGAAATTAGCCAAGAAGAAAAGGAAAGCAATAAAGAATTCAGTCCACGAGAACAGTAAAATTTGCCCTCAACTCAAATACAAAATAACTCAAACTCTAGCAACCTTGAACAACAGAAAAAACATGAAAATGAATTTGAACTACCTTGGAAAATAAACTTTGATGGCTCTTGTAGAAAATTAGGGTCAGGGGCTGGTGTATGGATACAGAACACAAACAAAGGACTTTCCTATAAACTAGATTTTTCATGCATAAATAACATTGTTGAATATGAAGCCCTCCTTATTGGCCTACACTTAAAGATTTAGGAGCTAAGAAAATATCAATTCAAGGAGATTCTGAGCTAATCATTAGACAAATTAAAAGGGAGTATTAAACCAAAAAACCAAAACTCAGAGAATATAGTAATGCTGCCCTTGATCTCCTAAAAACTTTTGAAAAATATGAACTCATTTTCATCCCAAGAGCTCAAAATCATCTAGCAAATGAACTTCCCTTTGTTGCTAGTAACTTCCAAATACCACAGATAAATGAACAATTCAATATGAAGGTAAAAAACCAGCCTGCAATCCTTGACAATGAAGACTATTGGCAAGTGTTTGAAGGAGACAAACACATAGATGATTTTCTGCAATTAAAAAATGACTTTGCCATACCAACATCAAACACTAGCCATGAGGAAAGTTGTTTAAATGAAGAAAAAATCCCTGAAATAGAGCTGTCCTTTTCTGCTAGTATAAATCAATTTGAAAATCTTTTTGAGGCAGAATTATTTGATAATACAGACCAAAAGGACCTAGAAGTTTTACAATGTAAAAATGATACAATTCCAAGAAGTCTTGCACCATTAGAACAACTTTTTGATATTAACGACCAAAGAACCAAGAATGGGGCCTATAGAAACAAACATAGAAGAACATAACATAGGCAGCCTAGCAGAACCCAAAATGATCAAGCTATCTAGCACTCTCCCCGCACATATCAAACAACAATACATAGAAATTTTCAAAAAAAATTAGAGATGTGTTTGCATGGGGATACAAGGATCTAAAATCATATGATACCAGCATCATTCAACACAAAATTCCTCTTAAGGAAAATCAGAAACCTTTCAAACAAAAACTCAGAAGTATAAACCATGTTTTATTGCCTTTAGTCGAGAAAGAAATCAAGAAAATGTATGATGCTGGGATAGTATTTCCTCTCCGATATTCAAAATGGTTTTCCAACTTAGTATCTATCAGGAAAAATACTGGGGAAATCAGGCTCTACATTAATTTCAGAAATCTAAATAGAGCCTCTCTTAAAGATAACTATCCCTTGCCAAAAATAGATCATATACTTCAAAGGGTGGTTGGGTTTAAAAGAATTTCACTGTTGGATGGGTTTTTAGGTTACAATCAAGTATTAGTACTCCCAAGTGATCAACATAAAACTACTTTTACTACACCTTGGGGTACATTCATGTATGTCAAAATGCCATTTGGTTTAATGAATGCATGGGCCACCTTCCAAAGAGCCATGGACATAGCCTTCTCAGAAGACATAGGCTATTTTATAATAATTTACCTTGATGACATTACTATTTTCTCTAAAACTGATGAAGAACACTTGATTCATTTAAGAAATTTTTTTGAGAAATGTAGGAAATACGGCTTATCTTTGAATCCCAAAAGGACACTCTTTGGTCTCCAGGAAGGAAAGATTCTTGGCCACATAATTTCTGAAGAGGGAATCAAAGTAGACCCTAAAAGGATTGATGGCATATTGAAAATCGGCCATCCTAGAAACCTCAAAGAATTACAATATTTCATTGGGAAGATAAATTTTTTAAGGAGGTTCATCCCCAACCTTGCTGAGATATTGAGAAATATCACAAACATGCTAAAGAATGAGATAGGTGTTAAATTGACAATACAAGCTAAAAAATCATTTGAACTAGTAAAACAAGCTCTAACCCAAACACCAGTTCTTATTAGTCTTGATTTTACCAAAGATTTTTATATATTTTCTTTCGCATACGAACATACAATAGCTTTAGTATTGTTACAAAAGAATATCATGGGGCAATAACAACCAATATCCTTTTTTAGTAGGACCTTAAGATATGCTCCACTCAAATATAACATCATGGAGAAACAAACCTTAGCCTTGGTGAAAGCATTGAAAGACTTTAGAGTTTATATTTTTCATTCTCATATCATTTCTTTTGTCCCACACACAGTTGTCAAGGATATTCTAAGTCAAGACCCTGATGGTAAAAGGGGAAAATGGATTGCTATTATTCTATAATATGACTTAGAAATCAGGCCAACCAAACTAATCAAAGGGCAAGGATTAGCAAAACTCATGGCTGAGTCAAACTTCCAAGAAATAGATATGAATATGGTTGATATTTTAGAAGAAACAGAAGAATTCACAGCTCCATTTATCGAAGAAACTTTTGTGAATTCACCTTGGTATGTTGATATCATATATGTGCTGCTTTATCTAAATACCCCTCCCTCTCTGTCTAAAATAGAGCTATATTATTGAAACAGAAGGCTTTAAATTATTGCATATTAGATGGGGTTTTATATTAGAAGAATGCTGTTGGAATATTGCTTAAATGTTTGCTTAATATTGATGCAGGAAGAATCATGCATGAGCTGCATGAGGGAGAATGTGGAGGACATCTTTACTGGAACACTACAGCAAATAAAATCCTCAGATCTGATTACTATTGGCCCACCCTTTTCCCAGACACTCAGAAACTTGTCATGTCTTGCCACAAGTGTCAAATTTTTTATGGCAAGAGAAAACTCCTACCTTTACCTTTACATCCCATCAGTGTTGAGGCTCCCTTTCAACAATGGGGCTTGGACTTCATTGGGGAAATTCACCCATCTTCTTTAGCTCAACATAAGTGGATCCTCACTGCCACTGATTATTTTACCAAGTGGATAGAATCCATACCTCCTAGGAATGCTACTAACTCTGTCATTATCAAGTTCCTTGAAACCAACATACTATCCATATTTGGTTTTCCTAGAAAAATTATCACATATAATGTTGTTGCTTTCAAGTCTAAAAGAATGGTTGACTTCTGCAATAAATATCATATCACATTGGGTCATTCTACTACCTACTATCCCCAAGGAAATGGATTAGCTGAATCCTCCAACAAAAGTATTGTCAATATTATCAAAAAAATGTTGGATCAGAATCAGAAATCATGGCATAGTAAGCTTAATCATGCTTTATGGGCTGACAGATTAACTACCAAGAAATCTATAAATATGTCCCCCTATCAACTGGTTTATGGCATGGATGCAATTTTCCCAACATCTCTAGGAGTTCCAGTCATGAAACTCCTTCAAGAAGTACAAACTGAAGAGAATGATATGCGGAGAAGGATAAATCAGACCATTTATTTATAGCAATCTAGAGAGGAAGTGTACAAGAGAACACAAACAGTCCAAGAAAGCATCAAGAAATTATTTGACAAAAGGACTAAAGCAAATAATTTCCAAGTTGGAAATATTGTTCTAAAGTGGGATTCTAGAAAAGAAGAAAAGGGAAAACATGGTAAGTTTGAGAATTTGTGGAAAGGGCCCTACATCATTCATTCTATAAGGGTTCATAATGCATTCTTTCTGCAAGAGTTGAATGGAGAAAATATGTTTGGAGGTCCTATCAAAGGTAGGCTGCTCAAGCACTACTTCTGTCAAGAGTCTTAGCTTCAAAGTTTTTATTCATTGTACATAATCCATTTGAAAATAAATCATGAAAAATAGAAAAAACAACAAAAGAAAAGAGAAGGAAAAGAGGGCAGATTCAAAATAGGTACAACCCCATACCCAAAAAAAAGAAATTCTGAAAGTGTGCCAATCCAATTGCCACTACTGATTCAAAAATGATATAATTTTCAGTCATCTGTCCTAATCATGGCTGTCTATACTTTAAATTTATGTTGATAAGTTAGTAGAAACGTTGATTGATAAAATTATTTCAGAATGAACTTATCAAGAGAAAGGTAGATTAGGAGATTAAAAAGATATTGGTTACACATGCTCAAAACAGAACCAAAGAGATAGATAAGGATGGCTTTCAAAAGACAAATCATGGCCTTATCTTTTTTATTTACCTTTTATGAAAAATAATGTTTGTGTGCAGCTTGTTCAAAATGCCACAACCATGGTTGATCAGACTGCCTAATGCTAATTTGAACCATGCTTTAAATTTCCATGTCAATAGATAGAGAATCAAGATTTCCAAACTGTTTAATCTTGGAAAATCAATTAGTATAGGTAGAAAATAAAAGAGTTCAATGTTTAATCTGAACTCTGGGAAGAAATAAGGATAGGAATATATAGTTTATTTTTCTGTTCTCAAAAATAACATGTAAAAAGAGTTTTCTAGTTCAAATGCGCTCAGAAAGAAGAAAAAATGCTAGGATAAGTAGGATTGGGTAGGTAGTGATGTTGTTTAAAAGAGAATACATGCTGCAAGTTTCTGAAAAATTATCAGATCCAAAGAAAATCAGCAAAGGAAAGAAAAGAGATTCTGCCCAATGGACTAAGGCATTGGTCTTCTGAAATCCAAAGATTGATAAGATGGAGGTTCTGGACACCTAAAAGGATAGTTGTCCTCCCCAAGTGGAGCCACTGTTAGCCATCTATAAATTCTGTTATACCTAATGATGGCAAAATATCCTTTCAAGTTTGCAGGAAACAACATTTTATGAAAATATTGTGAGTTCTTGAAACCTCACTGTGTTCATTATCCCCAAGAATTCATTTCACTAAAAAATCTTCATCTATTCCAAGTAGCCCTGCTGTTATACAAGAAAATTGTTTTCAAGCATCTATTCCCACCATTTCACCTCCATTTCATTCCTCATCTTATCATTCCTACTATTTTCTAAAAACATCTCTCCTTCCTCTAAAAAATCCTTTCTTCCTTTCATTTCCTCCTTAAAACCCCTTTAAAATTTATAAAACTCCTTTATAAATGGTTTAAACCCTCTTTTTAGCCTATCGGAACCCCTCAAAAAGGTTAAAAAACCTCACCTTGGCCTATTTTCCGCTCATTTTAACGTTAGGGCTCAAGCGCCTTTTGGCTTAGCCCTAGACCCTTTTCGTCATATGACCCAGCGTCGTGACCAAGTGCTAGGCCCATCGGCATTTCAGCTTTTCACTAGTCCCCACGACCTTTTTCCGTTTAAAAAGTGTTCGCCGCCGAAGAGTTTTCTCCGCTATGGCTCTCCCCTTGCATCAATCTCCACCATTGATATTGCTTTTCAGATTGGGTAGCCCTCGCTAAATCGCACTTCGCAACTTCCCATTTCCACTTCTCGAATGCCTTTCCTTGTTCATCTCCGCCGATATGATCCTAGCCGTTGATATTTTTGCGAACCAACGGTCGTCACCATTCCTACACTCCACCCATGGGCACTTTCAGCACACAGGTTAACACTATGAGTGCCCTCGCAGTTGACTAGCTTGACTACGGCAGATCTCAGATCTACAACTGAGATTTACTGCGAAGGCACAAGCCAAGAAACTGGTCCATACCCCCCTGGTCCCCCTGCAGTTGATCTCAACTGTCGATCTTCTCCAGATCCGATGGCCATTAGCTCTCCTACACTTCTCTGACCCCTCATCCACCATTTCAACCCCGCTCAGATCCTGACCGTTGATCCTTGCAAATCCAACGGCTCCTACAAACTCTCATTGTTTAACCCGTTGATCAAACCATCCCGATATGCGACAGATTTGCTGACATAAGCTGTCGGTCCCACCTCCCCATCGGCCATCGCACTTCGGCGATTCCCATTTCCTCATTCCCAAATTCCTTTCTCATCCCATCTCCGCTGATTTGATCCAGACCGTTTATATCTTTAATCCAACAGTCCTCGCTCCATCGCCTCGCTATCTTTCCTCCCGATCATCCTCTTCCAAATATTTTCCGCAATAGATCTCCACTATTGATTCCGCAGATCCAACAACCAAATACCGCACTCATTCCTCACTGTTGATCTGGCTCCCCCAGATCCAACGATTCACATTCATCTTTGTGTTCATTTCTCTGTAGAGGTTCAACACCTCGTTTCAACGTGAAAAAAAGAGGTTTTTGTCTTGGACAGGTGTCGTCCGTCCATCCATGTTGCGTCCAAAAGGGCCTTACCGCTTACCACCCAGATTGCACGCGAAAAGCACCAGTTTTCCCAAAAAACCACCCAACCTCCAATTCGTGCCAAATATTCAAAATTCCGCCCTTTCTTCTGGTTTGGCCCACAGGACCTTCCTCTGTGCATTCCCCCCCCTCTACATAGCTCCTCCTCCCTCACCATCGCCTCTACAAGCAGTTTATCCAAATTACACAGGTTTTATAATATATTTTTTTAGTGTGCAGGTTCTTAATGGCGGCCTTAATCTGCAGGCCCTCTCATAGCCAAATATCAATGGAAAAGAGCCAAGGATGACGATCTAGAGGCCAAACAATGAAGAAATGGGAGACTCAAGGTTGTCATTTAATGTTTAACCATGCCTCATGAACATTGGTTAATTATCAAAACCCTCCAGCGTGGAATAAAGACACCTGTGCATAAAGAACAAGTGAAAATCAAAGAAAAAGAGATTAAAGGCCTGAATTGATGATTAAAGGTTAAAAACATATTTGAAACAAATGAATAGAAGTTTAAAGAAATCTGAAAAGTGATAAAGGTAGCATAACGAATTATGAAGCCAAAAATCAATATCAGGCCTAAGCACAGTTTATATGATGAAATTAAAGAGAAGATTACGCTAAAGCAACCTCAGATACATAAAAAAAAAAAGCAGTTATTCACTTAATAAATAAAACTGACACCTTTGGCCTACTCTATATCTACAAAGGCAACAAACAGTTACTACGCAAAAGAATATATTTTAAACTATCAGGACAACTATTGTAAAGATAGGATAGAGCCTTAAAAGTCAATATTTTCTCCCATCTGCCTCTCAGAAGTTAAGACAGATTTATTAAAACAAAGAAGTAGTTACACCTATTTCTGCCTTATGCCTTGCATGGTTTTCAAGGCTAGAAATGAATATACTCTATAATTAATAACATTTTGAACCCTATATCAATTCCACCTCCCCATTTGCAGCATAAATACTGCATTGGAACTCATTGTAAAGTGGGCATTTGATGACTCTTTGAAGTAATACATAGCTTTGCTGAAGTTGAAAGGAAATTGATGTTCTGGAACCTCTGGATGTTTTGACCTGTTTGTTGATGGAGAAAGCTCTGTCATTGGATCCTTGAGCTTGGCTGTTGGTGAAGTATTATAATATGTTAATGTTTTTCCTATTTTCCATTATGTTTCATCATTTCTTACTACAATAGAGTAAAACGTTTATGCTAAGAAATGTCTCCTAGAAGCACCTTAGACCTATTTACTCTCCACTGTTTTATGTTTTCCTCTGCTGAGGCATTCTAGAGAATTCTTAATTCCTCTCTTGAACCCTTATACTTGTTTATTTCCTAAATAGTTCAATACAGTTGGTCTCAAGAATGATTTATGGATTTCCCTCCTTACTTGCTGCCACTTAAAAACTGTTTCTGAAGTCTCCCTTCAAAGTACCATTTTCCAAAGTCTGCCAAAGAGGTTTTGTTCTAATCATACCCTTTGTACTTGCTCAAATAATTGCTTTGAAGGTCTTTATAGCTGTAATCAAAGATGTCTAGGAGTTCCCTCTTCTACGAATGCAGTTATTTGTGAATATTGAATGTTTTCTTATCCTTGAAAATGAAATCTTTGGATGAAATAGAGCGTTCATCGACTCCTAGATTTCATTTGAAAAGTTTGTCTTGAAATTGTTATTTTCTGAAGTGTGGTTTTATAATTTATGGTTCGCCCTATCTACGGAATTCCTATTCATGTTTAGATAATGTTTTAAGTTCCTTTTTTGAGAAGTACATATAATTAAGGATTCTTAATTTCCCTTAGTTCTACTTCTCATTCTAAACCTTTGATGTCCATTTCATTTCACCTGAAAGATTTTCTAGATCCACTGGCCAAGTTATATTTTCCCTTTGATACCCCTGATTCATTTACAAACTTGTTACAAACCTCCACTTGACTCCATTACCCAATGACTTAGAGATTTCCCTTTTCAATCTATGCTGCCTAGATCATCATGTCCAACCAAACAATCAAACAAACTCATGCTTCATAACTAGCCTAAAATCAAACCCTTAAAGATTGGTTTTGATGTTTCTTTGTCATTTGGTATGCCAATCTACCAAATCATAGGACCACAACATGTACAATAATGTATTTACAATGACTTAGTACAATGATACTTTTACAACGATTGTATACAGTGTTGCCCACTTGAAGACTTCATGTGATGAACTTCTTGTTGTTGTTATGTACCTTGGTTGCTGCTCTTGTCATGCTACCCTCTGCTGCACCTTGCTTTGCTTTTATTGCCTAGAAATTATGGTCCTTTGCAGCCCTTGACAACACATGATCTAGCTTTTTCTTTGCCTTCTAGGAGCTCGATATTGAATCTAGTGTATCTCTGTTATTTCAGATCCCCAATATCTAATTTTCTGTACTATAGTAGTCCTCTGAGTCATATTTCCAATGCCATAGGTCTGACCAGATTTGGATTCTTCAAGGGAGATTTATACCCAATCTCTCACAATGCCCTAATTATGGACTATTTCAGTAGAGCAAACTTGTACAACGTGCCACATGTAATTGTTTCTTCATTTGGCTCTAGAATTGATAGAGTGAAAACTAAATACTGTGCAATATCTATCACTTTTTACAAAATCCTAATTCAATACTCAAAGAGAGAGTTATGATGATTTTCCCAAGGTCACTTCTTTGAGATGAATTTCAGAAGCCTGCAAAAACACTGAATACCACAGATCATATCTCCGCAAATGCTACGCACATTGATCTAAAATTTTCATAGCAGCTTCCTCAGGATTTCAGCTTCACCTCATAAAAATTACAGCTTATGAAACTTCGTAGAAAAAAATTTAGAGCGAAAATTCCACGATGACCTGTTTCAGATAACGAAATCCCTTACATGAGGAGGATATGAGGATCACAATTTATATAAATTCTTAGGTTGAGAGGGGCTTCAACAAGAAAACTTGGGAGGGATTTTAGGAACTTAAAAAATATTAGTTGTGACTTTTCAATGACCCTTGCCACAACCCCATGGGGTTTTAGCCCACTAACTGGGGGTACAAACTTCAAACATGAATATCTCTCAAACCATGAATAATTACATGGCGTGACATATATCAACGGAAACATATCGACAAGTAGAAACCATAAAAAGCCTTATTGACCTAGAATATATTAATTTGGTAGGTAAAAATTCCCATGCAATATTGGGTTGGCCCCTGGTGCTGCTTGGATTGACATCAATGACAACCGTTGATCAACAATCTCCCGCTTTGGCATTGATGGAAACACAAGTACTCCCCCTGCGATCATGACACCTATTCCTACAACATTCTCTCCCCCTTTAACATCAATGGCAAAGGGAAACTCCCCCTTGAAACACAACCACCCTGCGGACCTGTACACACTTCCACTCCCCCTTTATATTATGAATAAGAAAAATCTAATGAGAATTTGGGAGAATCCCAAGCTTTTGGCGAAGAGATTCCAATGCTTCACGAGTAGTCTCACGATCATCAACACTTCCTTCCCAATCTGCATCTATAAAGGAATGAATAATGAGAGTGTTACCCTTGGGATACCACAAGCCATATTCTATTGTTCCCTTTAGATATTGAAGAATTATTTTGATGACAATAATATGTGATTCTTTTGGTGCTTCTAGGAATCTTGCTACTTGTCCAACTACTTGCATAACATCTAGCCGGGAGGTTGTTACATATCAAAGACTACCAATCATAGATCTGTACAACCTTTGATCCACATCCTTAGATGAGTCATCTATGCTCAATTTGAAACCTGTTACCATTGTAGTAAGGATGGGTTTGCAATCTTCCATTTTAAATTTCTTGAGCATTTCTTTGATGTACTTGGCTTGACATATAAATATTCCTTTCTCTTGCTGAGATATTTAAGGCCTTAAGAAGTATGTGAGCTCACCAAGTAAAGACAGCTCGAAATCACTTTGCACCTTTGTAGCAAACTTCTTACTTAGTCGATCATCATTGCTACCAAATATTATATCATCCTCTTTAGCTATTAGACATGCTTTAGTTGCTTCATCCAGAACATATATGTCTTTTGGAGCTCGACTTGCTGTAGCCACAATTTCATCATACATGCCTTTCCTGATTTCACATTTTGTGGAGTTGAATAGTATTGTGTGTCCTTGATCACACATTTGTCCAACACTGAGTAGATTGTGATTCATGTTTTCAGCCAATAGAACATTCTTGGCTAGAGCATCTTTTCTTCCGAGAGTGACAGTACCTGATCCTATAACATTTGAAGATCCATCATTTCCAAAGGACACAGTTCCATCTTTCTTCTCTTTTAGAGATACAAATTTATTTCTATCTCCAGTCATATGCATTGAGAAACCGCTATCAACATACCACACATCTTTGTTGTTTTGAGCCTTGAAAGCGAGAGCACAATTATCAGTCTTCTTCTTCTTCCATGTTCATTCGTTCTATGGCTTCAAATATTCTTCTAGAGGATTTTCAAGACTGTAGTCTTTGGCTATGTGTCCAAAGTTTTGAAATTTGTAACATTCAATATTATTTATTAAATGTTCAAATCTATTGATGTTTCGCTGAGCCTTGGGAGGTTCATATATGACAGATCTCCTGGAATTGTATTCGTTCCTAGGGTATGTGCAACATTCTACAGCTTTATGACCAAATTTTCCACATGAATAATAGTAGCCATAAAAAATATGTTCATACCTAGATGGAAATTTTTGTCGAGGAATTGTCTTCCAAGGTTGTTCTTGTGAATCATGTCCAATGAAGTCTACATGCATGTTAGATCTCATAGGTTCATTGTATTTTGTTGTAGAAGGTCCTGCTTCTTCTTCTTTGTAACCGATGCCAGTTATGTCATTGTAAGATCGTTGATTGTTGATGATTTCTTCCAATGCCCTTAAGTTGTTGGCATAGTTTTGGATAGTTTTTCCTTTCTTCACTTCCTCACACAACGAGACTACTTCGGCTTCTAATTATTCCCTTTCTTGGTTCTTTCTTCCAACTTCTTTTTAAGTGACTCTTCAATGCATTTTTGTTCTTCAACTTCAATTTTGAGACCTTGAACTTCTTCTTCAAGAGTATTAGAACGGATCTTCTCTGCCTTAAGATCTTTTATAAGCTTGATTGCCTCCTTATAAAGTTATTCTATGGTCAATCCTTCTTCTTTGTTGTTTGATACCTCTTATTTATTGTGCTTGGCCATAAACAATACTCTCTCATTGGCTTCTTCTTCTTTGTCATTGTATTCATCGGATGATGAGCTATCTTCTTTAGAGAGAAAGTTCCTTTTGGATCCTTGCTTGTTGAATTTATTAAAGCCTTTCTTTCCTTTTGACTTGCCATCACTTCTGTTTGGACATTTTGCTGCGAAATTCCCAACCTCATCACAGCCAAAACATATCAATGGAAGTTTACCTTTGAATTTTCCCTTACCAATTTTTAGTTTTCTCGTGAAGTACGCATATTCTTCATCTGAAAGACCTTCTTCATTATCTCCCTTTTCTTCACACTTGCAGGTGCATGTCTTTTCAATTGAAGGTTGTTTATCCTTATTATTTTTCTTATATGCAACGAACGCAGTTTCTAGTTGCAAAGTACCCTCTTCTTCATCAAGTCTCATTTCATATGCTATGATAACTCCATGTAATTCCTCTTTGCTGAGTTTGTCCATATTTGCACTGTATTCTAAGACCGATACCTTTGGGTTGAATCTTCCTGGTAACATTCTAAGAATCTTTGGTATAATAGTCTTCTCATCAACTAGCTCTCCAATTCCTTCCAGAGTTTTGGTTATTTCATCAACGTATTGGAAGTATGTAGCAATATTGCAATCTTCTTTCATTCCGAGTTGCTCAAATTTTGCTCTATAGATTTGAAGCTTTGCTTCTTTGACATTTGAGTCACCTACATATATATTCTCAAGCTTGTCCCATAAATTTTTAGCGGTTTTCGACCCAACACCTTATGATAAGCAGATTCAATAAGTCCACTGATAATAATATACTTTGCTTTTGCACCATTTACCAAATTCTTCTTACCTTGTTCATCCATGGTTGATGTAAATCCATTTTGAACAGTGGCCCATACTTTGTAACCTTGTGCCAAGAGATAGACCTTCATTATTCCTTTCCAGAGTGCATAATTATTTTCATTGAACAAAGGTACAACATTCTTGGTATGCTGCATGACCTCCTTCCAGTTGTTAAACTGCTATTGAAGGAACCAAGCTTTGATACCAATTGTTGGAAATACTGAGAGGGGGAGGTGAATTAGTATTCCTTTCAATTAGAGCATTGGTTAATCTTCAATTATTATCAGTGTTTGTACAATGATAGCAAAAAACAAGAGGAACACAAATGCACACAGTTTTTAAGGTGGAAACCCACTCTGGTACAAAAACCACCTAATGATTTTCTAATAATTCTTTAATATTCAACTCCAATTGAAAATAAAGCTCCAACTTCCTAGAATCTAGAAAAGCATTCTTCTCCAGCTCCCACTCGATGGACACTCCAATGCCCAATATTCTTCAGTATTCAACTGAGTGGATGCCCCAACACCCAATGAGCTACAACTCACCCTAGCACCACCCTACCACCCTGTAGAAGAATAAAAGAAGAATGGACTCCCGTACTAGGGAAAATGGTCCACTTTACAATGATATAGAATGATGTAGAAGAAGAATACACACTAGAACATAACCCCAACTATGACACAACCACCTAATGATGATCCTAGACCACCTGACACTGCCTCTTCAACTCTTGGTAGATAGACACTAGTACAATTTGTACAATAATGTATTTACAATGACTTAGTACAATGATACCTTTACAATGATTGTATACAGTGCTGCCCACTTGAAGACTTCATGTGATGAACTTCTTGCTATTTTTATGTACCTTGGTTGTTGCTCTTGTCATGCTTCCCTCTTCTGCACCTTTCTTTGCTTTGCTTGCCTAGAAATTCTAGTCCTTTGCAGCCCTTGACAACACATGATATAGCTTTTTCTTTGCCTTCTAGGAGCTCGATATTGAATCTGGTGTATCTCTGTTATTTCAGATCCCCAATATCTAATTTTCGGTACTGTAGTATTCCTCTGAGTCATCTTTCCAATGCCACAGGTCCGACCCAATTTGGATTCTTCAAGGTATATTTATACCCAATCTCTCACAATGCCCTAATTATGGACTATTTCAGTAGAGCGAAATTGTACGGTGTGCCACGTGTCATTTTTTCTTCATTTGGCTCTGAAATTGATAGAGAAAAAACTACAGACTATGAAATATCTGCCAATTTTTATGGAATTCTAATCCGATACTCAGAGAGATATTTATGATGATTTTCCCAAGGTCACTTCTTTGAGATGAATTCCTGGAGCCTGCAAAAACACTGACTTCCACAGATCATATCTCTGAAAATATTGTGCACCTAGATCTGAAATTTTCACAGAAGCCTCCTTAGGATTTCGGCTTCACCTCTTAAAAATTTCAGCTTCTGAACCTTCGTAGAAAAAAAGTTAGAGAAAAAATTCCACGATGACCTGTTTCAGATAACGAAATCCCTTACATGAGGAGGATATGAGGTTCACAATTTATATAAATGCTTAGGTTGAGAGGGGCTTAAAAAAATGAACGTGGGAGGGATTTTAGGAGCTTAAAAAATATTAATTATGACTTTTCAATGACCCATGCCACAACCCCATGTGGTTTTAGCCCACTAACTAGGGGTAAAAACTTCAAACATGAATATCTCTCAAACCGTGAAGAATTACATGGCATGCCATATATCAACAGAAACATCTCGACAAGTAGGAACCATAAAAAGCCTTATTGACCTATAATATATTAATTTGGTAGGTAAAAATTCCCATGCAATATTGGGTTAGACCCTGGTGTTTCTTGGGTTGACATCAATGACAACTGCTGATCGACACCTTGAGAACATTTAAATAAGTGCATTTAGTACATCAATAAAGGGTAAATGATTGAAAAAGGCTTCCTGCGTAGAGAGGCGATGCGATGACTCCATCGGGGTAGTGACCAAGCTCGCTAATAGTAGAGCAATGTCTGTGACTCCTAGGCAATGACTCCGCCGGGATCACTAGGTTCACTGGCAGCGGAGAAACAAAATGAGGATGAGATAAATATACCAGATCCTAGAAATACTTGAAGTTACTCCATCCCTTTCATTCCGGTCTCTAGGAATGAAAACATGGTGGAACAACACCCCGAGCAGGCAAACAAGTGGAGAAATTATGCAAGGTTCGAAGATGAAAGTAGTGGGACCCATGGGGTGAAAGGAAAAGCCTGATAAGCACCCCCACCCCCCTCAAAGATGAAGCATCAACAGAGATCCTGGGCCCTACCAGTGAATAACCATTTGTTGTAGTCACTACAACACCCTCCAAAATTTTGGCCCCTTTTTAAATTTTTGAGCCCCTAACCTTTTGAAAAAATAGAGTTTAGGCTAGGTTCACTCTTTCAAAATCTCAAGTCACAAAGTTGCAGAACTAGTCAAACCAAACTCTTGCGACCTTGAGACCCCTCAGGTCGTGAAGTCCCAAGGTCACACATAATCTAGAAACCAAATAATTGCGACCTTGCGACCTTGTGACCCCCAGGTCACAAGGTCGCATATCTCATCAACTCAACTAATTCATGACCCTGTGACCCTCATTTATTGACCACACATGTGACCCCTTTATAAATAGAAGGGTCGCGTAGGTCACATTCGACCTATGCGACGGAGCAAGAAAACACCTCTGATAAGCCAACTGGAGCGCGTTTTTCCTAGGTAAGTTGCCTAATCCTCCTGTTGTTTCCTTTTGTTTGATTGTTGCCTCCATTACCATTGCTATGGCCTATTTAAAACTCATCCTAGCTTCTTTTTAAACCTCCCATGAATTCTATTTCTGAGCTTGCCCCTCCCTATATCTTGACTTCTCTGTTTGCCTCCTCTAAGAAACTCCCCTTGCATTAATCTGTTTCAATTTTCCTTCCCAAACCATTTCGATGAGAAGCCTCAAGGCCCAGATGTATGCTTTCAACTTGATATGTTGCCTTACCTCACTTTTTTTTTTAAACCAGAAAGCCTTTGTCGCCGCGTAACCCGTTTGACAAGCCCTAGAGCGACCTCGCGAATCCATGACCTTGTGACCTAGTGTCTCAGTCGCTAAGTCGCAAGGTCGCTAGGTCGCATATTTGTGAGAGTTTAAAATAACATGACTTCACAACTCAACGACCTCGCAACCTAATCACGAGTCACTAAGTCTCTAGGTCGCATCTCTTTGAAAATCTAAACCCGCGCAACTTCGCGAGTCAGAAACCTCATGACCTAGCCGCGATTCTCCAAGTTGCTAAGTCGCATTTCTATGAAATTTTAAGCCAGCGTGACCTAGCGACCCAGCGACCTAGTCACCAGGTCACCAGTTCATAGGTCCATCCATTTCCTTGAAAAATAGTTGAGCAGGGATAGTTGCAGCCCAAGTATTTATCAATATGACATATGTAATATCGTGGGATTGTTTCATGAATATGACAAAGAACCTCGAAGCCAAGCTCGAGTGCATATCCATCTCATCGGCCTCAAGCAATATGGGGCCCCTGAAAATTTGGAAAAGGAACAAAAGTCCTGAGATAGAAGGAAATGCATCTTTCTCTTCCCCCTATCTATGGAGATACCACTTGCATGTTAGAGAAAGGGGATAACATGAGTTGGTATCGGGTGTACCAAGAATTCACAAAGCCTAAATTTCCAGAACACCTCCCAGACTGGTAGGTGTATATTCAGGTCAAGAGGTCCAAGATCCACTACGTAGGGGCCCATCTGCCTATATTTCCATGTGCAGAGGTGATCGAATGGATATTGCAAAAGGTCGACCCCAAGATCTGGATTATTCAGGATTATTTAGGGAAATCATTCACAAATCTAAAGAGACAGGATGCAGAAGTTTATTATGCACTCCCCACCTGAGAACAGACCTTCACCATGGAATGGGCCACCACTCATGCAGTTCCCATGCCCGAGACCTTAAGGGGATGGTGGGAGGACCTAGAAAAGTATAAGCTCAAAAAGGACCAGGGATATAAGACAACGAGTCTCAAGAAGGTCTACAAGCTCGTGGCAGCAATGTTATGTAGGATGTATGGCCAACAAGATGTCACCACTTTCAATGGTACTTGGGTTTCTCTCATGTATGTTGTCACTATATACGGCACCCACTTTAACTGGGCCAACCTGATAGTGGAAACAATCAAATCGAACATATCTTCAGCACTAGCGCTTTATGAAGGGTATGCATCAGAATTTTATATGGCCTCCTACCTTTTGGATGCAGTATGTGCAAGATGCCATTTTGAGGGGTGGGCACACAACTGGGATGCGGAGCGTGGCGGTCCAATTCACAAGAAGTTGCGAGTGTTCTAGGACTCCAATTATAACCAAGATATAGAGTCAATCTCGCACAGCTTCATCCCCGCACTCTATGGAAACATGTTTGGCAAAGATACCCTGTGCATGTCTGGGCGAGCCATGGAGACAATAACCCAAGTGGCCAATAGGTTCCCTATTGCAGATAGCACTTTCATCCGAATCTTTGGGTTTCTCAAGGCTCCCCACACTCTGCCCCATTTCGTCACCGAAAAATTACTCCTTCAAGAAGTATGTTACCAGATGTTGGGTGGTTTTTCAAGGTTCTCACTAAGGGAAAGAAGAATCCATGGCCCACTGTTCCGCTTACTATCGACGCTTAAAAAGTCAAATATTTCAAGGAAGTGGAGGTAGAGGCTGAGAAAATCAAGGGATTTTATTTACCTCCCGTGACACATTGGACATATGATCCTGAGAGAATCATCCCCGCCCATTGAAAATGAGCCAAATTTAAATGGAGTTACAAACATACAAAATTCCCACCCAAAGATCGAATCAAGAACTAGTACAAGAAAGACAGGGAGTCCGCTCCAGAGGAATCAACCGATCGAGAGGAACAAGACAATCAAACTTTAGAGGAAAGAATCCACACGCTAGGAGGAGCCTCATCTTCCAAAGCCAAGAAGCAAAGGATCGGTACACGCGATAAATATTCCATAGAGAAAAGAGAAAAGGAGGCTAAATTACAAAAAGAAGCCAAGGAGGAGGCAAAGGAAGAGGAGGGTAAATGAAAGAAACAACTAAAAGAAGAAGTGGGTGGAAGAAACCCGCAGGAAAGGGGAAGAGGAACAAAGGAGGAAAGAAGAGGAAGAAAAGGTATAAGTTGAGCGCCATCTAAAGAAAAAGCAAGATAAAGTAGAAGTTGAGCACCAGCTAAAGGAAGACAAGATAAAGCAGAAGTTGAGTGCCAACTGAAGGAAAAGGAGGATGAAGCAAAAGTTGAGCAAAAGAGGAAGGAGGAAGAAATTCAGAAGTCAAGGGAAGATTCCTCTAAGGAAGCAGAAGGCAGCAAGACACCTCCTACAGAGGCAGGGAAACAGACATAGCTGCCACACATGGAGGTGCCCCAGACAACTCCTACAACCAGTGTGCATTTTACCCTTTTAGAACTAGGTGCCTTCAAGGATTAGGATGAGGAAGTCTTCGATCTGACAAGACTAACCTATGATCAGGTAGGAGAAGAGAAGATTCTTAACATGGAACCCTGCTGCACCTCTCACCTCCAAAACAGAAAAATTTATAGTATTGGATACCAGGACCAATCCGGTTATGATTGCATCAGCTGGTATCACTTTTACAGCAGCCATAGAGGAAAATGTTAGTAGAATGAGTAGAGAAATTTTGTCCCTGCAGAATAGACTACAGGCCTCTGAACAAAAGATGGCTCGATCGAAACAAGAAAATAAGGTGCTAGAAGAAAAACTCCAACAACTTCAGGTTAAGAATGCCCCTACTAATGAAGTGCCTCTTACCATTTAGAGAGAGCTGGTAACTTTGGAAGCCACCATGAAGAAATTATATGAGGAACTATTTAAAATAAAACAAACAGTCGTGCCACTACTAAAATCACAAGAGGAAACAAATAGGAGGAATGCACAGCTAAACGAAGCTTCCACTGCCTTGGATAGAATACTAGAATGGTCGAACATGTATCCACAGGCTCTGGACACTTTGCCTAGAAAATATGGGATTTGCACCCAAAATGACAAAGTTAAAATCCGGATGAAGGTACAATCCAAAGAGAAACTAGTCAAGGATCTAGAGAAAGTGATGTCCGCATATAAACATCTAATTAGAGGCATTGATTCAATGGTGGAAGTACACCACATTCCTTCTCTGGGTGCACAAGGTGAAGAAAGAACATGGGAAGAGGTTGCCCGAGACATTCAAAAATTTCTACAACCCATAAGGCAAGCAACTTCTTCTCAAGACCTTCCGGCCTCACAAGAAAACCTTGTCCAATTCATCGTGACACCAGTCCAGATCTATACCAAGCTGGCCTCCCTGTCCAATCAAGTCACGATCAAAAGGGGAACTTTGATCCCAAACGCTCTCGAGTGCCTTCACAAATTGAGAGAATATACTCCTTAGGTCTAGCCAGTGGCTGCAAATTATCAAGTATGGTGAAATTACCTCAAAGAACATCAACAAGTAGATGTCCCTGATCTCACAATCACCCAATTTCTCCCATAACTAGGTCACAGGTCGCAATAGATAGGAGGGGTCCTAGGTCGAAGTCAGATCCAAGGTCACAAGTCGCAAATTCCCTGCAGGTCGCAAAGGGATGTCAACAGTCAGGAAAGAGAAAAGTCAGGGACACCCAAGGGTTAATTTTGTTCTATAAGTGCTACGTTTGGGGAATTGTAAAGGATCTTTTTTTTTTGGGACTCCAAAGGAGCATAGAGAATTGTACAACATTGAATTCATATTTTGGAGAATGAATAAAAACAAATGTTTTGATTCCACTATTGGATTCGATGAGGAATCATGTACCAATATTATGAATATTATTGTCTTATGTGTCAGATGCTATTGTCCAATTAACTAATCTGTGTTTTCTTCTTATATCATTTGTATACTTCAGCTTACTTAATGTATGAATGATATGAGGTTATCTGATTAAGAAATTGTTAGCAACTTCGTTATTAGCATGATTTTATCTCTAAAAAATGCTTAAGGAATTGAAGGGTGTTTAACCATAAAGAACTATTTCTTATGTGGTTTGAACAGCTTTATTTAAAGGCATGACCCTGATGATATGCTACTAACATCATCTCCTTTGGCTACACGCTTTAATTTGGTTTTTTATTCATAGTGTTTTATGTCACTAGAACTCATCGATCATTTGTCTTGTATTGTTCAAATAATTGTGTATTCATAAGTTTGCAGGGCTCGTTTGTGTCGGAGAGAAAGAATATTCAGTGGTAGCCGGACCCACACCCCGGACGGGATCCCTATCACAAATGGTTTAGAGTCTAATTGGTACTTTATACCAGAGAGATCCCCTACTGTTGACTGGAAAATTTTTACCATCAACGGACTCTTAACATGACATGAAAATTTTTATTTGATCACTGGTAGAAGGATGCAAATACTAACACTAACACCCTATACCTAGTTCCTTGACTGTCATTCCTATCCAGAAAAAACTCAAAACAAATAAAACCCTAATCTATTGTGCATCATAACTAGCCTAAGATAATTATATATTCAGTCATCTCATGGGTTGGAAAGTGACAATGAGAGAGCCCTCTCTAGTTGTGGTAGGACTGGCTACCTGACCTAAATGTTGGTTTGAGGTTACCTCCTTCAGTTCCATTCTCAGCCTTGGGAAACGGGGGGAGTGATAACAAACCCATAGGGAGATAAGTTGAAAAAAAAATATTTTTTTTCATTTTTCCCTCTAAAATGTGATGATGTAATATAATCTTGTTTTATTATTTCCACTATTATTTTATAATTTCCTTAGGAGGCCCATTTTAGACCTCAAAATTCCCCTAATGTATTATTAAAGACTTTTTTTCCTATCTACCTAAGGGAAGGATCATTGTTGGGTGTAGATTTAGGGTACCCTTGATTTTTGAATTTCATGTATAATTCATTCTAGCCTTGGAGGAATTACCATTTTTTGGTGCATATTTTTTTGTTTTGAATGAAAAAATTCCTTGGAGTTAGTGAGATGAGCAATTTTTTTCTATTGCTAATTGTGTGTTTCCCTCCTACATTAGTGATAGGTGATAGCCCTTATTATTGCAGCAACAATTCCACAACTCCCAAGTGTCTTAGATTTAATTATCAACCTGAGTTTCACAAAAACTTAAGAGGGGTTGAAACTATATGTGCAATAAGAAATATATCTTTATCTTTTTGATTAATATGTAGGTGGAATCATTAAAAAGAAAGGTAGATTTAAAGAGACCAAGTTAATTGATTGATGTGTTGAAATTTTCAACAAGAAACAGTGAAATTGGCATCCAGAAATGGATATCGTGAAGGCTTTTGATTTAATTATTTCTTAATTAAATTATAAGAAATGTGTATCAAATTTATTTATCCCTTAAATAAATTGTAATCTTATCTCATAATCACTTGTAATAGTTAATTGAGTGTGATATAATCATTTAGCTTTTGAAATTCGAGTTGAGGGTGGTTGGTGAGGCATGAAGAGTGATTTTATTTGTTTTAGAGTCCAAGTTGCAGTTAGTGTATTAGTTTAATTCATGAGAAATCAGTTAACTCAATTAAGTAAGTTAAAGTCAATCTAACTAGGTGTAACTGATTATTGCACTAATGAGAGGTCAATTGAATTAAATCAAATTTAATTCACACACAGTGATCTGTCAAGTGACTAATGATTTACTATTAATAGTTGCATGCATGTCAGTTTTGAGGAAGACCTAGTTGAGACAGAGGTTAAAGTTAAGTGATCTATCAATTGTATCTATAGAAAATTTCCTGGGCACAATTATATACACCATAGGATGCCCACGATGTATTGAGCAGTCAAGGAAGGATAATTATCCTATTTAATAGGGATTAATTTCGTAGGGACTGCGTAAGCAAGGCAAGATGAGCAGAGGCTGAGAATTGTCTAAGTACTAGCCCAATTTTGTCCATATCATTGTGAGACAGCCAGGATAGTGCAACAGACTCTTGTGAGAAGAGTGCATTGTATTGTTTCATGATTCCTTGGTTCATTATACAATAGAGATATAGGGGTTTTGAGCAGGCTGCTTTTCCCAGAACAAATATCTTGTGTTTTGAATTGATTTTATTTCTCTTACTTGATGTGATTGTGTGATTGTGTTTAATTTCTGAAAATTAATTGTATAAGGATTCAGTATCTTGCTCTAGTATATTGCATGATCAGATTGAATCCATTGGTATACATATTGTTTGTATAATTTCTACAATGTATTAGAGTGCCAGGAATCACAATAGTGGAGAAGAAATTGAGTTTGTGTTGAATAGTATTCAAACTTGCATATACTTTCGTTGGTGCGACAAGGGGATCAAGATGGATTTCAATGGATTAGTATTGGAATATGCACTTGAGGGAAGTTCTAATTATATCGCATGGAAGGAAATAATGGAGGCAGTTCTGGAGGACAATGGGTTGAAATAACTCATTGATAGTGATATTCCCAAGCCCATAGCAGCAGACACCACTCTTCTTGATTATTGGCAAAAGAAGGTAGCAAGGGCGAGGAGGATATTATTAGAGGGAGTTCGAGATCACATTGTCTCGAGTATCCATGGAAAGGAAACTCCATATGCTATGTGGAAGGCCTTGGCAGATCTATTTCAAAACTACAGTGACCAAAGGAAGTTGGAGTTGAAGGAGAAGCTCAGGAAAACCAAGGAGGAGGAGGGCGAGACAGTACCAAAATACTTGGTGAAGTTAAATCAATGTCAAGATGAACTTCGAAGTGTTGGTGTGACTGTAGAAAATGATGACTTGGCTAGCCTAGAAATTCTAGGCCTTCCCAAGAGTTGGCATAGTTACCAGGACTCAATGAATGGGAGGGAGAAGTTACCATATTGGGAGCGACTTTGGTCAGATTTGGTACAAGGAGAATTCGAGTGGAATATTAGGGATGGATCCTCATCCAAGACTAATGACGAGGAATATTGTGCCTTGGACAATAAGGCAAAGAAGGCCAAGGGAAAGAAATCCCAAGGCGAAGCAAACAAGAAAGACTTGTCCAAGATCAGATGTTTTCACTATCACAAGTGTTATCACACTCAAAATTTTCAAAATTTATTTTGATAAGGTCACCATAGGTTTCATGTTATATCATGCTGGCTCATGCATTTGATGAAGAATTTATAAAATCATGTTTAGCCTATGTAAAAAAAAAAACATTTTTGATTCATGTCATGTCGGCCAAATCCATTTTATATCATTTAGTTTTCACACCCATGCCTTTAAATCAAGAAATGAGCCACTTGTCTATTTTTTCACAATTTCATAGTGAATACAATGGTAGAATATCATATTTCGCTACAAAACTACCTAAACATTTCATAGCACTCATTTGCCAAAATAAAATTGATGAATTCTCATTTTCTATTGGTTTTATGGAAAGGTAAGATCACCTATTAGGTTATGATAGTTATCCAACATGTGAAATCATAAGTGATTGTCGTCATTGCACTTTTATTGCACTCATACTAGATGGGATAATTTCCTGTTGCAAGTGGTTTGAAAGAGTTACTCCAAGTTGACCAATGCAATAGCCCAATAGGACTCAATTTGGTGATAACATTTTCGCGTCATTGCCAGGGATCGAACCCGGGTCACCTACATGACAGGCGGGAATACTCACCACTGTACTACCAAAAAAAAATAAAAAAAATTTGAGTCATGTCATGTCAGCCAAATCCATTTTATATCATTCATTTTTCACACCCATGCCTTGAAATCAAGAAATGAGCCACTTGTCTAGTTTTTCACAGTTTCGTAGCAAATATAGAGGCAGAATAGTAAATTTCACTATGAAAATACCTAAACATTTCATAGCACTCATTTTCCAAAATAAAATCGATGAATTATCATTTATATTGGTTTTAGGGAAAGGTGAGATCACCTATTAGGTTATGATAGTTATCCAACATGTGAAATCATAAGTGATTGGCATCATTGCACTTTTATTCCTCCATTTGTCACTTTCCCTCTCATATTATATTTTCAAATTTTTCACCCAAGCTCCTCTCTATTATTAACCCTTCAGCCTTAGCATGTATTTTTCATGTGTCACCCTTGAAAATTTTAACTTTGTGGCAAGCAGCGTGCTATCAAATTTGTCTTTATAGGTGTCACATGTTTAAGAGCATAGCTTGGTTATAAAGGGAGATGGTCATGCACAAGAAAGCATACAAAGGAGGCTTTGTGGATAATATAGAAGCCCATGGACCTTAAGATATTCATAGAGGACCCTAGCTTTGCTGAAGCATGCACCAGTTCAAGTTGCTTGAATTTCTGTTAGAGCTAACAAGGAAATTGTTGTGTTTTTGGACTGTTTGAGGAGTAAGTTTAAAGAGAGGATTATGGATGAAAATAAATGAATTTGGAAATAATAAGAGATTTTATTGTCAATAAAATAACAAGGAAAAATAACCTCTTTCAATTTTCTCACAGGTGCTACCAGTTTGGAGATTCCAAGATGTCTCTGGGACCTATTTTCAGAAAACATAATTTTCCTGTTTTATACATGTTTTTCAAATTCAGATTCTGGATAGCTGGAGATGGTATTTAAAAAACCAAGAGAGGTTTTTATTCTAAGAATTATAATCGATAAAAATATCCTCCATTTTTCAAAATGTATCAAGGATTCGGAAATATGATTTCATTTCTAAGCTGCAAATTCTGCCTTTTTTAGGCAGTTTCGTAGTGTGCTTCAGGCTTGAAGCCACAAAAACGCTACGGAAATTTCTGTAGGTGAATTTTTGCTTGGAATCGAGTTTTATGAGGAGTTAAGAAGCTAAATTGATAGTATTTAGCTCTTTTAACTCCACAAACATGTCCACATCAGCAAAGAGAGCTAACAGGTGGAAGAGGTTGGTGAAATGAAATATGCTACAAAACTGCCTAATGACACTCTGTTTTTGCAGCAAGGAGCTTTGGATTGTATTTTGTTATCTTGAAAGTGTTTTGAAAGCCATATAGCCACATGTAAAGGTCAAATATAGTCATAGGAATTCTTTTTATGTAGGTTTTGTCTTCGACAAAGCTATCCAAGTCATCAGTTCATCATGAAGGCATTATCATGTGTGATGGCACCATTTCCTTAAAAATAGGAGAATCAGTTTCATAAAGACAATGAGGGAATTTATATATTAGTCATGGTCAATTATTTGTTAGCAAATGATCCTTTTTGATGTAAAAAAGTTGTTGTTTTAGTTGAAAAGTGTAATAAATAGGTAGTTGAGTCCTATTAGGTTTCTAACTCCTAAGGTTAGTAGGTGTCATTATCATTACCATGTATTTCACTTTTTAGTTAGATTAGGTGTCAAGAAGAGGATTGGAAGGTCCAACTTGAAGGAAAATCCAATGTGAATGTGCTGAAGCCTATTAATAGGTAGAATATTGAATAATAAAGAGTTGGGTGTAATATTCCAAAAATTTAGGCTCCAAGCTAAATGGAATAGTATAGTTGTTTTATCACTAGGTCGGTAAATAAATGGGTGGGGAGGCCCATAAGTCTCTTGAGCAACAATAAAAATACTTCAAGTGTGAAAGGAGACCTTTGTAGTAGCTAAATAAATCTCCTCCAAGTGTGAACAAGGTTTGGGTCATGTTGATTCAGTCAACTTTGACCAAGTCAACATCGTTGATAAGGAGGATTGGAGATTAATTAGAGAATAAAGTAGTTTTGGAGGGAGATGGATCTCATGGAGGAAATGACCTAATTGAGTGGGGTCAAGGGCAAGCAATCTCACATTATACTTAAGTAAGAGGATGGCAGCCATTTGAGACCATGTTTTGGTATTATTATTTTCATATTGGTCTGCTTAGACTATTGCTTCCTCTTGTTGTTTAGCAGGGTAGCTGTATTGTTTAGCACCGGGTGTTCCTGAGCGGGAATCCCACCTCTTTCCTTGAGGGGCCTCTTGTAAGAGTATTTTATTCATTTCCACATTCATACTTTCATGCCAAGCTATAGCTTCTTCATCAGCGCAGTTTCTGCAGGGTATTGTGCTGTGTTGCAGGGTGCAATAGTGGAGGGGTTAGAACCCCACTTTCTGAGCTATATTCTCATAGGAGGAAGGTTTCCTCCTCTTGGAAGATCTGTTTGGAGAGTTCTTGGGCATATTTCAAATCCTTGGCATTAGGCCATACATTTCCCATCATTCCCAACGCTGTTCTAGCTAGGGAATGCGTTATTTTTTAAGGCAGCTTTAGCAGAAGTTCTGGTGGTTCCTTTGTAGTGTTTCCTTGTGATTGAGGGGTTCATCCCTTCCTGGGAGGAGATATTTTAGGGGATATACTTCATATCTATTATATTTCATCCTTCCACACTCTTTTTCTTTAGTTTTTAGTGTATCTTTAGCCATTGGGCTTTAGATCCCATCTTGTATAGAGTGTATTTTTGAAACCCCTTTTCTGGGTTCTTATAGGAGTTTGTATTGAGCTTAAACCTGTATTGAGAATATATTTTGAGGATTATACAACCCTACATAATTTTTACATAATTTTTCTATATTAGTGTGTTTTCAACTGCGCTGTAGCAGTCTCCAGCATTCTTGTATTGTGACAGCAGTTCATTTGTAGAGTGATTTCTTATGGAAGGCTTGTTCCTTCATGGTATATGACCAATGCCTCATTGTTATGTATGGATTTGCTGATAGAATACCTGTATTAATGTCTCCATTTTGGTGTCCCATGTTTATGAGTTGATTTACACTGCTAATTCCAATATTGTATTCATGTATTGTTGTATCTCCAATCTTGGAATATTATAAGATATTCCCAATATTGCTAATTTTCCCTATTTTGGGATATTACAGTGGTATCGAAGCATAATATTGGCTCAGCCTATGGATATTATCCAATATGCTATCTAGAATACAAGAAGAAGAGAATATGAACAGAAATAAGACTCCATTCTTTGGAGGAAGAAGAGAGGAGAAACTTCTAAAGTTTCTGTCTCAAACTTTGTAGAGCATTCATGAAGATCTTATGAAGATGACAAAGGAGATGTGTAGAGAATCTCCAAGAGAGTTTGGATCTTAATAAAACCCTATATTTTCATATGAGGAGTGTGATAATTCAGCCACACACTATGATGCACAGTGAAGTCACATGCCCATATTTTCCATGAGAGAGATGGAAGAAGAAGGAATGGCTAGGACGGGAACTCTTAGTGATTTCCTGCAAGAATATGAATCTCAAACTCATAAGTTTAGAGATCATATCAATTTTCTAAAGTTTCACAAGATCAAGGTGGAGAGAAGAAAGCAACATAATAAGAGTATATTTCTCTTATCTATTTTTGATGGTTCACTTACATGTTCAGCCAAAGATTGGGTGGAGGAGCTAGACTTCTATTTGCAACAACATCACATTTTTGAAGATGAAGCCATCCGAGTTACAACGCTGCATCTTGGAGGTAATGCCTATGAATGGTGGATATTTGAGTCTTTCTCTTTGAAAAATGCAAATAATTCTTCTTATGAAAGGTTTATTAAGACATTGGTGGAAAACTTTCTGCAACACATGTGGTAAATTTAAACAAAAATGAACAAAATAAAAACTTGCATGTGATGGAGGAAACCATAAACTCAACTCCACTTTAGAAAACCATTAAGGAGGCTGACGTCTTGCACCATACCTTGCTAGAGGAAAGACCTCTATCTCATATTCCTGAACAAGAGGGTATGGAGATCCCTTTTTCCAAAGAGGATTAAATCATTGGAAGGTTGCCCATACATATTGATGAGGCAGAGGGTAACAACATTGTCATTTCTAGAGTAGATCTAACACCTCATGCAGAGGTAGATGGAGCACATTCTCCAAATAGAGGGTTCTTGTATCATTGCAAAGAATTCCCCAAGATATCATATGTGGAGATCAAGGCACAACCCATGATCAGCATGTGCCATTGTTGGCAGATTGTGAAACCATGCAAATGAAAGAAGGAGGTAGGGATGATTACCAACATCATTTGATGAGGAGCACACACCCCTATGTATTTCATAGGGTTGATGCATAGAAGAGGGAGACTAATTTGCGTTATAAGGGCAAGGGCAAGGTTTCTCAACCATATGTACAGTCTACTCTTGACATTGATGTCTCCCTGTATGGAGGAATTCCACCTGGGAGGCCACCAGATCTAGAGTTGGTAAGAGACATCTTACCCTTTGGCTCACCCCTTTTAGATTCTAGAGAGGTGAAGACCATGGAGGAGTCTAGTACAGTGTAGAGAGTTTGGGATAGACTCAAGGAGGAGGGAGACACTCTCCCATTTTCAGTACCACCCACTCTCACTATATGTATTGCGCTGACAGAAGTTGCTGCAGTGATGGAGGATGGCACCTTCATGGTGCAAGGGAGATGCTCCATGGATTTGGAGAGACAGAGGGTACTTCCTTTGAGGAAGAAATCCTCCATACATTGGAGTAGATGGAGGCCACTCATGCTTACACTGGCCAATATTGGGAGATTCTTTTTGGATGGGAGCTTCTCATGGGAAGCCAACTTCCAAATATCACTACTTATTTTTGAGAATGAGCAGTTGCATGATGGGCATGGAAGAAATTTGGAGGATGACTTTGGCATGAGGGATGTCAAAGGAAAATACAGCAGCATGTGGGGGGCTTCACATTGCATATCATCAGTGTTGTCTCTTGGGAGGATTGATCCATATTGGAGGTCTCAACTCTTGGTAGAGTACTCCAAGGATCTTGGTGCTTGCATGATCCTTGATGACCCAGATGGAGATGATAGATATATGGTGGATGATGTGGTCATCTATTATTATGGTAGAGTCTTCTTGACTAAAACTTCTGAGCTCAAGGAGAAGCTGCTACATGCAGCACATGAGGAATTCCTTTCCATGCACTTTGATGCATATCTTTCTTTGATAGAGGAGTTCATTTGGGAGGGCATCCAACATTATATATTTCAGCATATGGAGAGATGCATAGCCCGAATGGTGAGAGGGAGGATGTCACAGCCACTTCACTACTCTTTGGAGGTGAGGGATAAATTCCGATTGAGCCATTTCAGCTCAAGGTCCCAAGTACATGGTAGAGAAGGTATAATTTCACATTATGTTTTGTACTTCTTTACTTTATATGAGAAGCCTGATGTACCAAGAAGGATTATCCCTTATTGCATATTATATGATGATGTACTTGAAGCCACTTGCAAAATTGAGATTGGCTATCTTGTGGGTGGTTTGTGGGGGAAGCCACATGATTTTTGGTGTGCACCATTGACACCACTTTGTATTTTCATGTCTCTATCTTATAAAATGATTGTGGCAGAAAACAAGTGGTTGGGAGAGCACTTGTTGTTATTTTTTTGATGCAGGCATGAGAGGCACTGCGTTGGCTCCATGTGTGGAACAATGATACACTCTCCGGTTGTCATATGGCAACTTGTTTTCATTGGTTTTTGCTTCCATATTTTGTTGATATTCTTATGTTCATGGGGAGATTAGTTTGGAGAGTGCTAGATGATTTGGAGATGCCCATTGGGAGTATTATTCTCCCTACTTTACATGATTCATGTTTCAGGGGAAGCAATGGGCAGCCCATGATTGCTGAACTACATCTCTTTTCTCCATGTGGGAAAAGCCATCTAGAGGGTTTGAGTTTTTGGAGGAGGCACTTCATGGCTTATTTGTTTGGTGGGGTAGCTCAGGCCACTCTTGGAGGTCATGAAATTTCAGCCCAAGATCAGCAAAAACCCCATACTTACCATAAATGGAGAGAGAAACCACTTGGATGGGAGGATCCAATCTCTCCATGCAGCCCCAACACATTGTATGAACCAGGAGTTGAGGATCCTTTTAATGAGCTACCTAGAATGGCTCATTTCATTTGGATGATAGCATGGGTGTGGGAGTCATTCATTGGGAATGAAATTCCCCATGTTTTTCATCACTCCTACCTTGAGGTGGCCATTGGACAACAAGGAGGTTTCCACTTACACCTTCCACCTTTCTATGATGTGAGCCATATGGTTTTTCATACTTGGGAGGAAACATTGGAGGGCAGTTTTGTTTCAGATTATATTGAGCAGTGGTGGGGACTATTGATGAGGAGGCCACAAGAAGAGCAGGGGAGGAATTTTTCTCCACCTTTACAGTTTCTTGAGGACAAGCAACATTTTTTAGGCCAGAACCGTAATATTCCAAAAATTTAGCCTCCAAGCTAAATGGAATATTATAGTTGTTTTATCACTAGGTCGGTAAATAAATGGGGGGGGGGGGGGGGGGGGAGGCCCAAAAGTCTCTTGAGCAGCAATAAAAACAATTCAAGTGAGAAAGGAGACCTTCGTAGCAGCTAAATAAATCTCCTCCAAGTGTGAACAAGGTTTGGGTCATGTTGATTCAGTCAACTTTGACCAAGTCAATAACGTTGATAAGGAGGAGTGGAGATTAATTAGAGAATAATGTAGTTTTGGAGGGAGATGGATCTCATGGAGGAAATGACCTGATTCAGTGGGGCCAAGGGCAAGCAATCTCACATTCTATTTAAGAAAGAGGATGGCAACCATTTGAGACCATGTTTTGGTATTATTATTTTTATATTGGTATGCTTAGACTATTGCTTCCTCTTGTTGTTTAGTGGGCTAGCTGTGATGTTTAGCACCGGGTGTTCCCGAGCGGGAATCCCATCTCTTTCCTTGATGGGCCTCTTGGAAGAGTATTTTATTCATTTCCACATTCAAGATTTCAGGCCAAGCTACAACTTCTTCATCAGCGCAGTTTCTGTAGGGTATTGTGTTGTGTTGCAGGGTGCAGCAGTGGAGGGGTTAGAACCCCACTTTCTAAGTTATTTTCTCATAGGGGGGAAGGTTTCATCCTCTTGGGAGATCTATTTGGAGAGTTCTTGGGAATATTTCGGATCCTTGGCATCAGGCCATACATTTCCCATCATTTCTAGCATTGTTCCAACTTATAGAAGGCATGTAACTTCATGGTATATGACCAATGCCTCATTGTTATGCATGGATTTGCTGATATAATATATGGATTAATGTCTCCATTTTGGTGTCCCATGTTTATGAGTTGATTTACACTGCTACTTCCATTATTGTGTTCATGTATTATTGTATCTCCAATCTTGGAATATTATAAGATATTCCCAGTATTGCTGATTTTCCCTATTTTGGGATATTACATTGAAAGATGTTTACTTGACACTACCACTATTGTAATAGTTTGATATTAGAAATATACAGTTGAAACATTCTTATTTCAGACCTAAGATTCTTTATGTATTCTTATGTAAGTTTTTTCTATCATTCCATTACTTTCTCTCCAGTGTTCTAGTTGTATAATCACTTGGAATTCATGATCACATGCTCCAACTTCCTGTTTACACCTAGGCTATTGTTTTGTCAAGATTTATTAGTTTGCTAATGTATAATCACTTGGAATTGATGGTGACATGCTCCAACTTCCTGTATGCATATAATTTGTTGTTTTTTCCTTCATGTATGGTTAAATAAGAATACAATTGCCTCAACTTCCATGAGATAAGTTTACTTGTGACTTAGTTTACATATTGACTCCATGTCTAATGGTAGTTACTGGTTTACATCTTTCACCTATACAAAAACATCACATTCAATCCAATTCAGAGTTAGTCATATGCTTTAAACTTCATTGAAAATCATTTATTCTTATGTTGAGAAAGCCCTCTTATACTAGATAGCCTAATTTCCAGTTGCAAGTGGTTTGAAAGAGTTACTCCAGTTTTATGAGGGATTAAGGAGGGAATTGATATTTTTTAGCTCTTTTAACTCAACAACCATGTCCACATCATCAAAGAGAGCTAACAGGTGGCAGAGGTTGGTGAAATGAAATATGCTACTAAACTACGCTACGAAACTGCCTAATGACACTATGTTTTTGCACCAAGGAGATTTGGGTTGTATTTTGTTATCTTCAAAGTGTTTTGAAGGTTATCTAGCCACATGTAAAGTTAAAATATAGTCATAGGAATTTTTTTATGCAGGTTTGGTCTTCGAAAATGTTATCTAGCTCATTGGTTCATCATGGAGGCATTATCATGTGTGATGGCACCATTTCCTTACAAATAGGAGAATCAGTTTCATAAAGGCAGTGAGGGCATTTATATCATAGTCATGGTCAGTGCTACTTAAGCACATGATCCTTTTCTATGTAAACAGGTTGTTCTTTTAGTTGAAAAGTGTAATAAATAGGTATTTGAGTCCTATTAGGTTTCTAACTCCTAAAGTTAGTAGGTGTCATTATCATTACCATGTATTTGGATTTTTAGTTAGATTGGGTGTCAAGAAGAGGATTGGAAGGTCCAACTTGAAGGTAGATCCAATGTGAAGGTGTTGAAGCCTATTAATAGGCAGAATATTGAATAACAAAGAGTTGGGAGATGTTTACTTGAAACTACCACTATTGTAATAGTTTGATATCAGAAATATACAGTTGCAACATGCTTATTTCAGACCTAATATTATTTTATGTATCCTTATGTAAGTATTTTCTATCATTATTTTACTTTCTCTCTAGTGTTCTATTTGTATAATCACTAGGAATTCATGATCACATGCTCCAACTTCCTGTTTACACCTAGGCTATTTTTTTGTCAATATTTACTAGTTTTCTTATGTATAATCACTTGGAATTCATGGTGACATGCTCCAACTTCCTGTATGCATATAGCTTGTTGTTTTCTCCTTCATGTATGGTTAAATAAGAATAAAATTTCCTGAGCTTCCATGAGATAAGTTTACTTGTGACTTAGTTTTCATATTGACTCCAAGCCCAATGGTAGTTACTAGTTTACATCTTTCACCTATACAAAAATATCACAGTCAATCCAATTCAGAGTTAGCCATATGCTTTAAACTTCATTGAAAAATTTAAACTTCACTTTATGGATATCATCCACCATCCATCACATCTTAGCTTCCACGCCATCCATTTTAGCTTCCATGCCTTTCTTCAAACCGTCCATCTTCACTTCCATGCCTTTCTTCAAAACTTCCATTTCATTTTTTGTTGCTCTTTGCGAGAGTGAAAACTGTTGCATTTGCTCTTGTAATTTTGATAGATCATGTTGATATTCTTCATCTTCATGAGTCATAGTAGAGCCTTCTGAAGGCTTAATGGGTGTTGAATTCTTTTTAGGGGCCATTTTAAAATCCAATATTTATATCTATTCTACAAGTTGCCCTTGGAATCAATTCAACTTGATTCTTCAAACAAGACTTATGTAATTCGGAAAAAAAATACACACCTTTTACTAGCTTTTAGGAGCTCGATATTGAAATTGAATTTTCTCTGTAATTGAAAATCTTCGATATCTCAAATTCAGCCCTGTAGTAGCCCTCTGAAGCTTCTTTCAAATGCCACAGGTCTGACTTGATTTGGATTCTCCAAGACAAATTTGTGTCCAATCTCCCACAATGACCTAATTTTGGACTGGTTCAGTAGAGCGAACTTGTACGACTTTCCACGTGTCACTGTTTTGTTCTTTGTCTCTGAAATTGATATCCAAGAAACTAAAGGCTGTGTACTTGTGACCAATTTTTACGGCACTCTAATCCAATCTCCAGAGAGAGAGTTATTGAACTTTTCCCACGATCACCTATTTGAGATGAAATTCAGGAGCCTGAAAAAGCACTACCTTCCATAGATCATATCTCCAAAAATATTGCGAACCAAGCTCTGAAATTGTTTGACGAATTTCCTCAGGATTTCAGCGTCGGCACCTAAAAATTTCAGCTTCTGAAACTTCGTAGAAAAAAAGTTATAGCGAAATTTCCATGATGACCTGTTTGGAGCAGCGAAACCCTAGAATCCAAAGCTCTGATACCAAATGTTGTGTAACCAGCTCCAAAAATAGAAGAAAAGAGATATCAACGCTTTAGAAATAAGCCACTTCGAGGGGGCAACCTCCAATATATTACATGAATGAACAATTCTTGGATGATACAATTTACAAAACCTCCTTTCTATATATAGGAGTCCATGGGGCCATAATGTAATCCTAGTGGGCCACAATGTAATCCTAGCCGACCTAACAATAATAATTTAAGGGCACAATAATAAAAAAATGGGGGTTACAAGGGTACAAAAATAACAATAAGGGGTTTACACTAACAATAATAAGGGACTATACTAGTGATATAGGGACCTAACACCTTGAAATAAAGAAATGAGCCACTTGTCTAGTTTTTCACAATTTCGTAGCGAATGCAATGGAAAAATGGTATATTTCACTACGAAACTGCCTAAAAAATTCGTAACACTCATTTGCCAAAATAAAATCGATGAATTCTCATTTTCTATTGGTTTTAATGAAAGTTTAGCTCACCTATTACGTTATGATAGTTATCCAACATGTGAAATCATAAGTGATTGTCATCATTACACTTTTATTCCTCCATTTGTCATTTTCCATCTAATATTATAATTTCATATTTTTCACCCAAGTTCCTCTTTGTTATTAACCCTTCAGCCTTAGCATGTATTGGTCATGTGTCACCCTTGAAAATTCTAACTTTGTGGCAAGCAGCTTGCTGTCCAATTTGTCTTTATAGGTGTCACATGTTTTAGAGGGAAGCTTGGTTATAAAGGGAGATGGTCATGCACAAGAAAGCATAAAAAGGAGGCTCTATGGATGATATAGAAGGCCATGGAACTTAAGATATTCATGGAGGACCCTATTTTTTCTGAAGCATGCACCAGTTCAATTTTCTTGAATTTTTGTTGGAGCCAACAAGGAAATTGTTGTTTTTTTGGACTGTTTGAGAAGTAATATTAAAGAGAGGATTATGGATAAACATAGATGAATTTGGAAATACTGAGAGAGGTTATTTTCAAGCACAGAACAAGGAAAAATAAATCCCTTCAATTTTCTCACAGGTGATACCAATTTGGAGATTTGAAGATGTCTCTGGACCTATTTTCAGAAAACAAAGTTTTCATGTTTTATACATGTTTTGCAACTGCAGACTCGGGACAACTGGAGATGGTATTTAATAAACCAAGAGAGGTTTGTCTTATAAACATGCTTTGAAAAATATATCAAGGATTCCGAAATATGAGTTCATTTATAAACTACAAATTCTTCCTTTTTTAGGAAGTTTCGAAGCGTGCTTCGAGCTTGAAGCCTGAAAAATGCTACGGAAATTTTTGTAGGTGTATTTTTGCTTTGGAATCCAGTTTTATGAGGGATTAAGGAGGGAATTGATATTATTTAGCTCTTTTAACTCAACAAACATGTCCACATCATCAAAGAGAGCTAACAGGTGGCAGATGTTGGTGAAATGAAATATGCTACTAAACTACGCTACGAAACTTCCTAATGACACTCTGTTTTTGCACCAAGGAGCTTTGGGTTGTATGTTTTTTATCTTAAAAGTGTTTTAAAGGTCATCTAGCCACATGTAAAGTTCAAATATAGGTAGGGGAATGTTTTTTATGCAAGTTTGGTCTTCGAAAATGTTATCTAACTCATTAGTTCATCATGGAGGCATTATCATGTGTGATGGCACCATTTCCTTAAAATAGGAGAATCAGTTTCATAAAGACAGTGAGGGTATTTATATCTTAGTCATGGTCAGTGCTACTTAAGCACATGAACCTTTTCGATGTAAATGGTTTGTTATTTTAGTTGAAAAGTGTAATAAATAGGCAGTTGAGTCCTATTCGGTTTCTAACTCCTAAATTTAGTAGGTGTCATTATCATTACCATGCATTTGGCTTTTTAGTTATATTAGGTTTCAAGAAGAGGATTGGAAGGTCCAACTTGAAGGAAGATCCAATGTGAAGGTGCTGAAGCCTATTAATAGGCAGAATATTTAATAACAAAGAGTTGGGAGATGTTTACTTGACACTACCACTATTGTAATAGTTTGATATCAGAAATATACAATTGCAACATGCTTATTTCAGACTTAAGATTCTTTTATGTATTCTTATGTAAGTTTTTTATATCATTCCTTTACTTTCTCTCCAGTGTTCTAGTTGTATACATATGCATATGTCTTTACATGCTCCAACTTCCTATATGCATATATCTTGTTGTTTTTTCCTTCATGTATGGTTAAATAAGAGTACAATTGCTTCAACTTCCATGAGATAAGTTTACTTGTGACTTAGTTTTCATATTGACTCCATGCCCAATGGTAGTTACTGGTTTACATCTTTCACCTATAAAAAAACATCACATTCAATCCAATTTAGAGTTAGCCATATGCTTTAAACTTCATTAAAAATCATTTATTCTTCTTTTGAGAGAGCCCTCTCAGACTGGATAGGCTAATTTCCGGTTGCAAGTGGTTTGAAAGAGTTATTCCAAGTTGACCATTCCAGCAACCCAATAGGACTCAATTTGGTGATAACATTTTGGTGTCGTTGCCATGGACGAAGGTGTAAATTTTCTCCGGGCAGAATGACAAGGTTCAGATTTGACTTCTGATGGTGAACAGAAGCCAAACACATGAAATCTGTACCATTCACCTGGCGACTCCATTTTTCAAGATCCTTAGCTTCAAATTTCAAAGCGACTTCACTAGGAATAATTTAGATTTCAAAACATTCATGGTAATCCAAGATGTTAGGGTATGTGGCGAACCCTTTATATGATGAAATGTTACAAAGTGCAAGGTATGACTTAGCATAATTTCAGATAGATGAACATCCACTCTAGTATTTCGTTGTTTGAAATCTAGTCGACTCACACCTAAAAATAAAATTCATTTTCTTGGTTTAGCTGCTGAAATATTAGAGAATGAAATTGAACTATTGGATGTTAAAATTGGATCATATGATTTCCAAGATACTAAAAATTTCTTGGAAGGTCTTCCTCCTCCAAAAAAGGAGGAAATTGTTATACCATTTGCCTTGCAGATAGAGGAAGAATATGGTTATGAGCTTGATATTGTAGAGTTGGAATCAAGGTTTAGCCTTGGTGAAGAAAATGAAAAGGATATCCAGGACCAATTTGTCATTGGGAGCTTAAAAGGTATATCAATAAATTGTTACTATGATCCCATAGCTTATTACATGGAGGATTTCTACAGTCCAACTTTTCAATTGGTTTTTCACTATGAAAAAGAGACCCATCTTATTTTACCTTTATCATTTCAGAATACAGCTTGCTTTTGGTTCAAGTGCAGTCAAGGGGTTCAAGTATCAGATCAGCTCATTGACTGGCTTTATTGGAGGTTTCATGTTGCTTGAATCAAACATGAATATTGAAGCTATTAGGGTAAGTAGGAGTGTGTGTGAATAAGCTCAAAGTAGACTGAGCATCTTTTCAGTAGGTACAAATTTGGTTTTTCAGTAGTAATCATCAAGATTGAGCCCGAGGTGAAGGCCATAAGAGTTTGAAGAAGGCTTGGAAAATTTCAAAAGTTTATTTCCAAAAATATGGATGGCACTGGAACTATAGGTTATTTGGTGGACCACAGGGGCACACCATCCCCACTAGAGCCATTGTTATCACACTCAAAATTTTCAAAATTTGTTTTGATAAAGTCACCATAAGTTTCATGTTATATCATGTTGGGTAATGCATTTGATGAAGAATTTATAAAATCATGTTTAGCCTATGTAAAAAAAAATAAACATTTTTGAGTCATGTCATGTCAGCCAAATCCATTTTATATCAATTATTTTTCACACTAGTACCTTGAAATCAAGAAATGAGCCACTTGTCTAGTTTTTCACTGTTTCGTAGTGAGTGCAGTAGCAGAATGGCAGATTTCACTACGAAACTGTGTAAAAAAATTCATAGCGCTCATTTTCCAAAATAAAATCGATGAATTCTCATTTTCTATTGGTTTTAGGGAAAGGTGAGCTCACCTATTAGGTTATGACAGTTATCCAACATGTGAAATCATAAGTGATTGTCATCATTACACTTTTATTCCTCCATTTGTCATTTTCCATATAATATTACAATTTAATCTTTTTCACCCAAGCTCCTCTATGTTATTAACCCTTTAGCCTTAGCATGTATTTTTCATGTGTCACCCTTGAAAATTTTAACTTTGTGGCAAGCAATTTTTTGTCCAATTTGTCTTTATAGGTGTCACATGTTTAAGAGGGCAACTTGGTTATAAAGGGAGATGGTCATGCACAAGAAAGAATACAAAGGAGGCTCTATGGATAATATAGAGTCCATGGACCTTAAGCTATTCGTGGAGGACCCTAGCTTTGTTGAAGCATGCACCAATTCAATTTTCTTGAATTTCTGCTGGAGCTAGCAAGGAAATTGATGTGTTTTTGGACTGTTTGAGAAGTTATATTAAAGAGAGTATTATGGATGAACATAGATGAATTTGGAAATAATGAGAGTGGTTATTTTCAAGCACAAAACAAGGAAACATAAATTCTTTCACTTTTATCATAGGTGTTGCCAGTTTGGAGATTCGAAGGTGTACCTGGACATATTTTTCAGAAAACAGAATTTTCATGTTTTATACATGTTTTGCAAACGCATATTCGGGACAGCTGGAGATGGTATTTAACAAACCAAGAGACATTTGTCTTCTAAACATGCTTATATACAAAAACCTCCTCCAGTTTTGTAAAATATATCAGGGATTCAGAAATATGAGTTCATTTATAAACTCCAAATTCTTCCTTTTTTAAGCAGTTTCGAAGCGTGCTTCGGGCTTGAAGCCTGAAAAACGCTACGGAAATTTTTGTAGGTGCATTTTTTCTTTGGAATGAAATTTTATGAGGGATTGAGGGAAATTAATATTATTTAGCTCTTTTAACTCAAAAAACATGTCCACATCATCAAAGAGAGCTAACAGGTGGCAGAGGTTGGTGAAATGAAATATGCTACTAAACTACGCTACGAAACTGCCTAATGACACTCTGTTTTTGCACCAAGGAGACTTGGGTTTTATTTTTTCATCTTAAAAGTGTTTTGAAGATCAGCTAGCCACATGTAAAGTTCAAATGTAGGCAGAGGAATTTTTTTTATGCAGGTATGGTCTTCGACAATGTTATCTAACTCATCAGTTCATCATGGAGGCATTATCATGTGTGATGGCACCATTTCCTTAAAATAGGAGAATCAGTTTCATAAAGACAGTGAGGGAATTTATATCTTAGTCATGATCAGTGATACTTAAGCACATGAACCTTTTAGATGTAAACAGGTTGTTATTTTAGTTGAAAAGTGTAATAAATAGGTAGTTGAGTCATATTCGGTTTCTAACTCCTAAATTTAGTAGGTGTCATTATCATTACCATGTATTTGGATTTTTAGTTAGATTAGCCATCAAGAAGAGGATTGGAAGGTCCAACTTGAAGGAAGATCCAATGTGAAGGTGCTGAAGCCTATTAATAGGCATAATATTGAATAACAAAGAGTTGGGAGATGTTTACTTGACACTACCACTAGTGTAATAGTTTGATATCAGAAATATACAGTTGCAGCATGCTTATTTCAGACCTAAGATTCTTTTATGTATTCTTATGTAAGTTTTTTATGTCATTCCTTTACTTTCTCTCCAGTGCTCTAGTTGTATAATCACTTGGAATTCATGATCACATGCTCCAACTTCCTATTTACACCTAGGCTATTGTTTTTTCAATATTTATTAGTTTTCTTATGTATAATTAGCCATATGCTTTAAACTTCATTGAAAATAATTTATTCTTAATTTGAGAGAGCCCTCTCAGACTGGATAGTCTAATTTCCAGTTACAAATGGTTTGAAAGAATTACTCTAAGTTGACCATTGTAGCAACCCAATAGGACTCAATTTGGTGATAACATTTTGGTGTTGTTGCCAGGGACGAAGGTGTAAATTTTCTCTAGGTAGAATGACAAGGTTCAGATTTTACTTCTGATGGTGAATAGAAGCCAAACACATGAAGGCTGTACCATTCACCTGGCGACTCCATTTTTCAAGATCCTAAGCTTCAAAGTTCAGAGAGACTTCACTAAGAAGAATTCATATTTCAGAACATTCCTGGTAATCCAAGATGACAGGGTATGTGGAAAACCCTTTATATGATGAAATGTTACAAAGTGCAATGTATGAGTTAGAAAAATTTCAAATAGATGAACATCCACTCTAGTATTTCGTTGTTTGAAATCCAGTCGACTCACACCTGAAAATAAAATTTGTTTTCTTGGTTTAACTGCTGAAATATTAGAGAATGAAATTGAAATATTGAATGTTAAAATTGGATCATATGATTTCCAAGATACTAAAAATTTCTTAGAAGGTCTTCCTCCTCCAAAAAAGGAGGAAATTGTTATACCATTTGACTTGCCGATAGAGGAAGAATATGGTTATGAGCTTGATATTGTAGATTTGGAATCAAGGTTTAGCCTTGGTGAAGAAAATTAAAAGCATATCCAGGACCAATTTGTCATTGAGAGCTTAAAAAGGATATCAATAAATTTTGTCTACTATGATCCCATAACTTATTACATGGAAGATTTCTACAGTCCAACTTTTCAATTGTTTTTTCACTATGAAAAATAGACCCATCTTATTTTACCTTTATCATTTCAGAATACAGCTTGCTTTTGGTTCAAGTGAAATCAAGGGGTTCAAGTATCAAATCAGTTCATTGACTGGCTTTATTGGAAATTTCATGTTGCTTGAATCAAACATGAATATTGAAGCTATTAGGGTAATTAGGAGTGTGTGCGAATAAGCTCAAAGTAGACTAAGCATCTTTTTAGTAGGTACAAATTTGGTTTTTCAGCAGTAATCATCAAGCTTGAGCCCGAGGTGAAGGCCATAGGAGTTTGAAGAAGGCTTGGAAAATTTCACAAGTTTATTTCCAAAAAGATGGAGGGCATTGGAACTACAGGTTATTTGGTGTACCACAGGGGCACACCATCCCCACTAGAGCCACTATTATCACACTCAAAATTTTCAAAATTTGTTTTGATAAGGTCACCATAGGTTTCATGTTATATCATGTTGAGTCATGCATTTGATGAAGAATTTATAAAATCATGTTTAGCCTATGTAAAAAAAAAAAAACGTTTTTGATTCATGTCATGTTAGCCAAATCCATTTTATAACAATTATTTTTCACACCGGTGCCTTGAAATCAAGAAATGAGCCACTTGTCTAGTTTTTCACTGTTTCGTAGCGAATGCAGTGGCAGAATGGCAGATTTCACTATGAAACTGCCTAAACAATTCGTAGCACTCATTTTCTAAAATAAAACCGATGAATTCTCATTTTCTATTGGTTTTAGGGAAAGGTGAGCTCACCTATTAGGTTATGATAGCTATCCAACATGTGAAATCATAAGTGATTGTCATCATAACACTTTTATTCCTCCATTTGTCATTTTCCATATCATATTATAATTTCATCTTTTTCACCCAAGCTCCTCTATGTTATTAACCCTTCAGCCTTAGCATGTATTGTTCACGTGTCACCCTTGAAAACTTTAACTTTGTGGCAAGAAACTTGTTGTCCAATTTGTCTTTATAGGTGTCACATGTTTAAGACGGCAGCTTGGTTGTAAAGGGAGATGGTCATGTACAAGAAAGCATACCAAAGAGGCTCTATGGATAATATAGAAGCCCATGGACCTTAAGCTATTTGTGGAGCACCCTAGCTTTGTTGAAGCATGCACCAATTCAATTTTCTTGAATTTCTGCTGGAGGTAACAAGGAAATTGCTGTGTTTTTGGACTGTTTGAGAAATAATATTAAAGAGAGTATTATGGATAAAAATAGATGAATTTGGAAATACTGAGAGAGGTTATTTTCAAGCAGAGAACAAGGAAACATAAATTCTTTCACTTTTCTCACAGGTGCTACCATTTTGGAGATTCGAAGGTGTCCCTGGACATATTTTCAGAAAACAGAATTTTCATGTTTTATACATGTTTTGCAAATGCATATTCGGGACAACTGGAGATGGTATTTAATAAACCAAGAGAGGGTTGTCTTCTAAACATGCTTATCTACAAAAATATCCTCCATTTTTTTAAAATATAACAAGGATTCAGAAATATGAGTTCATTTATAAACTGCAAATTCTTCTTATTTTAGGCAGTTTCGAAGCGTGCTTCAGGTTTGAAGCCTGAAAAACGCTACGGAAATTTCTGTAGCTGCATTTTTTCTTTGGAATCCAGTTTTATGAGAGGTTAAGGAGGGAAATTAATAGTATTTATCTCTTTTAACTCAACTAACATGTCCACATCATCAAAGAGAGCTAATAGGTGGCAGAGGTTGGTGAAATGAAATATGCTACTAAACTATGCTACGAAATTGCCTAATGACACTCTGTTTTTGCACCAAGGAGATTTGGGTTGTATTTTGTTACCTTGAAAGTGTTTTGAAGGCCATATAGCCACATGTGAAGTTCAAATATAGTTAGAGGAATGTTTTTTATACAGGTTTTGTCTTCGACAATGTTATCTAGCTCATTAGTTCATCATGGAGGCATTATCATGTGTGATGGCACTATTTCCTTAAAAATAGGAGAATCAGTTTCATAAAGACAGTGAGGGAATTTATATCTTAGTCATGGTTAGTTCTAATTAAGCACATGATCCTTTTCAATGTAAACAGGTTGTTCTTTTAGTTGAAAAGTGTAATAAATAGGTAATTGAGTCCTATTTGGTTTCTAACTCCTAAAGTTAGTAGGTGTCATTATCATTACCATGTATTTGGTTTTTTAGTTAGATTAGGTGTCAAGAAGAGGATTGGAAGGTCTAGCTTGAAGACAGATCCAATGTGAAGGTGTTGAAGCCTATTAATAGGAAAAATATTGAATAACAAAGAGTTGGGAGATGTTTTCTTGACACTACCACTATTGTAATGGTTTAATATCAGAAATATACAGTTGCAACATGCTTATTTCAGACTTGAGATTATTTTATGTATTATTATGTAAGTTTTTTCTATCAGTCCTTTACTTTCTCTCCACTATTCAAGTTGTATAATCACTTGGAATTCATGATCACATGCTCCAACTTCCTGTTTACACCTAGGCTATTGTTTTGTCAATATTTTTTAGCTTGCTTATGTTTATCACTTGGAATTCATGGTGACATGCTCCAACAGCCTGTATGCATATAGCTTGTTGTTTTGTCCTTCATGTATGATTTAATAAGAATAAAATTGCCTCAGCTTCCATGAGATAAGTTTACTTGTGACTTAGTTTTCATATTGACTCCATGCCCAATGGTTGTTACTGGTTTACATCTTTCACCTATACAAAAACATCACATTCAATCCAATTCAGAGTTAAGAATATACTTTAAACTTCATTGAAAATAAGTTATTCTTCATTTGAGATAGCCCTCTCAAACTGGATAGGATAATTTCCAGTTGCAAGTGGTTTGAAAGAGTTACTCCAAGTTGACTATTGCAAAAACCCAATAAGACTCAATTTGGTGATAACAATGAGCATGGGCACTATGCTAAAAAATTGTCCACAGAAGAAGGCAAGAAAGAAGGAGCCTGCAGTTGCAGCGGGTGAAGCATTGGCTTCATAGTTTGAGCTTGATTTTAATCTCATTGCATGCATGTCCAACATCATAATGGGATGCATGTGGTATTTAGACAGCGGTGCCTCGTTCCATATGACAGGGGATAGAGATCTCTTTAGTGACTTGGAGGAGAAGGACCTCCAGTAGAACATAGAGTTTGGAGATGACGGGAGGTATAGCGAGACTGGAATATGTACAATTATATTTCAGAAGGAGAATGGCTCACATCTCAGAATAGCAGATGTTTTTTATGTTCCATGCCTAAAGAAGAATCTTGTCTCCATAGCATTATTGGACGACCGTGGTTATGAAGTGATGTTTAGAAAAGGAAAATTTTTCCTTAAACACATAGCCACGGGATAGGTGAAACAGATCGGTTCAAGAGTCAAGAATATGTATGCACTCGAGGTTGAGGATGCATGCAAGTCTTTGAGGATCAAAGCAGTGGTTAGTGACTTGGTGGGTTAGAGGGAGCAATTATATCTCAACATGCAGTCTTAGAAGGTTGTGGAGAATCCAAGAGGAGATCGAGTGGAAGAGTCCACTCAAGTAGAGACCTCTAGGAGGGGGGAATTTGGAGCTAGATGGCTAGAGGGATTACATGAAACTATACCTCCAGGTGTGAGGTGGAGCGATGTGCAAAATTAATCCCAAGAAGAAATTTGGGCAAGGTTCATTGAGATGGTGTGTCTCATGGATCAAACCTGGCTACGAGGAGCCCACAATACAGCAGTAGTAGGAAGGATCATTTAGATTGATGCATTCAGATGTCAGGAAGACAAAAATCAGAGTGACGTGTGTCAGATACTAGAGCGCAGATTAGAGTTGGCAGCGGTGCAGACTTCATGGATGCAGATGTCAGCAGCGTGGAGAATTCAGTAGACGTGTGCAATAAGATCTAGTAGTCAGAAGATTCTGATGACAGATGAGTTATACTGATTCATTTTTTTGGAAGCTATTTAGTTTCAGAAGTGTTGCATGCAAAACATTCCAAAGGTACTAGACTGGAATAGATCGGTTCCTTTCTTGTTGAGAGGGAGTGTTGAAATTTGCAACAAGAAATAGTGAAATTAGCATCCAAAAACAACATCTAGAAAATGGCATGCAAAAATGGCTACCATGGAGGCTTTTGATTTAATTATTTCTTAATTAAATTAGAATAAATGTGTGCCAAATTTATTTATCCCTTAAATAAATTGGACAATAAATTGTAATCTTATCTCGTAATCACTTGTAATAGTTAACTGAGTGTGATAGACTCAGTTAGCTCATGAAATTCGAGTTGAGGGTGGTTGGTGAGGCATGTAGAGTGATTCTATTTTTTTTAGAGTCCAAGTTGTATTTAGTGTGTTAGTTTAATGCATGAGAAATCAATTAAATCAATTAAGTGAGTTAAAGTCAGTCTAACTAGTTGTAACTGATTGTTGCACTAGTGAGAGGTCAAGTGAATTAAATAAGAATTAATTCACATGTAGTGATCTGTCAAGTGACTGATGATTTACTATTAATAGTAGCATGCATGTCAGTTCTGATGAATACCCAGTTGAGACAGATGTTAAAGGGAAGTTATCTATCAGTTGTGTTTATAGAAAATTACCCGGGAACAATTATATACACCATATGATTCCCATGATGTATTACACAATCAAGGAAGGATAATTATCCTATTTAATAGGGATTAATTGTCTAGGGATTTTGTAAGCAAGGCAGGCTGAGAATTGGCTAAGTACTAGCCAAATTTTGTCCAGATCAGTGTGAGACAGTCAGGATAGTGCAACAAACTCTTATGAGAAGAGTGCATTGTATTGTTTCATGATTCCTTTTTTCATTATACAATAGAGATAGAGGGGTTTTGAGCAGGTTTCATTCCCCAGAAAAAATATCTTGTGTTTTGGATTGATTTTCTTTCTCTTACTTGGTGTGATTGTGTGATCATGTTTAATTTCTGAAAATTAATTGTAGAAGGATTTTGTATCTTTCTCTAGTATATTTCATGATTAGATTGAATCCATTGGTATACATATTGTTTGTATAATTTCTACACCATGTTATAGGAAATATATAATTTTGGGAAATAACTTACTAAAAGTAAATTGGTACACAAATTTAAGCTACGTGCAATAGAATAAATCACACTTGCACACTTCTATACTTTCTATAAGGAAAGGAAAAGCACATTGCTGAAATGAAAGAATGGTAATTAAAAACCCTAATTTGCAAGAGAAAATAATTTTATTAAGAAAATAAATCAAAATCATCTACAAGGTCTCTTACCTCCAAGTTCTGTTATTAGGATTCCATGTGTGCTAAAATATACGAAGGAAGTTAAATCATGAATTTATCATAAATCTGAGAGAGATTGGAGGGCCCTTTGTAGGCTGCTATATAAGTCCCTATTTTATTACAAGAGACAATCCAGTTACCATGTAACCAATAAAAATGTGAGTATGGGAAGAAAGGAAGCTATGGAAAAGTTATACAATAATAATATATTTTTTTTCAAATCTTCAAGACAACCTATTTCAAGTTTAACGTAAGAAAACTAGGTTCTATGTGTTTCTTGTAGCTGTAAAAGTGGTTAATTAACAAAAGAAAACAATGAATAGTAAATATATGGAAACAAAATAAATTGAGTAGCTCTAGAGTGGAAATGAAATTAACTAATGTAACTACTATGACCAAATGCTTAAATAACCTGTAAGAAATAATTTTTTGTGAAAAACTTCTAATGAACCATGCATGGGTTCTATAAAGACGATAACTTTCAAAAATGCTACAAAAGTAAATAAAAACATAATACTAACAAAAAATAATACACGAGATATCTAGAGCTCTTAGGGTGGGACCAAACCAATTACGATGCTCAGAGCCACTTATAGGGAAGCCAAACTAGGATATGAAATAGAACAACACTTCCATTAATTGAGAAACTGTTTTTACATTACAAAACTGCAAAACTTGCGTCGAAACACAAATCTGATCTTTTATCCTATTCTTCATACTTTTCTCTACTTGTCCATTGGGTTAATCAAGCCTCTTATTTATACAATGAGTGAGGAGTAGCCTCCTTGAGGGGAGGACCACATTTCCATCCAAAAATCCATAGAAATGGGATCCTACTCCTCATCCACCTAGCAGGAATAGTAATGGGCATTAAATTCCCTCAACTATCCAAGTTGAGACTCTCCTTCAACAGGCAACAAGTACCAAAAATATCTCTAGTGTTGTATCCTCTTGAAATATATGCAATATCTCTTCAAATCTTGCAAAATACACATGTTAAGGAACATAAATATGGAAAACCTCAATGAATCTCTTAAGAACCCGTTAAGCTAGGAAAGTCTGTCATTAAGTGAAAAAGGTGGGTTTAATATAGTTTTTATGTACCTAGGAGTGGATTGAAATGACTTAAGATTTACAAATTTTAGAGGCCCATCATATCCCCTTAATAGAATGGTTTCTCACCCTTGAGAAAATTACTCTTCTTCTCTCCTCTGCTCTTTTTCATTCATATTTCTAATAACCTGCTTGAGATCCCAGCCTGAGCTAGTGGTGGTTTTACCTGCTGGGTGGAATCCCGCCTTGCATTCTAAATAATTACAATCCATGGATTTTTCTTCTTGATATTTCTATTCTTCATGTCCCGACAATAAGGGTGGATTGAAAATAATCCCAATCCATGGGTGTTGTCAAGATAAATCCCCTCTGCAGACAGAGGCTATCTCTCTAGCCCTAGAGTGGGTCTAGCAACTTGAAATACATTCTAATGCAAAGATTTCTTATATAATATTCAAGATGTGACAAGAAAAGAGATAGAGATACCTTTTCCTGATGTTATGTTCGAACCTGTTGATGATGACCTTGATCCACAATCCTTTTAGGTTCACTCCTTGCTACGGGTGGCACACAAATACCCATAGATGATCAAGAGGAAACAACAAGCGTAATCCAATACATAATAATAATTAAACGTTATCTATCTAGTAGATCAAGGAATACCATAATATTTGCATAAAATATTAGACAAATATAGAAAAAAAACATCAGATGTTTTATTGATAAAGATGAAAGGAAGAGCTTACAACCCAGGCCTTGATTTTGGAGGCCTCCCTTTGGTGAAAATATGAGTCCTTCACCGAATTTATAAAGCATTCCTTCTCCTAAAAAACTTAAGCATTATCACAGAGCAAGAATGTAAAAGGAACTAGAGTTCAAACCAGCCCAATAATGACCAACCAATAGTTGAAGGATAGGGACCAATTTATAGGAAGGGAGAAGAGGTTGGTAGCCCATGAAAGGAGGAGGAAGATACACTTTCTAAGGGAAAAATCCCCCCCATGGATGATATCAAAGCTCTAAAATTAGAGTGCTTGAATCTATCACCATATTTTAACAGCTAACTTGTTGCCCTGGAGCTTCTGGAGGTCGAAGCTTCTCCTCCATTTGAGGAAACACTGCCAAAACTGGATCAACCCATTTTTCCAAGAAATAAGCACGCTGACAGTGCTAATCCAAAACTTTTAATAAGACATCAGCACAAGCATGAAACTAGGAAATTCGCTGACCCATAAAACTATGGTTTTGACCAAGTTCCTTCAGTAATCTTCAAAGGCAATTTTCTTTGGGTCTTCAAGGGATGTATTTACATATTTATTCTTGGTGGAAACATTGCACAAGGTCCACCACAGGGCACTTCAGGATCAGGGGCAAGAAGTGAGCATGGTGAAAAATTATTGTGTAATATATGCCCCCAAAAGCATGAAGGTAGAACAAGGAGTGATGGATGAAATGCTTTATGAACCGAGGCAAAGAACTCGGATCACTACCAGGAAACCTACCAAATCAAACGTATTACAATATAGGACATCTCTGATATGAATATGCCTAACCACATAGTTGTGCACTAGGCATAAAATAATACATGAAACCACGGCATGGTCATAGCCATCCGTCTAAAGAGATCATAGAAATGGATCTATGGTATGGACACATCCATCTGTATAGACAGGATCATGTATACAATCATGAATACTCAATAACTCCCCACAACCTGGATCAAAATCAAATGCAGCACATGGTCTTTGCCTCTATATCAATCAACCTAATGTGCAAATATAACCATGTGAATAGCTGTGATGATGTCGAACATGGTAGAAACCACTTGATTACTAGTTAATGATGAAAATTGTTAACAAGTACGAGAGAAACCACAAATAATGACAATGGAACTTAAGGTACAACGAAAAAATCTAAAAGTGTGAATAAATGTGTTGAAGTCGAACACTTGCAGAATAATTCGATCAAAGGCCAATGATGTAAACCTATCATCGAACATGAAAAACTTGACCTTGAGGCATGCAAGCTCAAAGGTACTGAAAATAAGTTTCTAAACCACCTTAGTAGATAATCAGTTGAAGTCAACAGGAAGTGATTCATCGAAGGAGGGTCATAATGATTCCCACATCATCGACACAAAACAATGGATATCTCAAGATTTTAGGAGTGATTCGAGATTGTAACAGAGGAGGTTAGATAAGAAAAGGATGTTTGAGAAGAAAAACTTCTCTTGAACATATTGGTGACACGACTCTGTATTGTGGCAGTATTTGACTCAAATGGGATCAGAGGTCATGATGAAAAAAATGGTGATTGGATAGGAGGCAAATGGATTTCCCAAATCCGCAGAGAAAAAATGATGAATGAAGGATATCACCAACCCAACACGAACTACAAATGAGTGTCATGTTCAAGAGTGGCAAGCTACCCAAAATACACATAGGATGTTCACTTTCAATTTCCCCCCGTTATTGCTAATGAGTACCTCTTTATTTTTTATAACCAACGTGAAGAGGATAACATATGTTGAGCATGTAAGTTCATTCTTCGAATGAATCTATCCTAGTAATTTTAATGAGCCCTAGGAAGGAGGAACTCGGCCTCATCATGATGAAAAGTATTTCGTCGTTTAATATTTAACGAGTTCAATGAAATGGTAACTCGGTAACTTTTCATGTTTAAGGAGTTTGAAAAGAAAAGAAAAGAAAATTCCATCATGTCCCTTTTCATAAATTGTCTCTCGAATCCGAAAAGGTAGAAAATAATATCCAAGAGAATTTAATATTCCCAAATTTTCACATGACATTTGGAATATTACAGTTCTTAATTTTCTTAATGAATTAAGTAAATAAAAGGGTGGAGGGACCCATAATCCTCAAGATGAATAGATGTCCATTTTTTATCTGTGAATGTGGATTGATTAAGCCTAGATCTACATAATGGGGTATTGGAGCAACTACTATTGTGAATGGATTGGAGATCATGTCTCATTAATGAGATAGATCATGGAGGTTGAAGCAATCAGTTGAGATCATGAAAGGCATATAATGAAATATCATAGAGAATTCATGATGAAGTGATGGAGGATGTAGTGCAATTAATGCACACATGATGGAGAGGGTGTACATTGTATGTAGACATGATGGATGACTTGGAGAGACAACACAGTCAAACTTGGAGGATTATGTCCACATGCACAACACATTTTAGAGGTGGGCCAAGGCATGGGAAGGCTCATAAAATATATAAAGGAGATGAAGACAACAATGAAATGAGGCTATTGAATATAGATGTTGAGGTCTATTTAGATTTGGAATTGTCATGTGACATTCCATGCTTTTTTTGGCTGTTTAGCTAAGATTGCAAGTGATTGTTAACACAAGGTGTTCCTGGTCAGGAATCCCTCCTCTTTCATTAGGTAGCTCTTGGAAGAGGGTTTTACTTCATTCTACATCAAGAATTGGTGCCACATTTCTTTTCCATCATCTGTAGAACATATACCTTTAGGAATTATGCAATTTCTAAAGACCAGTTTGGAGGTGGAGGTTGTCTTCAGTATTTCAGTTGGAGAAACAGTATAGGATTATTCCTATCACGTTGGGATTGAAGATCAAAATTCCAAGGGCTTCATTTCAGATCTAGCATCTGGCCAAACATTATTGACCTCCTATCAGCAGCAGTCCCATCAAGAATTGCATAATCCATCATTGCAGATCCAGAGGAAGGAAGTTACTAGTATTTCAACTAGTAATCCTGTGAGGGATCATCCCCTCACCTTGTCATCACCATTTCCATCAGCCTGGAGGTTATTGAAGCACATTTCACCTAACATAGAGTCTCTCCCTCTTATACAACATAGTTTCTATAGCAGCTGCATATTATGTTGCTGCAACTTGAAGGAGGAAGAAGAGGAGACAAGATCTCAAGCTCCTAGCTTGTAGATCTTAAGGAGGTATCAACCCTCAAAGCTCAGATCTATTTGTAGAACATGTTGCAGCCATATTTGGATCAGATCTAGCTTTAGATATTTATAACCCAATAGTCAAAGGATCAAACCCTAGGAGGGTGATTTTCCAAAGTTGTATATCTAGAAAATCCTTTCTGGTTTATCTTGGGTTCCCATCACATTGGCCAGATCTTGAATCTTGGCATCATCAGAGCTCCTAAGCTCCCTAGATCTGCCTTTCCTTTTGCGGCAATTTCATGTATATCGACAACAAAAGAGACATCGCAATATTGCTTCCTGTAAGCTCATTAGTTACACAGTGCTAGTTGTAGCATGTTTGCAGGGTGATTCTAGGCCATCTCTTTGGCTAGGTCTACTCATATTTTGTACATTATGTAACTGAATTCTCTCCATATAATAAAAAGGCTCAAATTATCTGTATATTTTGATGTTGACTTTAGAAATTTTTTTTACTTATTTTCAGTTCTTATATTGTGTTTCAGTATTACTACGTTCTCCCTTTTGGGATATTACAGTGGTATCAGAACATGATCTTTGGCTCAGCTTGTGGACACTTCATCTTTTTGCATCAAAATAAGAAGCAGCTAGATGAGATCTATCATGAAGGAGGATTGTAGTTTTTCCACTCCTATCTTTAGATCCATGGAAAATATCTCTAAGGAGGTCAATCAAATGAAGAGAGAAAGGCAAAAGGAGGATCCAAGAAGAAGATTTGATGAGGAAGGTCCAAGCACTTCCTATTAGCAAAGAAGACCAGATAATCATAGATCTCCTCATAGATCTACTATGCCCACTTTCTTTGAAGAAGGTGAGAGGTATAGAAAGGAAAAAAGAAGAAAACCTGAGACTCATGAGACGCTCAGCCTATATCTTGAAGAGTACAAAGCACAGTCTAGAGCCTTCAAAGAGAGTCTAACTCCCCAAGAATTCTTTGAACTCAAAGAAGAAAGAAGATCCTATAGTAGCAATAGAAGGAAGAGGCACAATAGATTTTATTTGAATACATTTGATGGATCTTCATCAAGCACTGTTAAGGCCCAGAGGAAAGAGTTAGATACATTTTTCATGCTACATCTTGTGGCTAAAAAAGAGGTTGTCCAAATTGAAACACTTCATCTCCTAGGTGACGCCAATGATTGGTGGTTTAGTCACATGGAGAATGAAAAGGTGACTAAATATTCAGATTTCTTTCACAATTTGAGGAAGAAGTTTGTTGTGAAGAAAAAAAAGGTGTGCCACAAAGAGAAATTTCCTAAGGAAACAAAGGAGGATGTCAATCTTGTCACTCTGGACAATGAGTCACTACATTCACCAACAGCTGCAGAAGTACTTACATCCGGAGAAGAGACACTTGCAACTTTGCAAGATAGTCTTGAGCTCTTAACACATAGAGTCCCATGCATGATTCAGGAGATGCATTAGGAAGAGGAGGAAGATTCCAGTGCTGGTACATTAGTAGAAGAGCAACCATCTCTCTTACTAGAATTTGGAGACACCATTGTCCTGGTTGGAGGAACTCTTGTGTTCTGGAAAGAGGTTCCCACACATCAATTGATCCAAGGTATGCATGAAATTGCATCACATATTGTTTTAGTAGATCTTATTGAAACTTATGAGGACATGCCATCAGGACCAATTCATAACCAAGGGTTAGAACAAAATTTTGATTTGAAGTAGCAACATATCACAGCGCAAAGGACCCTTGATTTGATCAAGGAGGAGATGAAAAGCTATCCTAGTTTTCCATTGATGGGCTACATTAAAACCTTTGAGTTGAAGTGTGGAGTTTAATAAAATGGGATGAGTATGATCCTATGTACAATGACTGATTATGAGATCAGCATTGTGCCTTGCTTTGAGATAGCATATGTATTACCATGCAGATCTACAGCGCTATCACTTAGTAGAAGTGATAATAAAAAGGCCCCATCATTATTGGAGCATTATGAAGGTAGTTTCACTCATGAAGCAATGGAGGTAAATATGGTAGATGGTAGACATCTTGAGATGAGAAAACTTTTCTCCTTTCTAGATGACACTTTCTCAATGAGCATCTCATAGCTCAAAGAGAAAATTCTACATGCAGCAGATCCAAAACCTCATTGGTTTTGGAAGGCCATGGATGAGAAAAGGGTCTCACTAAGAGATATCATTGGAGGTGCACTTCAAAATTTCATGGAGTGCAAATATCTTCATCATTTTGGGGAGGATGGTATTCTACAAAGGGAGGATACCATGTTTATGAAGTACATCATTCATCATCCACATTGGGACGAGTGGGCGAGAATGATAAGAAAGGGGTTGCATGACCACTTGCAAATATATGACATGGGCCAGCAAGAAGCTTGGTTACGTTGGTTTCTCTTGGGTGAGTTTGGTTACTACCCAAAGGTTGCTATTTCATTGATCCATGCCTTGAAAAACACTCATGTAATGAAGAAGTAGGCATGGTTGCGCTGGCTACTCTGGCTGATCTTGGGTGAGTATGGTTACTACCCAAAGGCTCATATTTTCTTGTCTCATGCCTTGTGTATACATGACAGTATGCAACAAGGAAAGGCATGTTCATTTTGGTTTTCCTTAAGAGAGTTTGGCCATCACATGACATCTCCCATGTTTATGTGTTTTGTATTATTTGTAATATGGCATAGTACTCTCATGATGTGTGATAATGGAGTTTTTTTGTATTGGGATGATATGACATTATACATGTCCTTCAGTATGTTGTTGTTACTCCATGATTCACATGATGATGTGAAGAGGCAGCAAGATCTCTTGTTTCTTTGGTTACTTTTGGGGGAGTTTGGCTTGACCATATTACATGGAGGAGATTGAGGATGGAAGCAAGAGGCCCTAATCTGGTGGTTACTATTGGGAGAATATGGTTTGACACTTTGGTCTACCCATATGTCTCTATTTATTCTTTTGCATAATGATGGAATGATGCTTGGAACCAACAAGGCCAACAAGGCTAGAGATGAGGGCATGTCAATGATAAATGTACTTCATGAAGCATGGGATAAAGAGATGTATTGTGAGATGGAGCTTTCCCTTTGTGGGAGGAACCACTATATTTTATGTATCTCATGTATTGATGATGATGTTGGACATCATATGATTGTTACTTGGTACTTCATGGGGGAAGGAGGACATCTAACCATAAAGTTGGAGGTCATTCTTTGCATTTTTGAGAGACAACTTTGGAACCAAACATGCATGACACATTGCAACAAATGAAGGAGGACTTCCTTATGTGGATTCCATTTGGAGGGAAATGGAATTTTTTTCCACATACTTTTGCAGTTGCTTGAGGTCAAGCAAAATTTTTCCGGGGAGGACTGTAATATTCCCAAATTTTCACATGACATTTAGAATATTAGAGTTCCTAATTTTCTTAATGAATTAAGTAAATAAAAGGGTGTAGGGACCCATAATCCTCAAGATGAATAAATATCCACTTTTTATGTGTGAATGTGGATTAATTAAGCCTAGATATACATAATGGGGTAGTGGAGGAAATACTAATGTGAATGAATTGGATATCATGTCTCATTAATGAGATAGATCATGGAGGTTGAAGAAGTCAACTGAGATCATGGAAGGCATCTAATGAAAGATCATAGAGCATTCATGATGAAGTGATGGAGGAAGTAGCGCAATTAATGCACACATGATGGAGAGGGTGTACATTGTATGTAGACATGATGGATGACTTGGAGAGATAGCACAGTCAAACTTGGAGGATTATGTCCACATTCACAGCATAGTTTAGAGGTGGGCCAAGGCATGGGAAGGCTCATAAACTATATAAAGGAGATGAAGAAAACAATGAAAGGAGGCTATTGAATATAGATGTTGAGGTCTGTTTAGATCTGGAATTTTCATGTGACATTCCATGCTTTCTTTGGTTGTTTAGCTAAGATTGCAAGTGTTTTTTAGCACAGGGTGTTCCTGGTCGGGAATCCATCCTCTTTCATTGAGTAGCTCTTGGAATAGGATTGTACTTAACTCTAAATCAGGAATTGGTGCCACATTTATTTTCCATCATCTACAAAACATCTACCTTCAAGAATTATGCAATTTCTGAAGATCAGTTTGGAGGTGGAGCTTGTCTTCATTATTTCAGCTGGAGAACTAGTGTAGGATTATTCCTATCACCTTAGGCTTGAAGATCAAAATTCCTAGGGCTTCATTTTAGATCTGGAATTAGGAAAAACATTATTGGCCTCCTATCAGCAGAAGTCCCATCAAGGATTGCGCAATCCATCATTGCAGATCCAAAGGAGGAAGGAAGTTACAAGTATTTCAGCTAGTAATCTTTGTCAGGGATCATCCCCTCACCTTGCCATCACCATTTCCATCACCTTGGAGGTTATTGCAGCACATTTTAGAAGGCATGGGACCTATCCCTCTTGTACAATGCAGTTTCTGTAGCAGCTGCATATTCAGTTGCTGCAACTTGAAGGAGGAAGAAGAGGGGACAAGATCTCAAGCTCCTAGCTTGTAGATCTGAAGGAGGGATCAGACCTCAAAGCTTAGATCTATTTGTAGAAAATATTGCAGCCATCTTTGGATCAGATCTAGCTTCATATCTTTATAACTCAGCAATCAGAGGATCAAACCCTATGAGGGTGATTTTCCAAAGCTTTAGATCTGGAAAATCCTTTCTGGGTTATCTTAGGTTCCCATCACATTGGCGAAATCTTGAATCTTGGCATCATCGAAGCTCCCGAGATCCCTAGATCTACATTTCCTTTTGCAGTAGTTTCATGTATATCAGCAGCATAAGGGACAGCGTAGTATTGCTTCCTGTAATCTCATTAGTTACGCAGTGCTAGTTGTATCATGTTTGCAGGGTGATTCTAGGCCATCTCTTTGGCTAGATCTACTCATATTTTGTACATTGTGTAACTGAATCCTCTCGATATAATAAAAAGGATCAGCTTCTCTGTATATTCTTATGTTGTCTTTAGATTTATTTTTTACTTAGTTTATATTGTGTTTCAGTATTACTGCATTCTCCCTTTTGGGATATTACAGAGAACCTATTGACCATGTTCAATCAAGGTATTCCTTTTTCGTAAATAGTGAATCTGAACCCGAAAAAGGGGTAAACATATACTGATACTACGTTAATTAATTTACTTTAACGAGTTCAAAATGACAATTACTCAACAATATTTTCATTTTTCAAGAGTCTACAAAGAGATGAAAGATGACTCCAGGGGGGTCCTTTTCCGTTTATTTTTACCGAGTTTGAAAAAGAGATAAAATAAAACTCATTTTCATAAGAAATAATCATCAATAGTTTAAAGGTCATTGTTACTACACAAAAAATGGAAAACATCACTGATATCGAGGAAAAATAATAAAATAATGGCGAAAATGTTTCAAAAATATATAAATAGCAAAAAGTAAATTCATTTTCACCTTTCCATTTTGAGTAAATTGGTGAAGTGCATTTTACCCATTTTCCCTTCGAACTTTAGATCAATGGTGCAGCCGATCTAGGACACCATCCAACAATTTTTTAATGCCATGTAAGAGCTCAAACCCTCCTCTTCATTTTAATTCCATTCTTTAAGTGTTTATATTTAGAAATTAAGAGATGGGGGGAGGATTTCAAACCTCAAAATTTTCTATGGCTAGTGTGGGTTCCATATATTGGACCCTTTTTGGTCATGTTTATCCCGTTAGGGTAGCATGCCACCATCACTTAATTAATTTGGAATGTCGCATCGACCACCGGGAAGATTTTGAAATGAGAAATCTACCCATTTCCAATGGACGATTCCGAAAACTACTCCGATGAAAGCTCTTAAAGTGTCTTTGAAACATGTTTTGCAAGTGATTTCAGTGGATATGGTCATCAAATGGAAATAATGAGGTCATGAGGTGGAAGATCACCAATCACTTCAACACCATAATTTCATAAATGCATTTCACTTTTACAGATTGCTGAAGTTCTTTCAAACATCAAGGTTGAGAGCTCAACTAGAGCTACTTCAGTATTTGATCGGACTATGGGATGTAGATCATCAGATATTCATAATCAAAGACCAGGAACTAGAATTATATGTCATGGAAATTTACTTCATCGTAGGCTTATCCAAGAGAGGGGAGAGGATCCAACTGTCCGGAGCTCACACGGGAGGTGAGAGTACCAATATACTAATTCAGAGACACTATCCTGGGGCTTGAAAGACTCAGAGTGGGAAGGTAGATATATCCTCTATCAGAATTATTCCCTTGCACACAATCATTCACTACATGACTCGAGTGGGTGGAACCCATGTGTTGCATGAGGCAACAAAATCCCAATTCTAGTACGCAGTAGACTGTCTAGCACCTACTAGGTTCATCTGGTGTGATGGGTTATTGGCTAACATGAAGATCCAATTTACCAAGTCAAAAATAATTCAACTGAAACAATTTGGGCACAAGTCTGTCTTGTTTTCCTTTTTCTTGGAGAGAGTACATTTGTTCCAGTACTAGCAGTTGGATATCCATGATCCAGCCCGGAGGGAACCGAGACTGATGAGGTGGTGTGAGACCATGCCCCGTTAGGGTGGACGCTAGCATATGCATTTCCCTACAGCTTTTTTCAGCTAGTTGCATCGTCAACTCATCATGGTTGAGGAATATGCATATGCAGGCGTCGAATTTAGGGGAGATCCATATCTACCCATTTCACTAGGCACACAGTGGAATGATGTAGGTAGAAAATGTTTTTTAACATTTTTTACTTTTTTGAATGTTTTTGTCATGTATTATGAGATCTAAAATTATGATGTTTTTACAAATATGGGTCCTCAGAGACCACTAGGCATGTCATCGATCACGAGGAGGGTAGCCCAACCAGTGGAGGATGTCCCCTAAAAGGAGGGAGCATAGCCATTTGTCAAAACTATATAAATAATAAAACGTAAATTCATTTCCATCTCTTTATTTTGAGTAAATTAGAGAAGTGCATTTTACCCATTTTCCCTTCAAACTTTAGATTAGTGGTGTGGTTGATCCAGGACACCATCCAGCGATCTTCCAGTGCCAGGTAAGAGCTCAAAACCTCCTCTTCATTCTAATTCTATTGTTTAGATTTATAAATTGAGAGATGGGGGGAGGATTTCAAACCTCAAAATTTCCCATGACCAGCATGGGTTCGAGCTATCGAACCCAGGTTGGTCACATTTATCCCATTAGGGCAGCGCACTGCCAATGCGGAATTAATTCGAACAGTTGCGTTGGTCACTGGGAAGATTTTGAAATGAGAAATATACCCTTTTCCAACGAATGATATCAAAAACTACTCCGATGAAAGCTCCTAAAATATCTTTGTAACATTATTTGCAGGTGATTTCAGTGGATATGGTCATCGAATGGAAAGAACGAGGCCACGAGGTGGAAGATCACCAAGCAATTCAAGACCACAATTGCATAAAAGGTTTGCGCAATTCCGAATTGCTAAGGTTCTTTCAAACATCAAGGTTGAGAGCTCAACTGGAGCTTCTTCAGTATTTGATTGAACGTTAGGATGTAGATCTTCAGATATTCATAATCGGAGACCAGGAACTAGAATTAGATGTAATGGACATCTACTTCATCATAGTTTTATCCAGGAGAGGGGAGAGGATCCAACTCTCCTGAGCTCGAACATGAGGTGAGAGTACCAGTATACTTATTCAGAGACACTCACTACAAGGAAAATACCCTCTAGCGGATGTTTTTGAGGAACCCCTTATAAAAATAGCCCAGATATCCATTTGTAGAAGAGGTCTCTAGAGGAGGTTGGCGGGTGGAGGTTTTTGTGGATTATTTCTGTCCATTGTGCTTCTAATCATAAACCGCACCAGTCCATTTAACTCACAAATCACTGTTGCATACTAAAAATTGAAAAACTGAGACACCGTGCTCTCTATACAAACCCGCCTAGTGCGTCTCATTATTGTACCGCACCTTTGCGCTACTCAGAAACAGGCTCGGTGAGCTAGGCATAAACCACTCAGTGCGCCTCAAAAACCCGCGCACCAAAATAGGTTTAAATAAAAAAAATTACCAACCAAAAAATCTGCATTTTCACTTCTTCAATTCTCTAGAGTTCTCAAGCACCGATGCGAATTTTCATTATGTGAGGAGCCCTACCATCGGTGCTCCCATTGCACGCACTACTGTCATCCATTGCCCACCTTCTTGAGTTCAAATTTTGCAAAATGGTGGGAAAATTTAGTTTTGAAAATTATTTAGAAAATATTCCTCCTCAATGCCCAAATGTACAGGTATTTTACTTGTTTCTCAATGATTAAACCTTTTAGAGGACTAGATTTTTTAAAAAAATTTAATTTACCAATTTTCTAAATTTTCCTATGTAGTGTGCTCGAGCTGTTTGGCTCGCACCGTTTGCGGTGCTGCCTGTAAATTTATAGGCCGCACCATGAACGTCACTAACGAAAACCACACCGGGTCTGGTGCAGTACCGAAAATATGCACCATGTATTTTAAAAACTAATATGGCAGTGCGGTTGTTTAAATCACTGCACTGTTGACCTTGTTCCAGTGTCAAGAGGGAAATGCATTGACTAAAATATCTGCCCCGGGGCGGATAGTTCAGTCAGCGCAACGCCATCCATACACTGGTAAATATTCAATGGTGTGGTCATTTAAACGACCGCACCATTGACTATGTATTGATGTCACGAGGGCAGTGCGATGACAAAATTATCTGCCTCGGGGCGCATAGTTTGGTTAGCGCGCCGCCCTCCCGACATTGGTACACAGTCAATGGCGTGGTCGTTTAAACGATGCACTCTTGACCGTGTACTAATGTTAGGACGGCGGTGCGCTAATGAAATAATCCACACCAGAGTGAATACTTTGGACAGTGCACTGCCCTCCCGACACTGATACATAGTCAACGGTGCAGTCGTTTACAGGACTGCACCGTTGACCATGAATTAATGTTGGGCAGTTTGTTGACTTAACTATCCACCTTGGGGTGGATAGTCTCATCAAACCACATGAGAAACTACATTTCATGTTGTGTGGTGCACTGCAAATTTCCATGTGCACTGAGGACAGTGCGCGATAAAAACAAACCCACTGGTACCGGTGCATGACTTTTTTTTTGGGTGCACTGATTTTTTTTTCAAAAAGATATATATATATATATATATATATATATATATATATGATTCAGAAGCATCTGGACTTAGCCAGCAATGTGATTTTTTTGTTCACATGTTGTGGCTAATCCGAGAGGAATAAACATTAGTATTAATATTTTATTATTTATTTATTTATGAGAGTAGTTAGTTGTTTTGTAATTTTTAATTAATTAGGAATAAAATTAGGAATTGGTTTCTTTCCCTGCGTGGAAATAGACAAGTAGGGATAAGCACTTAAAAATAAGGAGGTATTGATTTTGTGGAAAATTTTGAGAAGAAATCTATTCTAAGAAGAGCAGTTTCATATTCAAGTATAAATAATAGGGAAGTAGAGAGGAAAAAAACAAAGAGCACATAGAGTGTGTTTGACTGTGTGAAGATTGCAAGTGCAAAGGGGAAAATAATGAAATATTTGGCCCATGCAATATTAATATATTTTTTATTTTTCCATTACATGTTTTCTTTCAACTGTTGAATCCGCAATTATATATATCCCGTAGATGAGTGTGTGAACCGCAGGAACATTTTTGCATCCGAAAAAACAACGACAGAAAAGGAAATATCATATTGGGCAACATTGGAATATGCGTAGTAAGTGAATGGCATGGTTTCAATTGGAAACTGAAATCTCAAGACAACCATTGTAGGGTGGAAGTCGGTCATTGTAGGCTAGAGTGACTGTCAGAGTGCAGAGGCTGTAGATGGTTGGACGTAGACGTTGGAGAACGTTGGGGACCATATCGTAAAGGGAAAGTTGGAAATCGAAGATTGCAACCAGCATTGACATTCCTGTAGAAGACACATTGTGTAGTATGTGATTTCTAGCAGTGGCTACAAAGGTCCGATTGTGTTAGCCGCAGCACAGAGAAATGCCATACAGCATTTGCTCTCTTGTGCCGACACCTCATGTATGGGAATGATTCTAGTAACGCATAGAAATGCTATACATTTTATTCGCTCTCTTGTGCAACGTCCCATGTATGGCAATGATTCATTAACACAGAGAAACGTCATTACAACATTCTGTTTCTTATGCCAACGTCTCATGTATGGTAATAATTTCATTATTTATTGTATCGACATTTGTAACTAAATGGAATTTGTGTTGATAAAGAGTGAAGTTACAAATTCAATTGTGACTCATAGAGCTTGACCAATATAGAGCATTGCCCCTATCTTTTATGATTGTTCAAAAATCAGATTTACACACTAAAACAAATGAAAGTATGAATTCCATCACATGTGGCGAGTCCAATGTTTTGGGTTTATGTATAATAAAATTTCTCGCTACATTAAATATTAACGTGCACATTTGGTCCTACATCAATTTTGGTATTAGAGTGGTTGATTTGTTCTTGAGAATTGCAGAGAATGCTGCCTAGAAGGGGAGCTCGAATAGGTTGAGGAAGACCTATAGCAAACACAGTTCTGCTAGAGGAAATATGACACTTGCGTACAAGGATGGCCACAATAGAAACTACACAGAGGAGGGCAACAAATGATGGAATTGCCAGTGCAGATGAAGAAGAAACTACTGAAGAAGAAGTAGAGGAAGAAAGAGAGGCGGCAAAAGTTATGAAGATGCTAGCAAAGGCCAATAGCAGACCAAAAGTAGAAGTACCTTTATACGATGGAAACCTTAGTGTGGAAGTACTAATGGACTGGATCAGTTCATTAGACAAATACTTCGACTACAAAGAAGTCGATGATAAGAAGAAAGTGAAGTTTGCAGCCACGAGATTGAAGGGTCATGCAGCCATGTGGTGGGATGAATTGCAGTTGTCTAAAGAACGAAAAGGGAAACCCAAAATCAAGCAATGGGATAAGATGGTGAGTAAAGTAAAATGTAAGTTCATGCCGAAATATTATCAATTAAATATTTTTAGACAATTGCAAAACTTAAAGCAGAAAGGGATGACTGTCAAAGAATATACTGAAGAATTTTATAAGGTGAGTATTAGAGCGAGACATATTGAAGATGACATAGAAAAATTAGCTAGACATATAAATGGTTTAAGATATGAAATACAGGATGAAATCAATTTATTAAATTTGAAGACGATTGAGGATGCCTATCAAGCAGCTTTGAGGGCAGAAGAGAAATTGTTACGCAAACAGAATCATAGAAATAGAGGCAAGAGTCCAGCAAGAGGAAGAAGAACATTTAAAACCAAATTTCAACACTCCCAGAATGAAGCAGGGAGTTCGAGTAATAGATCACCACAGAGAGGAGACTCTGGTCGCAGAAGGTTTGTGCCCAGAGGTAGAGGCCGAGGAAGAGATATTCGGTGCTTTACATGTGGTGAGTGGGGACATGGGTCGTGGGATTGTCTTCACAATAGATCAAAAACCCAGCGAAATGTGAATGTTGTTGAAACAAAAGAAGAAATTCCTCAAATTGCAGCCAAAGAGGAACCACCTAAAGCTGGAGAATCCTTGTTGTTGAAGAGGATATTTCTTAAAGAAGCTAAGGAAGCCGGAGAACCAGCTTAGAGAAAGAATCTATTCAGAACTATATGTAAGTCAAAAGGTAAGTGTTGCAAATTGGTAATTGATAGTGGAAGTACTGATAACCTTGTTTTTACAGAAATAGTGGAAAAATTGAAGTTAGAGAAAATAGTACACCTCACTCCTTATAAAGTATCATGGCTCCAAAAAGGCCATAAAATTATTGTAACTGAACAATTGAAGGTCGAAATCCATATTGGTACTTATAAGGATGTTCTTTTATGTGATGTAATGCCGATGGATGTATGTCACATATTGTTAGGAATACCTTGGCAGTTTGATCGGAAAGCCATACATGATGGCAAAAGAAACACTTATACTCTTGAGAAATATGGGAACAAGCATACACTGCTACCATTGAAAGTTGAATCTGACAAAGAAGCACCTGGAAACATCGTTACATTGATGAGCTGAAAAACCCTGTTGCAAAAAGTCGAGAAAGGCGAGAAGATGCATTTTGCTATTGTAGGGAGCCCCAAGGTAATTTTAACTTCTACAAATTTAGAAGATTTACCTGAAGAAATTCTAAATCTGTTGAATGATTTTGCTGATATTATTGTGGATGAGTTGCCAAATGCGTTACCACCCATCAGGAGTATTAGTCACCACATTGATCTAATTCCTAGAGCAATTTTTCTGAATAAAGCAGCCGACTGGTTAATGCCAGAGGAAAATGTTGAAGTTGGAAGACAAGTGCAAGATTTAATGGATAAAGTATTAATCAGAGAAATCCTCAATCCATGTTTTGTACCAACAATACTCAGTCCAAAGAAAGGAGGTAAATGGAGCATGTGCACAGATTCTAGAGCCATAAATAAAATCGCCATCAGGTATCGTTTTCCCTTACCATGAATGGATGGTTTAATGGATTTTTTGAGTGTGTCGAATTTTTTTTCTAAGATATATTTGAAGAGTGGGTATCATCAGATAAGGATTCAAGAAGGGTATGTGTGGAAAAACCACATTCAAAACAAACAATGGTTTGCATGAATGGTTAGTAATGCCTTTTGGGCTTACTAATGCACCTAGTACTTTCATGAGGCTAATAAATGAAGTTTTGAACGAATATGCAGGCAAGTTTGTAATTTTTTATCTTGATGATATTCTCATTTTCAGTCAAAGTAAAGAGGAGCATCTAGAAGACCTTAAATTAGTTCTAAAAACTTTGCAAAAAGAAAAACTTCTAATAAATTTGAAGAAGTGCAACTTTATGAAAGAAGAACTAATTTATTTGGGATTTGTAGTCTCTAAGGAAGGGTTGAAAATGGATCCGGAAAAATCCAAGAAATCGTGAATTGGCCAACTCCTAGAAGCATATTTGAGGTAAGAATCTTCCATGGTCTTGCAAGTTTCTACAGAAAATTTATCCGAAGCTTTAGTCAGATTTTCTCACGCATTATTGAAACAATCAGAGAAACTATTCAGCCATTCAAATGGACAGAAGCAGTAGATCGAAACTTTAAATTGCTGAAGAAAAAAATTATTGAAAAACTAGCTTTAGATTTACCAATTTTTGAGAAAGTTTTACAGGTTGAAACTGATGCTAGTGGAATTGCGATTGGAGAAGTTTTGAATCAAGATCAGAAACCAATAGCATACTTCAGTGAAAAACTAAATGAATAAAAGAAGAAATATTTATCTTATGACAAAGAATTTTATGTTGTTTTACAAGATTTTAAAAAATGGGGACATTATTTGTTGCCAAAAGAGTTTGTATTCTGATAATCATGCATTACAGTTTATAAAAAATCAGCCAAACTTAAATAAAAAACATGCCAAATGGGTAGAATATTTGTAGATTTTCACTTTTTTAATCAAACATACGAGTGGAAAATTGAAGTTGTTGATGCTTTGAGCAGGGTGAACTTAATTATGCAGGAGTTACAAGTTGGTATTGTAGGATTCGAGGAAATGGTTTACATGTATAAATATGATGCAGTGTTCAAACAAATATATGCAGTTGCAGAAAATATAGTAGTCCATAATAGAAGCCAGTGGTTGGATTATCTTATCTAAGGAGGATTACTATTCAAAAGTAATAAACTATGTATTCCTAAATGTTCTATGAGGAAAAACATAATCAAGGAGAAACATAGTGGAGGCCTATCTGGACATTTTGGAAAGGACAAGAGTTTTGCTTAGGTAAATACTTTTTATTGCTGGTCCAAGATGCAAACAGATGTTAAACGGTTTGTGGAAAAATGCAGGATTTGTTAGCATGCTAAGGGGAAAAGTCAGAATACAGGATTGTATCAGCCATTACCGATACCCGACCGACCATGGGATGCAGTTAGTATGGATTTTTTTTGGGTTTGCCAAAAACTCAAAGGGGAAATGACTCCATTTATGTTGTTGTGGATAGATTTTCTAAAATGGCTCATTTTATTACATGCAAGAAAACAAGTGATGCAACACATATTGCTAATCTGTTTTTTTCAGAAGTTGTAAGATTACATGGATTACCTATAAGCATTGTGTCTGACAGGGATACCAAGTTTGTGGGACATTTCTAGAGAACTCTGTGGAAGAAACTAGGTACCAACCTTAGTTTCATTTCAGCATATCATCCTCAAACGGATGGATAGACTGAGGTAGTAAATAGAAGTTTGGGAAACATCTTGAGAAGCTTGGTATACAAAAATCCTAAACAGTGGGATTTAGCCCTTGCTCAGGCTAATTTTGCTTACAATGATACTCCCAATCGAAGTACTGGTATGAGTCCATTCTAGATTGTTTTTGGAATGCATCCAAGAGGTGTGTATGAACTCAGAGATCTAGGAAAACAAGAGGTAAGGAGCGCAAAGGCTGAAGAATTTGCTAAACAGATGTTGGAACTACAGGAAGATGTCAAAAACATATTGCAAGAAAGCAGTAGAAAATACAAGCAGAGAGTGGATATGAGGAGGCGAGAAAAGAAATTACAAGTGGATGATTTAGTCATGGTGTATCTAAGAAAATAAATATTTCCTATTAAAACATACAAAAAATTAAAAATGAAGAAGATTGGACCATGTAAAATTGTAAGAAAATTTTCTTCAAATGCATATGAAGTTAAATTGCCAACAGGAATTGGAATATCGTCAATCTTCAATGTTGCAGATTTGTATGTATACCGAGAACCAGAAGAAGAACCACTAGGGGACTCCACAGCAGAAGAAAACTTGGCAGTAAATTGGGAAGAGCAAATGCCCAAAACATGAAAGAAGGAAGTCGAAGCCATTTTGGAGAAAAGAGTATCAAAGAAAACCAGGGGTCAAACCTATTACCAGTATTTAGTTAAATGGAAAAGAAAACCAGTGGAAGACAACAGTTAGATGACTGCAGTAGAGCTACAAAAGTTTGGAGTAGATCCTGAAGCATTTCAAGATCAATTCTCTTTTTCTTCCCTGAGAGTCTGATGCAGGAGCATTTGGACTTAGCCAACAATGTGATTTTTTCTTTTTCACATTTTGTGGCTAATCCAAGAGGAATAAACATTAGTATTAATATTTTATTATTTATTTATTTATGAGAGTAGTTATTTGTTATTTTTTAATTAATTAGGAATAAAATTAGGAATTGGTTTCTTTCCCTGCGTGGAAATAGAGCCAAGTAGGAATAAGCACTTAAAAATAGGGAGGTATTGATTTTTTGGAAAAATTTGAGAAGAAATATATTCTAAGAAGAACAGTTTCATATTAAAGTATAAATAATAGGGAAGTAAAGAGGAAAAAAAAGAAGAGCGCATAGAGTGTGTTTGACTGTGTGAAGATTGCAAGTGCAAAGGGGCAACTAATGAAATATTTGGCCCATGCGATATTAATATAGTTTTTATTTTGCCATTACATGTTTTCTTTCAACTGTTGAATCCAAAATTATATATATCCCGTAGATGAGTGTGTGAACTACAGGAACATTTGTGCATCCGAAAAAAACAACGATGGAAAAGGAATTCTTAGATTGGGCAACATTGGAATATGTGTAATAAGTGAATGGCGTGGTTTCAATTGGAAAGCGAAAGCTGAAGAAAACCAAAATAGGGTGATAGTCGGTCACTGTAGGCTGGAGTGTCTGTCAAAGTGTAGAGGCTGCATATGGTTGGATGCAGATGTTCGAGAACGTTGGGGACCATACCGTAAAGGTAAAGTTTGAAATCGACGATTGCAACCAGCATTGACATTCCTGTAGAAGATACATTGTGCGGTATGCAATTTCTAGAAGTGGCTACAAAGGTCTGATTGATGTAGCCATAGCACAGAGAAATGCCATACAACATTTTCTCTCTTGTGCCAGCACCTCATGTATGGAAATGATTCCTGTAATGCAGAGAAATGCTATATAGTTCATTTTCTCTCTTGTGCGACATCCCATGTATGGCAATGATTCCATTAACACAGAGAAATGCCATTACAACATTCTCTTTATTATGCCAACGTCTCTTATATGGTAATAATTTCATTATTTATTGTATCAACATTTGTAATTGAATGGCATTTGCGTTGAAAAAGAGTGAAGTTACAAATGCAATTGTGACTTATAGAGCTTGACCAATATAGAGTGTTGACCCTATGTTGTATGATTGTTTGAAAATCAGAGTTACGCACTAAAACAAAGGAAAGTATGAATTCCATCACACGTGGAGAGTCCAATGTTTTGGGTTTATGTATAATACAATTTCTTGCTACATTAAATATTAACGTTTGCATTTGGTCCTGCATATATATATATATATACTTGTCTCATTTAATAAAAAAATGTCTTTAATATGTGAATCATTCAGTGATGTCAAAGGAGAGAAGAAAGGGAACAACAAGAACATATGGCAGACCAGTATAACATGGTTCACCTATGGGAGGTATGAGAGAGGGAGAGACTTATGTACCCTCACCCTATTACGAAAGCCACCCAGTTGCTCCTACGAGAGTTAGGCCTCCTCAAGTTTTTTGAAAAGGCTACATCCCTGAAGGGCCATAATGGTTTATTGGGACAGCTCATCTTCAGGTGGGATGCCCACCGACCAGCTTTCCGGGTTGGTCCTAACTAGTGGTACTCGCCCACTGAAGAGGACATATATTTTATTACTGGCCTATCAAGGAGAGCGAAATATTTTCCCACGTTCCCAGAGGTCCCCGATGGCTATGCAGCGAGGAGTCAATTGGTGTACTCCCATAGATACATTAGCACCGATATACTTTCTCCTACATATTTTTAGGTCTCCTGTGGTTAGTTACGTATTGCTTCATTTGGTGTAGAGGAGGTGAGATGCCTCTCACTACTACTGACGACCATTGCACACCATACCAGTGATGGGAAACATATTATTTGCCCACTTTTATTTTATGTTGATTCTTTATTATAAGCGCCACAACTTGTGAGGTGGTCTGCGATTATTTTTTGTGGCGGTTTTGTAAAAAATTAGATAGATGTCGTTATTAGGCACAATGAAGGGTGAACTTCCCTTTTGCTTCAGATTTAATTTGTTTATTTTTTGAGAGGTTTCTATAGATGATGCCTAATTTTGTTTGGCAGCCTCATAGGCCGATGCTACACGTACGGATGAATATGTGGGGTCAGATGATTCCAAAGAGGGGAAAATCTGACTTTTTCGCTAGGATATCTCATGATGCACTGGAGTTGCTATCAAGTGTTGATGATAATGCCTTTGTTCTAGTGACATGCTCATATTCTGGTTTGGATTGGTGAGGGTGTGCCAACATCCTCTTCACAAATGATGAGTCGTCGGATGAGAGAGGTAATATTAGCATGAGTCGTCGGATGAGAGAGGTAATATTAGTGTTTTCTTTAAATTTATTCTAACACGTTCTTTAACATGTTTTATTAAGTTGTTTAATGAAATTGTATCATTATTCTTGTGTACTTATATATATTTGTAGATATTGGGCCATTTTTTGGCGATGAGATGTCACCATACCAAATGATCCAGGTGTAGATCCTACTGACGAGGAGATGGCAGATGTGAAGGATTAGGTCAGTGACATACCTGGTCCTCATGATCATGTGCAAGTACCGATGGGTGTGAGGCATAGACCTGACACTCGATTTAGGATGGAGTTGGGCGACCAACTCTATCGACTCCTAGTGGAGGAGGGAGTCAGGATGGTCACTATCAGAGAGATACATGTTGATGATAGGTTGACAGAGATATGGAGAGGCATGCCCCATGATATGTTTACCTTGATGCGGCATGTCGTTGGAGCTACCATATTATTGGCACGGGTGAGGAGGGACAGTCAACGTAGGTGTGGTAGGGATGTAGTACGTCGACATTCGAGCAACGCATCATCTGATGATCATGACCAGGGGAGTGATCATCATTCAGTTAGTACTCCACCTCCTCCTCCACCTCGCGCCAGAGGTGAGTAGCCTGCAGCATATAACAATCATGATTATGAGCAAGCACCTGATCTTGAGGAGGGCGCAGGTCTATCTGAGGAGGCAGGTTCATCGACTGAGCAGGTCGTCGCACCATCCACTGATCAGGAGGTTGTACCATCCATGAGTCATCATGAGTAGGTAGTTGATCATGATCAACATGAAGCACCTCTAGATCAACAGACTTGTGATCAGCATCTATCTGAGCATGTCAAGGTTACACCATAGACTAAGCAAGCCTCGACTAGTACTACTATTGACATACCACCAGCTAATATTTGACATTTATATGCATTTATATTACAATTGCATATTTTTTACATTATATATGTATATATATATATGGTCCATGTATTTTATGTTCATGTTGCAGATGTACTTAATTTACATGTTGGTGTTCATCATGATGTGTATATTGTTAGGTCATATTAGATATGTTCATTTAATGTGCAGATAGATGTGTATGTGATAGCAGTTCTTTCACACAAGATGTATATTTGATGTTTGTGTTGTGATGATGTTATAGAATGCTTGCGTTTTGTTAGATGATCATGATCACAATGATTAGATGATAGTGAATTTGAATGTGTTTTTTAGTCGAATATGATGTTTGTACGATGGCTATCATGATCGTGACGTTTATTTTTAATATTAAATCATGATATTTGTTAAATATTATGTCGTGATTGTAATTGAAATTTTAATTTTAATTGTATGTAAAATTGTAAAATTGTAATTGTATTTCTAATTGTAATTTTAATTGTAATTGTATGTAAAAATATTTGTAAAATTTTAATTGTATTAATGTGAAATGATTGTAATTGTAAATTTAATTGTAATTCTAATTCTAATTGTAATTGTATGTAAAATATTGGTAAAATTTTAAATGTATTAATGTGAAATGATTGTAATTTAAATTTTAATTTTAATTGTATATATGTAAAATTGTAAAATTGTAATTGTAATTGTAATCAATGTATGTAAAATTTTCAAATTTTAATTGTAATTATATTGTGAAATTGTAAAATTGTAATTGTAACTGTATGTATTGTCATTATTCAATATTATTAATTTTTTTAAATTTGTAAATTTTTAAAATTGTAAATTAATTGTCAATTTTGAACCATAGCTACCGTAAGTAAAATGTATACTGTAAATATTGTTAAATTACCATAATTGTAAAATTGTAAAATTGTATGAATATAAATAATTGTAAAATAATAAATCTAGAATAATATGAATTTTTGTAACATAATAAAGTTTATAAAACAATGCAAATAAATTCATATACTTTAGAATTATCATTATTTTATTATGATCTTACATACCAAAAATAATAGTATACATTTTGAAGATATCATTCACACACATTTAAAGAAATCAAGTAGTTGTATTATTTTAGGAATTGACATTATAAAAAAAATAACTTTATACAGTACCCCATTGTTTTCGAGATCAACATAATTGCAAATTATCAAGTGAAATTATTTTAACATTAACACAATGCAAATTTCCAATCAATTCAAAACACATATTATAATTTTTCAAAAAAAAGAGACTTAGTTATAAGGTAATTAAGACCTCTTCTTTATAAGAACCCATATTAAACAACATAAATGATGAAATAACACATGTACCATATCACTCTCGGTTCTCATGATCACCCTAATTATCTTCCAGCTTGATTGGCATGATAACACTATTATTATCGAAAATATGTTTTGATCTAGGGTCATGTCTCAATACAAACCACCAATCACTATCCAACACATCTGGGTAAAAAAGCACCTGGTTGCAATGTTTGGGGAAAACATAGAGCTCCTTAGCTTCATCCCACATATTTCTAGAGTTTATACATATCATCATACTATTGCAATCTTCCTTTACATTATTCCGATCAAAGGTGTCTCGCCACTTTCACCTAAAAATAACACATTGGAAAGAAGGGAAATCCACTTCAATGATCTCTTGTATATTTTCGACGTAACCTAACGTCCCTCGTACTAGGTTTTGATCACAGTGGCTAGATCGATTAGATTAATCGAACTCGACTTCCACTCCATAGTCTTGTTTCATGTGTCCATCATCGACATTTCCAGTGCGAAAATGGTTTCCATATGCCCACATAGATGGGAACAAATGAACCTATAAAAAAGTTTAAAAAATCATAGTGTCATGTGTCTTATAATAACCCAACAGGTAAAATATGAAATATAGATGTAATTACATTTCAAAGGCGCATTATTAAGTTTAAAATGTACATAAATAGATTATTACCGAGTGGGTGTACCCAATCCCTACGTTTAATGCATCCTCTTCAACACGTGGGTAACGACCGGTTGCACCGTATTTCTCTCTAACTTGGTCAACAACCCAACTGTTGGGACATATTTTTGGCATATTTTCTTTTAAATGATCGGGATAAGGCACACTTCTACCATTCAACTGTTTGAATTCTTTCCTGTCACTATCCTATTTCATCCTCTTTTGTTCGTACAATGCGACCTATGGTTGTGTCTCTTCAGAATTGTAAAGAACGAATTTATTGATTTCTTCAATTTCTGCATTCGCTGATGAAATCAAACCAACATATAGTACATATGAGATCAAAATATACATTATATTGAATTTCAACATGAATATTTACATTATATAAATTTGAAAAAATATAAGTCGTTACTCTTTATCAAGCGCCATTTTTTATTAGTTTGGAGCAACTCCCCTTCTATTTTGTCTTCATCCCTTTCATCGTCCCAAATCACCGCACCCAGTATGTTGTCGATCTGCTTGATGTACTCACTAGCATAATGGAAAGAATCATACGATATGTACCCCTCTGCCAATACCCCTCGGGTTTTTCCCTTTGTCGAACAAAACCTTTCAATCTCTTCATGTACCTCTCTAAGAATAACATCCAATGACAAGAAACCACCCCAACTAATTCAACCTCATCTACTAGGTGGATTAGAAGATGAACCTACAAGTCCATGAAACTCGTTGGAAGTTCATTCTCAAACACACAAATAATCTCAACTATCTCTTGATGCCACCGTGGAATGCTAGCCACATAAATCTCCTTTGACGTGATCCAACGTACAAATGTAGATAATTTAGGTATGGCACATCCTAGGTCTTGGGGGAATTCATGTTTCACACACCCACGCACGAATAAAGGATAATGACACATACAAAATTATTTATGTTTTATGATCCCTGCATGGGATAAAATTTATTAATATAAAAAATAATAAAATCATGCCTTTGACATTATACGTACTCTTAGAAGTTTCAAATGGTCATGTGATTTCAACCCTGACAAATGGTCATCCACGGTGAAGCAGCGTCGTAATGAAGACCTGTATGAAGATGGTACCCTCACACCCATTATAACTTCCTTTTCCAAAGAAAGATCATATTTTTTTAAAATCCATGGGACATCACCTTCTTTGAAATACCATGAATTAGAGGGACCAATGCCTGCCTCTGATACTATACTTTCTAATCATCTTGTCCAATGTTTCCTTTTATTTTTTTAAGTAATAACATCTTTCCTAACAACCAATGTGTCACTTTTTTTCGATGATATGTGCCTCCATAAAGAATATGAAACATTTTTAAATATATGCATGGGATCTAATAAGTGGGTAATCTTAAGATGCTCCCAATATAGGAGGTTATAAAAGATAGATTTCCTTTTCATCCCAATGGGAAATTTCTCAACATAGGTGTCGAAGAATTTTGGATCATCAAGCATAGGCTCCCCATTTGAATCAAACATTTATATGAACTCCTTCTCCTTCTATCTCTCATATTCTCTAAGCCATTCAGTTGGTGTCGTTATTGGAGGCCTTCGAGTTCTCGCTCATTTACCATTGAAAGCGGATGTTGCTCTTTTGTAAGGGTTTTCTTCTGAGAGGAATACCATGGAGCAGTCATACACTGGCTTTCAAAGGTCGTTGGACCATCTAGCTTTCAGAGAAGGTCCGCAACATTTACATGCAAAATACCATTTTGTTACAAGACCTGTGAGATTATTGTATACAATATCTATGCATGGAACGTTAAAGAATATCATGAAGATCATAACAATTACAACAAATTAAATAACTAATTTGTGAAATAATATTTTTACGTATATAAACAAATCAATAAACATGTAATTTACCAGAGAAAACTCATAAGCCTGGATAATCATGTGTCGTGTAAGCACATATGCCATACAACGTAAAACACCTCTCTACTACGATGGATCTTGATACATCATATACATTTATCCCATCCCATAATTCCTTCAATTCATCTACTAGTGGTTGTAAGTAGACATCCATATTCTTCACTTGTCTTATACCAGGGACTATGAGAGCCAACATAAGATGTTCATTCTTCAGGGACAACCATGGGGTGATATTTTTATTGATCTACTATAGGCCAAACAAAATAGTTGGTGTTCTGGAGGGAATATGGGTTGACACCATCCATGGCTATGCTGAGTTGTAGACTTCGTACTTCATCCTTGAATTTTTCAGGCCATGTATCCTCTATATGCTTCATAGCTATTGATTCCATTGGGATTCGCATAACTCCCAACTCACTTCTTTGTGAGGAATTCCATCACTGCAACATAGCTCATTCTTTGTAATGAAAGAGTCTTTGAATCCTTGGGATTATAGACATGTGCCTCAATATCTTAAAAGGAGGACCATGTGACTTACCCTTATTTTTTTATTCATCATACCTGTCATGCCCACATTTTAGAAATATCTCTTTGTATGCATATTCTCCTCTATATAGAATACAATCATTTGGACATGCATGATATGATATGTACTCAAGACCCAACATTTTCAACAATTTCTTTACCTCTTCGCCGCTATTGGGCAAGACATTATCACTCAGAAGAACCTTATCTTTGAATAACCTGTAGTTATGGATTATGGAAAATATTAAATGTACATTAATGCTAATATAATTATTAACGTTGTTAAAATTGACCATTTGTAATGTTCATTGTGTGATTATATTTCTCAAAATATAAGGGAGGAATTTATGGTCACTTACCTCAAAATTTATGAGAAACATGCATTCAACAAGCCAAACTTTGCTTTCAAGTTGTACAGTAACATCGTTGTCCCCAACTGGGTATACTTTGAATAACCACTAGGTCCAAAGAGAGGGGTGGTGGAAGAAAATTTAAGGCTTTCGAAAAAAGGTATCAGCGATATGAGCATCATCCCCTAGTTGATCATCATTCTGGAATGCATCTCATAACATTGTTTCCATGGCATTCATATCCCTTAAATAATCATCCATACCAACCTTTATTTGATTGCCTCCATTTCCAACTTGTGAAGAACTACTATTGTTGTAGTCATTCCTAATTGGTAAATCTGGATGTAGTGGGAATTGAATAGGTGGTTGATTCAACCATTCTTGGTATCTTTCCTCTCTACCTTTTTCTCTTAATTCAACCTTCTCTCGATTTGACATTTTCGTGGGGTGCAACGGAAGATGGTAGGTAGGTCGCTCATAATCACTAGAATCCCAATAATTTCAAAAAATATATTTAAACAAGATTAGTACAAATCGATCATATCAATTGGTAAGCACTTCGACAATGCATGATTAATTGGTTTGAAGTTGAAATAATTACATTAATATACCAAAAAAATATTATTACCATCATTTTCCTAGGATTGTGGCTAGAAGATGCAATGTTACAATTGGCAGGGTGAAGCAGCTTTCCATTTTCATCTACCAAATGCGCCTTGCGGTATGCTGATCCTGATAAGAGCTTCCGACGTTTTGGAGCTGTTTAAATATTTTGTGCATCTAAACTCAATTTTGAATCTGCATGAACCTGCAAATTTTTATACATTAATTTTATTAAGCTTGTTGACATGGATAAAAAACATAAATTCAATTAGATAATGAAAATATAAATAAAATCTGAAGTAAAATTTACATCTCGAGATTGATAAGGAGAACTCCATGATGGAATTTGAGAAATATTATGGAACGAGCTAGATTTTGAAGAATTTTCCATTCGATATAATTATGATATTTTCTTCCTGCATTTTACAAAAATCAACAATAAATTTTTTTGTATACACCTAAAAGTAATATTAGTGCCTTAAAAATGGACTTATTTTTATCGGTGCTAATGTACAGTTAACCGTTGGTGCGTTTTAGTTACTGCACGCCGGTATTGTGTTATTAATTGACACACTGGTGTTGAATAGCTGCAAATTAAAAAAGTGCAACTTTATTTTTTTTTAAGTGAAAAAAAAAAGTAAATTGAAAAATGGACGGAAAATTATTTTCGAAAATCTAATTTCATAAAACAATTCTTTAAATAGTAAAAACTTTTCATTATTTCATTATTTTTGCAAAAAATTTCAGGGAGATATTTGCACAAGAGACATACCTAGAGAAAGAGAGTACAAGAGCATTGTGGAGCAATGAAATACTTTCAAACAGAACTATTCAGACAATCAGAATTCCAAACCTCTAGTGATTCAAACCTTGTAGCATAGAATTTCAAACCATATGGTGATTAAATTTTACTATAATAATCATTTGTTTTACATTTTCTGTTTCATTTAATACATGGTAAGTAAAAATTTTAAATTTTACTATTCATTTTCAGAATATATATATATATATATATATATATATATATATATATATATATATATATATAATCCATTCTTACTTCAAACCCTTGATTATTTTTGTTTCTTCCCTTGATTTTTATTGTTTCTATGATTTCATAATTAAGGCTTTTCATTTTAGATTTATAGGGTTTGTATTGTTATATATATAGGCCTATGACATCTACCCATAGGACGACTTGCAGAGTTGGATCCCAATCCATGTCAGCCCTTGCGTGAATTTAAAAAAAACAGAATTTCTTTAATCGGTGCACCCTATGTAAAATAGCGCATTGGTGTGCCATTTTATCACATCACATCGCGCACGCACTGTTTGATAAAAACATATATATTTTTTTTAATCTATGCACCTTCTGTAAAATAGCACACTGGTGCGCTATTTCATTATAGCGCACCACACATGTACTATTTGACAAAAAAATATATATATTTTATGTGTGTTAATCAGTGCACCAGTTAACATATCACACACCAAGTCTCCTTGTTGACAGAGAGCACCATACGGTGGTCCCCTGTTTTCTTAGTGCGTTATAAGAACATGTTGCACTGCCCCCTCCATGACATCATATGCTACAAAAACTAACACTAGAGGATTTTTATTAATTTTTATGTGTTAATCGATGTGTTGGTTAACATATAACGCATCGGTTCTCCTTGTTGATAGAGAGAACCATACTATGTTTCTATTGTTTTGGCAGTGCGTTTATAAGAACACGTCGCACCGATGTCAGTGCGTACTGCTTGAAAGGTGCACTGTTTTCTTGATTTTTTTTTTACCTGAAAATTTTGTGATTTAGTTATAAAATGTATTAATGAATGGTATGGTATAAGTTTCATATTGATAAAGAAATGGCTAACAAGAGATCAAGCAACAAAAATACTAATAGCACATCGAGAAAATAAAAAAAGGCAAGTTCTTTGTAAATTATTTACAAAAAATATTATTTTTGAACTATATGTAAGTTTAACTAATATGTATTGTTTACTGTGTATCATGCTGAGCCACAAAATGATGAAACTGGATAAGATTATTTCTTATATAGGACCAGAAGAGCGTAAAATCTTGATGGAAAAATTGCAAAAGGATTAATCAGGTGAATGAAAAAATACTATCGATCTAATATGAGTTTATTCTTTTAATTTTCATTAAAAATATACGTAAAAATATTAGATAACATGTTTCAAACAATCTATTAATTTAGCAACTCAGAAAAGGAATGTTGTTCTAAGAAAAGAAAAAAAATAGAACATGCAAATGAAAATGAATTGCTCCTTAGCTCATCTAGAGTCGTGTTGGAGGTTAATGAAAGGGGGAAATTTTTTTACAAAACTTTGAGGGATCTATTGGAATGAATTTATAGACGTTCTTTCCACTTACAATACAAAAATCAATCCAATTATTCTAAGAACCAAATTTTATCTAAACTATAGGATGAGTTTCCAAAGAATTGGTCAATGAGACATGTTTGACTTTTAATAGCAAAAACGTACAACAACAAAAAATAAGGAATAAAAAAGCAATATTCCTTTAAATTATTTTCTAGAATTATATGTATATATTACTAGAAATGAATCATTTATAAATATTACTTTTGTTATATTTACTTTTCATATATCAATATAAAAATTAAATAGTGTATTTTCATGTTACATTTTCAGGAATATTATGAAAATATCGAAGGATAAACGAGCTGATATCAAAAATATGCTAGTAGGAATGTCCAAAAAGGTGTACAAGGAGATGGTCAAAGAAATGGACATAATTACATCACATGAGGAGCCATATCAACAACAACATGCTTCAAATGTAATATGTAATCATTGAATTTTTTTATTAGGTACAATAAATAAATAATTTAGAATTAAATATTAATTTTCAAGTATTTTCTTGCAGAAAAGGAAAGAAAATGGAACCCATTTAGCACATAAAACAAGACGACAAGGAAGAAAAGGGTTGATATCTAAGTTTGTGAGTAAGTGTTACTTCCTTATAAAAACTTAACTAGATTTAATTTTTGTATATTTTAATTTGTTTTACAAAAATCATCATTTAATGTCTTCAAACATGTGCTAACATACAAAGAAGAACCATCAGACGAATTGATTTACATTGGGTTAAATATGGGTTGTCAGTATATGTTGTCAAGTCAGAAAATAATTGTGGAATTTGTAAGCATCTATCGATCTTGTTTTACTTAGCTCCTTATATAATTAATGGAAGAAATAAATCTTTTATATTATTTATATGATTTGTTATGGGGTATAAAAATTGTAGGAAATAAAGTATGGAATTGCGCCAAAAAATGAAATGTTGAAAGATGGCATGAAATTTGGTTTTGAAAGAATGTGTATAATTCATGAGTCAATTCTTTCTATGATACGTCATTTCCTTTCAATTTACATTGATGTATATTATTTAATATTGCAATTTTCATTATTCTCACCAATGTATATACACTCATTACAGTTTATTTTTATGTTTGTAGATGGAAGGTGAAGAAGAAGAAAACAATCAACACCGTGAACAAAACATTCCTCAAAATAACACGTCATGGAAGCAGCTCGAGAAGTGACAGCATTTCAAGAGAATAACGATGATCAATATGTTTGGATATCAAAGCAAGGTGTTGTATTTTTTACAATATTTGTCTGTGAAATTAGACTTTTTGTTTAATGTAATGGACATAGTGTCCCAATTGAAAGACAGAGGGATACCAACAATTGTCCCATTTTGTATGAAAAAGATTGTCTTATATATATATATATATATATATATATATATATATATATATATAATAAAATATGTTTTAATTTATTCTATTGTGTTCTCCATTGTCGTTGTGAAATGTAACACCACTGATTAAATATATGGATGATTAAATACTATAATGAAGAGATGTGAAATCTAATGATATGATATAAAAAATTAATCCAAACATCACATTAAAATACACTAATAAAAATTTAATTGATATGAATAATGTTATAAGATGTGTTGGGTTTTGATGAATAATGAATTTTAAAAAATCACAACAATTTCACTGTCACAGGTCGATGTTTCTAAAAAATACAAAATGAACACGAGTGTGTGTTAGTTACTGTGCACCAGTGCATTTGTATGATAATGCGCAGCAGTGCGTTTCAACTAATGGGCACCGCAAAAATACCAATACCAATTAGAACGCATATCAGAAGACTGAGATGATGTTGGATCAGTTGAAGGTCGTGGTGCGTCAAGAAGGAGCTCATATAGAGTTCCAGATTGCGAATAAACCAAATCAAGGTATTGAGCTCAGTCAATGACTTCCTCTTCCGTGATAGATCCACCCATGGCAAGATCTTTAGCAATCCTTGGAAAAAATTATTTCGTAAACCATTCAGTCAACAACTGATCAGGGATCTCAAATTTTATGAGGCGACGGCGATGCCACCATTCATGAATGTGATCTGAAATGTGAGTAGAAATTGATTGCTTCAATGAGGTGAGGAGGTGGGTGATGGTTTCATACCAGACAGGTAACTGGAAGTGAGTAAGGAAATCCATGGCCAAGGAGTTGAAATCAGTGAAAATAGCTCGAGGGAGCTCAATACACCACTTGGTCGCAGTATCGGTCAGAGTACGCTGGAAAAGGCGAAGATGAATTGAATTGTGGACCCAAGAGTTAGAAGAGCACCACAAGTGGTACGTCATGACATGGGTTTGGGGGGTCTTCCCCTAACTTGCCTTCAAATTTAGGACAATCTCCTCGGACTTTGGTCGTAACTGGCGGCCAATGAAACTAATGTTGGATGGGGTCATTTGTAAGTTTTGACACATCCAACAGTTCCAACGTAGCCAAAAATGGCAGGGGAGGATGATGAGAAGAAAAAGGTTAGGGGTTCCAACCTGGTTGATACAAATTCTTCCCCCAATAGGGCATATTTTGTCCTGGATATGCATAGTGCCCCAATTTCTGGAAAGGACCTTGCTGCAGCTACTGCTGAACATAGGGACCTTGATGGGGCTATTGATAAGGCGCCTGCTGCATTTGGGGTTGCGTACCTTCCTGGATATAAGGTCCAGGGTGAGGTCCTTATTGAACATGAGTTCCAGCCTATGGTCTCTGCTGAACATGGGGTCCAGAATGTGGTCCTTGTCGAACATAGGGTCCAGTCTGACGTCCCAATTGAGCCTGTTGGTACTAAAGAATCTGCTGATATTGAGCACCAGACAGAGGCCCGGGCTACGGTTGTTGGTACTTACTATGAGGAAGTGGCTGGTACTAAGTACCAGGTTGATTGGGGTGATGACCAGGTTGACCTAGAGGGAGATTTAGACCAGTTTGGGTGTAAGGACCAAAATGAGGGTTAGTTACAACAACACATGCAAGAAGCTGGGGTTTTTGGACATACTGCTAAGGGGAATTTTGTTGAGGAACATACCAATATTTAACATTCGGTTGTTGAACATACGAATATGGTACATTTGGTTGTTGGAGAGGCTATTGAAACTGAGAATACTAAACATGGGGCTGCTGATAGATCAATGCGGTTGAAGTAGGTTGACCACTCAAAGGAATGGTTCTTATGATAGTGTTCATCTGCTATGAAAACCATGTCCCACTTAGACTAGCATTAGGTTGTCCTGCCCTAGAAACGGGTCCAGAGTTCAGTGGCCCCCCACCCGAGAGGGGATGTACATAAAGAGGATTAGACTGCCTGCTAGGCACAAACTAAAGCATATATTTTCCACTCAATAGTGGAACTGCAGTAATCGTATATGGTGAGAAGGAGGTATAGGGTCCTATTGAAATAGTCATTTGACTAATAGTGACTGTAGGTCGAACAACAGGTTGACAAATGGTAGCCACATTCAAAATGAGCGTGCCTGAAATATGGGGGAGTACCCGTTGACCAAACGAGATCTAGAAATAAATATGTTTTACCGGAAGTTCCTGAAATAAGGTTTCGCAAAGAGGTATACCCCTGTGGAAGTGGAGATGTAACTTGACTAAAGGATATTTCGGTTGCACTGCCTGAATTGTGACGTGTGGAACCAAAAATTTCACCTTCATATGGAAACACAGTTGAAACAACTTTTAGAATGTAGGTGCCAGTGGTTTCCTTTAGGATACTCTGAGGAGCACTCATGAATGGGACATCGTCAACAATATATGTGATTTCATCAGGAAATAACTGACAGATAGTAGTGCGATGTTCTACTGGAGAAGTAGGATGGGGAACATTAGGTTGATCAAAAGGACTATAATCCTGTTGAGGTGAGACCACAATCATATCAAAGAGAAGATTCATAGGAAAGACCGTAAAATGTGCAGACGGTTCAGGGATTTTTGGCTCAGAGTATAATGTTGTCGTCCAAGGAGAATCATCAGGCAGTGGTCGAGTTGAAATGGGTTTTACACTTATGACAATCCCGATTTGGTCTCCTTGAGCTTCAAGGGGTCCAACAGGAAACTGGGGACCTTAGGAGGAGGTTCTTGAGATCCTTCAGAGGTGGGACGAGGTAAATCTGATGATTCAGCCACGATGACCTTTCAGGACAAGATCAAGGAAGGAAGAGGTAAAAATATCAAAATCCACAATTTACCAAGCAATTATGAGGCTAGAGAACTGCATAGATAAGATGTTTTCATGGGAAATTACTTTTAGAATTAAACAAAATTATCTTTTTCCTTCATTTCTCCACTATTTCATAAGTGCTCAGCGACAAAAGGTACCAGAATTCTACAGTCTACCACTTCAATTAGCTAGCAGATTACCGAGTATTATTAATCCCTTTTTCTCTTTTTTTGAAATGGCTAGCCAGAAGGGAAAAGCCAAGATCTATGCTTCCTCCATTCCCTAATCTAGATGAATTCCCTCTTGTAGACTACGATTTTAAAATCATTGAAACCAAATCGAAATTCAATGTACATTAACTCCACAATTGGTAATTTTAGAAATTCGAAGATGCTAGTGATGGACTAACCTTATGGGAATCCATGTTACCACAATTTTTCCCCCATACTTATTATTTCCTTGAGTTTATTACCTAGTGTGAGAATCGTTATTTACCTAGTTAGAGAGCAATAGTATCCAGAAATGGTGAATCTTTATTCCCCATAGCTCCATAATCTATTTTCCAAGATTTGCATATCAATCCTCCAAGTTCCATTCACCCATTTTCAATAAATTCATTTGTGGAATTATACTATAAACTTACCTTTCAACAGCGAGCCAGTAGTTTTAAGTCTTTCATGCCAAAGGGTTCTGAATTATCTCATCACAATCCACCTTATTCTTCAGGCATTCTTCAAGAAGCTTTCCATAAATTTCAAGACAAGTAATTTCTATGGCTTGTTGTCTTTTAGGTTACCAAAGTGATGAGTGGGTTGATGAATTCATTTTAGGGTTTCAATCAGTCTTTTAACCTGGAAGAAAGCCCCTTTTTCTTTTCAAAATTTCTTTTTTTATTTCAATATCGTTCATGAACATTTTTTGAAGTTTAGTGAAAAAAGGTATTTTAAGCATCAATATGTATTGAAGTATATATTTTTATATCATCAATATGAAAGGTCCAAAATTCCACTTCAAAATCTTGACTCACACAGAAGACTACAATATGTTATTCATTATACCTCTTTAGTCAAAAGGAATTCAGAAAATTACTCTTTCAGAGATTTCGTAGATAAACTACTATATTTTTCACTATTTCTTCTTAGTAGTGATGTTGTCCGTAGGATATCAATAGAAATTAAAATAATTTTTCATCTGAATGAAAAGTAAAAGTTAGGAGACTTGTACTCATATTAGAATTTCATAGAGATTAGAGTTTATGGTTTTGAGTTGCAACCATACAAACTGTTAGTTTTTTTTCCCATGAGAATTTTTTCTAGAATCCATAAGAGAGAGTTTGAACATGGATGATATTCATTTTTTTTCCAGAAATCAAAACACTCCATTCAAATTAAAGGCACAAATTGGTCTATTCATAGTCAATCCCAGAACAATTGACAAGGAGGTTAAAAACTTATTAGGCCAAATGAAATTTAAATCAAGTTTTAGTTGGACTTATGATCCTATGGGAATCATTTCATCCATCATATTTAAACAAAAAAATTCTCCTTATACTCATATCTCAAAACCATATATTAAATAATAGGCCAATCAAGAGGTATGGGAGGATAACACTCTACATGAGGTTGAAGAAGCAATTTCTAGTCAAGCAGCTCTGGAGACTCCAAGGCTTCAAGAGAAAGAGTTAAAAATACCAAGTAGGTATCGTGTAGGTTCAGGTTATAAATCATTATAATTTAGATTTTTCAAAAGGAGGACAATGAATACTGAGGAAGAATCATCAAAGGTCAGAAATCTAGAAATGTATACTACAATTGTGTTATCAAGCAAGCTTGTGTTTTCTCCGCAACAAACTAACAAAAAAATATTTGATTTTTCTTCTTTGCCTTCTTCTGGTCAGCAAGGTACTTTTTTTAGGTTCATATAAATTAATAAGAATAATTATATGTTAAACATTGAGACCTATTCCAAGTTTTGGAAGAAGACCTCTATTACTCAAACTAGATTATTGGATGCATTGGACCCTGACATAGGAAAATTTCAATTGGCTTTTCTTAAGCCAAAAGTCCCAAATCCAAGAACCAAAAAAGATTAAAAAACTTTAATATTATCTTTTGACACAAAAAAGATTCATCCCATAGATCAAATTGATCTACACAAACAAAATTGTGAGATGATTTATTCTTCCTTGACAAGTTCCGCCATAGCAGCTTCAAAGCTGCAAGATTCTTTGAATAATGTTAATTCTCATCTTAAATTAGAAAATTTTTCATCTTTAGAAAAGAATACAAGAAAAAAACCTTTAGAATATCTTGTAATAAAATTATTATTATATTCTAATGATGTCAACTTTTCTCAAGAATTAATTAAGAACATAAACGTATACATTCAAGCAATAAGAAAACAACTGAAGTTGCTTACAACTGAGCATCATCAATCTCAGGAAGTATGGAAATTAGAGAAGGAAAATGATAATAGGTTATGTATGATTGTGGAGCAGAACATCCAAATTTAGAAAATGGAAGAAGATAAGGAAAATATTCTGAAGGAAAAAGAGCAACAATTAATTGTAGGGATTTCTACATTAGAAACAAGGTCAACCAAGCAGGACTCAGCTGAACAATTATCCAAATCTATGGGATATCTATCATTAAAGAACATGAAAATTAAGAAACTGAAGGCATCATTACAAACGGAAGAAGATAAAATGAATATATATAATGCATATATTGCATAAGTACAAAATCATTTCAAGCTAACTAGACAACTTGAAAAGTATATGGATGAATCAGTTAGTGGACATGATCTGGAAGAATCTAAAGAGAAGATCTATGTAGACATAAATTTAGCTATTTCAAATATTTGGACATAAATAGAATTCATTTTTGAATACGAGAAGCTGGTACAAAAAAAAACATCTATTATCGATATCAAAGAGGAACTGGCCCAACAAACCTGGAGAAGCAACAAGGATTATAAAAGATTTGTATTCAATTTTTTTTTTGAAGAAATGGGCATTGAATATCGGACTGATGCAGTCCTTGAAATCAAAAAAGTATCAACAAAGATATATTTAATGCTACAGCTGGAAAAGAATTGTTATAACCTATAATTTCAAATCAAGAGGTTTCATATAACGTTTTTTGATTTGCAACAAAAAGGACTTCCATCACTGAGAGATTCTCATGTTCAATTGATCCAACTAGAAAAATAACAGAAGAAACTACATGACATAGCAATAAAAGATTCCAAGTTTTCTAAAGTAAAAGGAAACATTGGTGGAAAAACTTTCTTCGAGGGGTTAGAAAATTATTTATTCATTTCATATGAAATTCACCATCTCTTTGTAAAAAAAACTACATTTGAAAAATACATTGAGGTAGATGAAACATTCAGGAAAGTAATAAAGTTTTCATATCTAGATGATGATAAGTGGGATAAATTCCATAAACTTATTGAATTAACAGAAAGCATATTTAGAGGCGGTATTTGGGTAAAGCAACATGAGTTGATTTTGAATTATATTAATTAGAATTATCCAAATCATTATGGATAAACTTTATTTTACGGTATAATATTGTAAAACGATAGATATTTTTGAATTACACTCTATAAATACATTGTTGATTTTGAATTATATTAATTAGAATTATCCAAATCATTATGGATAAAATTTATTTTACTGTAGAATATTGTAATAGGATATATATCTTTGAATTACACTCTATAAATACATTGTAATTCAAAGTTAGAATGGTTGATACTTTAATAGAACCAAAGACATTATTTTATTTTTGGAAATAATGAAGATAATCAAAGGTTTCTAGCTTTAGTTTCTAGCAACATTTGTGTTCATGTGAGTCTCCTTTGTGTAATCATTTATGTTATTATTCATATGTTTTAGGTAATATATTAGTATTGGGTAAGGCTGGATTGAGTTTTGATCTCCCTAACAACCCTTATAAAGTTATTATCATCACTGAGATTAACTAATTAAAAAAATTGTTTAAATTAGTACCTATGCATCATTAAATTATTGCTTTTTGCCATCTCTCAAATGTATAAGTGTTTGCTATAGAAATATTTATGTATCCCTCTGATTTATTTGATAAAATATCTAGGAGGATATTTAATCATCAGATATCTTCTATTTCATCTATCATAAAATGTTAAATATTTACATCATATTAGTATTGGAATCAACACTTTGAGATATATTTAAGATATTGGGTTATATACATGTGAATGATTTGATTCATTTATTATACATTCAAATAAATACTTATTTAGATGTTTTGGAATAGTTCCCGAGCCCATAGCTATCTATAAAGAAACAACATGGCCCATGGCCTATAATATCCTGAATACATGCAAAAACAAAATGTGGTTCAAAATCATTAGGTCATTGATCATGATGATGATCACAATAACAAAAAACCGCATTGACAACCCGCCGCAACAATCAACCAATCTAAGTTGGCACCCATATGGCATATCTCTAAATTCAAATTGGGATCTTGTTAATTCCTACATCTAAAATTCCATGATTCAAGCCCTCCATGTGAGCTTCAAACTCATCCATTTTCTCTGATACGTCTGGATCAACTGCTTCTACTCCACCCTATCCAAATTGTGGTTGCAACCATCGATGAAGTGGTAACATGCCACCAGGTCATACAGGTTTGATGTCTGCATGAAATTCAATTGTTAGAATCTGACACATAAAAAACGAAAACAAAAAATGTAAAACTCAAAAACTGAAAAAATATCCAAAATGACAGCGCTATTTACTCGCATCATCCCACTACCCTCCCTTAGGTAAAATGAGCTCTATATCACCTCTGAAGTCTGCTCCACCATAGGGATAATCCTTGATCATGATTATATATTCTCATTTCCATCTAAATAATGTAGGATTGAACCTCATCATAGGCCCTCCTCCATGACGAGCCTATTGATCAGCAGTTGTCATTGATGTCAACCCAAGCAGCACCAGGGGCTAACCCAATATTGCATGGAAATTTTGACCTACCAAATTAATATACTCTAGGTCAATAATTCTTTTTATGGTTTCTAATTGTCGAGTTGTTTCTGTTGATATATGGCACGCCATGTAATTCTTCACGGTTTGAGAGATATTCATGTTTGAAGTTTGTACCCCCAGTTAGTGGGCTAAAACCCCATGGGGTTGGGACATGAGTCATTGAAAAGTAATAATTAATATTTTTTAAACTCCTAAAATCCCTCCCACGTTCACTTGTTGAAGCCCCTCTCAACCTAAGCATTTATATAAATTGTGATCTTCATTTCCTCCTTAAGTAAGGGATTTTCGCCATCAGAAACAGGTCATCGTGTCATTTGCACTCTAAATTTTTTTATACAAAGGTTAAGAAGCTGAAATTTTTATGAGGAAAATCCGAAATCCTGAGGAAGCTGCTATAAAAATTTCAGATCAAGGTGCGCAATATTTTTGGAGATATGATCTGTGGAAGTCAGGGTTCTTACAGGCTCTTGAAATTCATCTCAAAGAAGTGACCTTGGTAAATTCAGCATAACTCTCTCTCTGAGTAATGGATTGGAATTCTGTAAAAATTGGCAGATAGTGAACAGTCCTTAATTTTATCTCTATCAATTTCAGAGCCAAATGAAGAAACAGTGACACATGTCATGTCGTACAAGTGCGCTCTGCTGAAACAGTCTATAATTAGGGCATTGTGAGAGATTGGGTATAAATCTCTCTTGAAGAATCCAAATTGGGTCAAACCTGTGGAATTGGAAAGATGACTCAGAGGACTACTACAAGACTGAAAATTAGATATTGAGGATCTGAAATAACATAGATACACCAGATTCAATATCGAGCTCCTAGAAGGCAAAAAAAAGCTAGATCATGTGTTGTCAAGGGTTGCAAAGGACCAGACTTTCTATGACAGAAAAGCAAAGAAAGGCGCAGCAGAGGGTAGCATGACAAGATCAGAAACCAAGGTGCATAACAGCAGCAAGAATTTCATCATATGAAGGCTTCAAGTGGACAACACTGCATACAATCATTGTAAAGGTATCTTTGTACTAAGTCATTGTAAATACATTATTGTAAAAATTGTACTAGTGTCTATCTGCCAAGGGTTGAAGAGGCAGTGTTGGGAGGTCTAGGATCATCATTAGGTGGTTGTGTCAAAGTGGGGGTTATGGTCTAGTATATCTTCTTCTTCTACATCATTCTATATCATTGTAAAGTGGGCCATTTTCCCTGGTACGGGAGTCCATTCTTTTTTTATTCTTCTATAGGGTGCTAGGGTGGTGCTAGGGTGAGTTGTAGCTCATTAGGTGTTGGGGCATCCATTCAGTTGACTACTAAATAATCTCTAGCATTGGAGCGTCCATCCAGTGGGAGCTGGAGAAGAATGCTTTTCTAGATTCTATGAAGTTGGAGCTTTATTTTCAATTGGAGTTGAATATTAAATAATTATTAGAAAATCATTAGGTGGTTTTTGTCCCGGAGTGGGTTTCCACCTTAAAAACTGTGTGCATTTTTGTTCCTCTTTTTTGCTGCTATCATTTTACAAACACTGATAATAATTGAAGATTAACTAATTCTCTAATTGAAAGGAATAGTGATTCACCCACCCCCCTTTAGTATTTCCAACAATTGGTATCAAAGCTTGGTTCGTTCAATAGCAGTTTAACAGCTAGAAGGAGGACATGGAGCATACCAAGAAAGGTGTACCTCTATTCAATGAAAATAATTATGCACTCTGGAAAGGAAGAATGGAGGTCTATCTCTTGGAACAAGGTTACGAAGTATGGGACACTGTTCAAAATGGATTTACATCAACTACGGATGAACAAGGTAAGAAGAATTTAGTAAATGATGCAAAAGCAAAGAATATTATTGTCAGTGGACTTATTGAATCTACTTATCATAAGGTGTTGTGTTGTAAAATTTCCAAAAATGTATGGGACAAGCTTGAGAATATATATGCAGGTGACTCAAATGTCAAAGAAGAAAAGCTTCAAATCTATAGAGAAAAATTTGAGCAACTCAAAATGAAAGAAGATTGCAAAATTGCTACATACTTCCAATACATTGATGAAATAACCAATACTCTTGAAGGATTGGGAGAGCCAGTTGACGAGAATACTATTATACGGAAGATTCTTAGAACGTTACCAAGGAGATTCAACCCAAGTTATTGGTCTTAGAATACAGTGAAAATCTGGACAAACTCAGCAAAGAGGAATTACATGGAGTTATCATAGCATATGAAATGAGACTTGATGAAGAAGAGGGTACTTCACATCTAGAAACTGCGTACGTTGCATCTAAGAAAACCAATAAGGATAAACAACCTTCAATTGAAAATACATGCACCTGCAAGTGTGAAGAAAAGGGAGATGATGAAGAAGGTCTTTCAGATGATGAATATGCTTACTTCACGAGAAAACTAAAAATTGGTAAGGGAAAATTCAAAGGTAAACTTCCATTGATATGTTTTAGCTGTAATGATGTTGGGAATTTTGTAGCAAAACGTCCAAACAAAAGTAATGGAAACTCAAAAGGAAAGAAAGGTTTTAAGAAATTCAACAAGCAAGGATCCAAAAGGAACTTTCTCTCTAAAGAAGATAGCTCATCATCTGATGAATACAATGAGAGTGAATAAGAAGCCAATGAGAGAGTATTGTTTATGGCCAATCACAATAAACCCAAGCACAATAAACAAGAGGTATCAAATAACGAAGAAGAAGGATGGACCATAGAAGAATTTTATGAGGAAGCAATCAAGCTTATAAAAGATCTCAAGGTGGAGAAGATCCGTTCCAATACTCTTGAAGAACAATTTCAAGGTCTCAAAATTGAAGTTGAAGAACACAAATGCATTGAATTCTCACTTCAAAAGAAGTTAGAAGAAAGCAACCAAGAAAGGGAAGAATTAGAAGCCGAAGTAGTCTCGCTGCGTGAGGAAGTGAATAAAGGAAAAACTATCCAAAACTATGCCAACAGCTCAAGGGTATTGGAAGAACTCATCAACAATCAACGATCTTACAATGACAAAACTGGAATTGGTTACAAAGAAGAAGAAGTAGGACCTTCTACAAAAAAATACAATGAACCTATGAGATCTGACATGCATGTAGACTTCATTGGACAAGATTCGCAAGAACAGCCTTGGAATACAATTCCTCAACGAAAATTTCCATCCAGGTACCAACATATTTTTTATGGCTACTGTTATTCATGTGGAAAATTTTGTCATAAAGCTGTAGAATGTCGCACGTACCCTAGGAGTGAATACAATTCCAGGAGATCTATCATATATGAACCTCCCAGGGCTCAGCGAAACATCAATAGATTTGAACATTTAGGAAATAATATTGAATGTTACAAATCTCGAAACTTTGGACACATAACCAAAGACTGCAGACTTGAAAATCCTCCAGAAGAATCTTCAAAGCCACAGAACAAACGAACATGGAAGAAGAAGAAGAATGATAATTGTGCTCTCGCTTTCAAGGCTCAAAAGAACAAATATGTGTAGTATGTTGATAGCAGGTTCTCAACGCATATGACTGGAGATAGAAATAAATTTGTATCTTTGAAAGAGAAGAAGGATGGAACCGTGTCCTTTGGAAATGATGGATCTACAAATGTTATAGGATCAGGTACTGTCACTCTCGGAAGAAAATATGTTCTAGCCAAGAATGTTCTATTGGTTGAAAATATGAATCACAATCTGCTCAGTGTTGGACAAATGTGTGATCAAGGACACACAATACTATTCAACTCCACGAAATGTGAAATCAGGAAAGGCGTGTATGGTGAAATTGTGGCTACAGCAAGTCGAGCTCCAAATGACATATATTTTCTAGATGAAACAACTAAAGCATGTCTAACATCTAAAGAGGATGATACAATAATTGGTAGCAATGATGATCGACTAAGTAAGAAGTTTGCTACAAAGGTGCAAAGTGATTTCGTGATGTCTTTACTTGGTGAGCTGACATACTTCTTAGGGCTTCAAATATCTCAGCAAGAGAAAGGAATATTTATATTTCAAGCCAATTACATCAAGGAAATGCTCAAGAAATTTAAAATGGAAGATTGCAAACCCATCCTTACTCCAATGGTAACAGGTTGCAAATTGAGCATACACGACTCATCTAAGGATGTGGGTCAAAGGTTGTACAGATCTATGATTAGTAGTCTTATATATGTAACATCATCCCAACCAGTTGTTATGAAAGTAGTTGGACAAGTCAAGATTCCAAGCAGCACTAAAAGAATCACATATTAAATATTCACCAGCATTGGAATATCTTCGCCAGAAGCTTGGGATTCTCCCAAGTTCTCATTAGATTTTCCTTTTTCAGAATATAAAGGGGGAGTGGAAGTAGATTAAAGGTCTTCAAGATGGTTTGTGTTAGGGGGAGTGGAAGTGTGTAAAGGTCCACAGGATGGTTGTGTTTCAGGGGGAGTTACCCTTTGCCATTGATGTCAAAGGGGGAGAGAATTTTGTAGGAAGAGGTGTCATTATTGCAGGGGGAGTACTTGTGTTGCCATCAATGCCAAAGGGGGAGATTTTTGATCAGCGGTTGTCATTGATGTCAACCCAAGCAACACCAGGGGCTAACGCAATATTGCATGGAAATTTTTACCTACCAAATTAATATACTCTAGGTCAATAATGCTTTTTATGGTTTCTACTTGTCGAGATGTTTCCGTTGATTCACGGTTTGAGAGATATTCATGTCTGAAGTTTGTACCCCCAGTTAGTGGGCTAAAACCCCATGGGGTTGGGGCATGGGTATTTGAAAAGTCATAATTAATATTTTTTAAGCTCCTAAAATCCCTACCACGTTCACTTGTTGAACTCCCTCTCAACTTAAGAATTTATATAAATTGTGATCTTCATTTCCTCCTTAGGTAAGGGATTTTCGCCATCAGAAAAAGGTCACCGTGGAATTTGTGCTCTAACTTTTCTTCTACGAAGTTTCAGAAATTGAAATTTTTATGAGACAAAGCCGAAATCCTAAGGAAGCTTCTATAAAAATTTAAGATCAAGGTGCACAATATTTTTGGAGATATGATTTGTGGAAGTCAGGGTTTTTACAGGCTCATGAAATTCATCTCAAAGAAGTGACCTTGGTAAATTCGTCATAAATCTCTCTCTAAGTATCGGATTGGAATTATATAAAAAGTGGAGGATAGTGCACAGTCTGTAATATTTTCTCTATCAATTTCAGAGCCAAATGAAGAAACAGTGACACGTGGCATGTCGTACAAGTGCGCTCTGCTGAAACAGTCCATAATTAGGGCATTGTGAGAGATTGGGTATAACTCTCTCTTGAAGAATCCAAATTGGGTCAGACCTGTGGCATTGGAAAGATGACTCAGAGGACTACTACAGGACTGAAAATCATATATTGAGGATCTAAAATAACATAGATACACCAGATTCAATATCGAGCTCCTAGAAGGCAAGAAAAAGCTAGATCATGTGTTGTCAGGGTTGCAAAGGACCAGACTTTCTACGACAGAAAAGAAAAGCAAGGTGCAGCAAAGGGTAGCATAACAAGAGCAGCAACCAAGGTGCATAATAGTAGCAAGAAGTTCATCATATGAAGTCTTCAAGTGGGCAGCACTGCATACACTCATTGTAAAGGTATCTTTGTACTAAGTCATTGTAAATACATTATTGTAAAAATTGTACTAGTGTCTATCTGCCAAGGGTTGAAGAGGCAGTGTTGGGAGGTATAGGATCATCATTAGGTGGTTGTGTCAAAGTTTGGGTTATGGTCTAGTATATATTCTTCTTCTACATCATTCTATATCATTGTAAAGTGGACCATTTTCCCTGGTACGGGAGTCCATTCTTCTTTTATTCTTCTATAGGGTGGTAGGGTGGTACTAGGGTGAATTGTAGCTCATTGGGTGTTGGGGCATCCATTTGGTTGAATACTGAAGAATATTGGGCATTGGAGCGTCCATCCAGTGGGAGCTGGAGAGGAATGATTTTCTAGATTCTAGGAAGTTGGAGCTTTATTTTCAATTGGATTTGAATATTAAAGAATTACTAGAAAAGCATTAGGTGGTTTTTGTACCGAAGTGGGCTTCCACCTTAAAAACTGTGTGCATTTTTGTTCCTCTTGTTTGCTACTATCATTATACAAGCACTGATAATAATTGAAGATTAACTAATGCTCTAATTGAATGGAATACTGAATCACCCCCCCCCCCTCTCAGTATTTCCAACGGAGGCACCATGTCTACCCATTGCCTCATGGGTGGCTCTCTATGTCTAGGAAACTCACGTGATATCCTCTAAGGTCGCAATAGTGGGACCCTCTCTAGAGAAAATGAAAGTATGATGGAGCCACACTTTAAGTTGTTTAACCACCTGGTTTTCTAACTATTTAGGTGTTCCTTTAAATTGGCCAAAACCCCTTCACACCAATTGAATATTGTAGGTGCCAAACACTATAATGCATACTACATCTGGGACTTGGTAATCAAATGAGGAGCAAGGCTACAAACCAATATTTTGATGGTGAACATAATTGCTTTGAGGGGAATCTAACAAATTTATTTTATTTCGATCTTCCCATTCCTACTAGGATGAGAGTTTCCACAATAAATAATAATATTTTACTAACTCTCCACCTCTTTGATATCCAAACAAGGGAATAGGAGCCCCTCTTCATGAGAGTCTTGTCAAGAAATATATGTCTTCAACATCTGTGGTGAAAATGTGCTCACCAATTCTTAAAAATTCCCATTGTATTGTTGTCACTCCGTAATTTGTAATATTGGCAAGAACAAAAGATAGAGGACAACATCATACCACTTTGGAGTCTAGTGCCTAGCCTTCCTAGACACAGAGAGGTCTCTCTCTATTTTTTATGATTTAACTTGCTGATTCCAAGTGTTGATATTAGGCTAGTTATATGGATTATGAGGGTTGTTTGTTTGATTGATGGTGTGGTTGGAAAAATAGGGTTGTAGGGACTAATCCATTGGGCTATGGAGTCAAAAGGCTAGAATTTCACATCAACATCAAGAGCATCACAGGGCAAGCTAACTATGCTAAATGGATCTTTAGAGATGTATGAAAATGAGGTGAAAGAAATAGTAAGGTTCAGTAGTGACTAAAGATCAATTAAGAATTATTTAATCAGACTTCAGCATAAAACATTAAGATTGTAAATTCAGATATAATTAAGGTGCTCCGACAACAAATATTAACCTAAAATTTCTGATTTACAATTAGATGAACAGATGCACAATAGAGAAAACAACGGAAACATTTAAATAGAGAAGTAGCACATCACCATTTTAACACAACTCAATAATCTTGTAAAAAGTCTTTGATTATTGATGTCCAACTCCAAAATTACAATTGTGCTCCAATATAGTAGTTCTTACAATATAGGGGCTAACAATATCCAACCCTTGATAATGAAAATTCAAGCGGTATTTAACTAAAACTAAGTCGGTTTCCCTAATTTAATTTGGAAAAATTCATTCATTAAAAACAAACTAAATTTAGACAAGTGTGACCATGCAAGGCCCGAACAATAATCTCTAACAACAACACCCCCTGTAGAATTAATGTTGGGAAGCTCATCGTGGATCCAAATTATTCAATGGCTCTTTGGAAGATCAAACAATAAGCTTGGAGATAGCTGTGATGGTCACGAAGAGGTAACCAGTGGTGGCTCTGACATATGGCCCTGCTCTACAGAGAACCGGCATTGGGTAATTAAATTTGGTGCAGCGCTGCCTACTTTTCATTGATTAGTGACTGTGTTGATGTGCTTTGCTGCCTTTTCCGTTTTGATGTTATATCTCTGCACGAACCCCCGACTTTATCTTTTCTGCCTATCGTTCAGCCTCACCCTGCTTTTTTCCCCTTGTGGGGTCCTGCCCGAGTCCTTTTTCCGTGTTTAGCCTATTTCTTCATAAATGGCGCACAAAATGCATTTTCCCAAACATGGAGGGATGGTGGTTGGCATACGGGGACTAATGATGGAGGACGTGGCATGGAGGGATGGCCCCACTTTAATCGCAATTAGGGCAAATCAGGAAAGTGGAAGGTAAAACAATGATATGGCGGTGAAAAGGTAAAGTAGAAAGATATAGTGAAAAAAGGCAGAAAAGGTAAGATATGATGGTTTCAATAATGCAGTAAAGTATGACGGGTCCCACTTCATCACATCGGCGGAAAAATAAGATTTGGAATAAGTCTTAAGAGGTAAGGTTTAAAAATTTGCGGGTTGTGACGTGCAGGAAAGAGGTAAGGTTTATGTTATATAACACGGCTGCTAGTGGGTGGGTGGAGCTATGAAAATAGAATTTCAGACTTTTAATATAAGTGGGTTTTATAAAGTAATAAGTCTCAAAAGGTCCTGGGGTTTAAATGGGATTCAGAGCATTGGAGTTCAGATTTTGGGAAAATGAAAGGTAAGAAGAGGGTGGATGGAATGAATGAGGGCAGCAACATTTCCCTCATTCAACTCAACTAAAAGGAAGATAGGTTCATTTGATGCTCTTTACAGTCAGGATCTTCCTTTCTTCGTCTGAAAATAAATGATAACCATGGAATATTATTTTTCAGCATGAAAAATATAAGCAATAATCAATCACCTGGCGATACTGTGAAATACAGGAGTCTAATAGTGGCTCCAACTAGGGATGGGAGCTCCTTCAAGAGGTGTCAATAACATCGTAGACTAGTGGCTTGATCCAATGGGCTGATCCCGAAAATTGTAACTTAATCTGCTACAAAACCTCTGTGGTTGAAAAACTTCAAGCTGAGTTCAATACTCTATGCAAGTTGATGTCTGGGGCATACTTGATCTAAAAACTGGAAAGCATTATAAAACTAAAACTAGAAAAATTCTCAAAATACTGAGCTTATTTTCACACCTACCTACTCTAATCTAACTTAGAGGTGATATATACACTAAGTGAACTCCTTTCTCCAATGCAACCAATCAAGTAAATGACTACATGATTTATTCTTGTTCATGTTTTTGAGTAGGCTAAAAAAACAAAAGGGCCACTCCCATTTTACTTGCCTTTGAGAAGCAGTGCTCAAACTTTTCCTTAAAATCTGCAACAGACCATCTCTGGCATAGCATACTTATTCTTTAGATGATTCTAAGAAACCAGCAAAAGGGTCTTGGAACAATACCTGGCCCTGAGGGTTTAAATAACAAACTTTATCTAGGGTTGCTCGTGGTTCCACTTTTTCATGCTCAGGATCCTTATGAAAGAGAAAACCTGATATGTCTTGACTGAGTTGGCTAAATTATGTTTGAAGACCCTCATTTTGATTAATAGGAGCACTTTCTGGCAATATGCCTTCTTGTGAAGGTAGAACAGCATCAGTATCATTTTTTTCTTTTGTTTCCTCATGAGGAAATTCTTCAGTACACAAATTAGTAGTAGAACAAATAGACATAATCTCTTCATTACATAAAAATTTAGAGGTTGGTTGCATGCTTAGAATCTGATTAATTTCTTCTTTATTTAAAGGAGGAGGGACTCTTTGTTTTCTTTGGATTGAACAACAATTGTTTTCTTTCTCTTGTGAAGACTGATCATGAGGCTAAATTTCTTCTTTAGCCTCACAAAAAAGAGAAGATGAGTTATCATTTGTCCCCATAGAGAGATCTTGTGGATCTTCTTTCATTTCCTGATTGCTTTCATTTTCAACTAACTTCTCTTGGTTATCATAACAATTAACTTGAGAATTGAATTCATTGAATTTCTTCTAAGAGATTCTCAGGATGCCAATTTCCTAAATCCTCATCAATATTTACAAGGTATTGTATGAGATCCTCATATTGATCACAAGAATTTTCAGCTAATGATAAAGATGGAGAATATTCTTTATAATGCTCGTAAAACACCTTGTGGAAATATTTTAAAGAAAACAAACTACCAGGGTTCAAACCTTCATACCATTCCCTCGCTTTCCCTTCTAATGTTTCCATGAACATCTTCATGAGGCAATCCTCATAACATTTGACCTTAAACTTCCATGAATGTATATGAAATTTAATGATATGTAATGAAGCATAATCAACATTCTCAGCTTGAAAAACACGACAATTTCTTTGCAATTTACCTGAGGCATTTTATGTGGGAATCCAGGAATGTGATCTCTGTTCATTGGAGCATAACTGCATTGTATTCTTGGATCCATATTTTCAATCATTCAAAGAGTGGGGTCATTGTATATTCACAACCAATCTGGATTCTTCTACCAGTGGAGTCTTTAGGTCAACTGAAAACTTTGGAGTTGTCGAGTGGATGATTTCAACTTTCTTGTGTCTAGCTATTGTCCACCATCAATAGCCAGTTACCAATATTGGAACATAATTGAATCATACAATATTTTGACTGGGGTTTCTGAGTTCTGATGAAATATTAAGATTTTTAAATAACTCATTCCCCAGTATGGTCACCATTATGTTGTCACTCCGTAATTTGTAAGATTGGCAAGAACAAATGACAAAGGACAGCATCAAACAACTTTGGAGTGCAGGGCCTAGCCTTCCTAGACTGAGAGAGGGCTCTCTCTATTTTTATATTTAACTTGATGATTCCAATGTTGATATTAGGCTAGTTATAGGGATTATGAGGATTATTTGTTTCATTGATGGTGTGGTTGGACAAATAGGGCTGCAGGGACTAATCCATTGGGCTATGGATTCAAAAGGTTGGAATGGCACATCAACATCAAGAGCATCACATGGCAAGCTAAATGTGCTAAATGGATCTTTAGAGCTGTATGAATTTGAGATGAAATAAATATTAAGGTTCAATAGTGATTAAAGAGCAGTTAAGAATTCTTTAATCAGACTTCAACATAAAACATTAAGATTGTAAATGTAGACAAAATTAAAGTGCTCCAAAAACAAATCTTAATCTAAAATTTCTAATTTACAATTATATGAATAGATGCACAACAGAGAAAAAAAATGGAAACATTTAAATAGAGAAGTAGCACATCACCATTTTGACACAGCTCAAGAATCTTGGAAATGGTCTTTTATTATTTATGTCCAGCTCCAAATTTACAGTGCTCCAATATAGTAGTTCTTACAATGCAGGGGCTAACAATATCCAACCCTTAATAATTAAACTTAAAGCGGTATTTAACTAAAACTAAGTCGGTTTCCTAATTTACTTTGGAAAACTTCATTAATTACAAACAAATTGAATTTAGACAAGTGTGGCCAAACAAGGCCCAGACAAAAATCTCTAACAACAACATCGCCTGTAGAATTAATTTTCGGCATCTCTTCATGGATCCAAAAAATTCGATGGCTCTTCGGAAGATCAAAAAATAAGCTTGGAGGTAGTTGTAATGGTCACGAAGAGGTAACCAATGGTGGCTCTGACATTTGGACCCACGCTTCAGAAAATAGGTGTTGGGTAATTAAATCTGGTGCAGCGCTCACTACTTTTCATTAATTAGTGACTGTGTTGATGTGCTTTGCTACCTTTTTTATTTCTGCTATTATATCTCTGCACGAACGCCCGACTCGATATTTTTCTGCCTGTCGTTCAGCCTCGCCTTGCTTTTTTCCCCTTGTCGAGTCCTGCCCGAGTATTTCTGCCGTGTTTAGCCTATTTCTTCATAAATGACACACAAAACGCATTCGCCCGGACATGGAGGGATGGAGGTTGGCAGACTGGGACGGATGATGGAGGACGTGGCATGGAGGGATGGCCCCACTTTAATCGAAATCGGGGTAAATTGGGAAAGCGGAAGGTAAAACAATGATATGGCGGTGAAAAGGTAAAGTAGATAGATATAGTGAAAAAATGTGGAAAAGGTAAGGTATGAAGGATCCCACTTCACCACACCGGTGGAAAAATAAGATTTGGCATAAGTATTAAGAGGTAAGGTTTAAAAACTTGCGGGCTGTGAAGTGCAGGAAAGAGGTAAGGTTTATGTTGTATAATACGACTGCTAATGGGTGGGCAGAGAAATGATAATAAAATTTCAGAATTTTAATATAAGTGGGTTTTATAAAGTAATAAGTCAAAAAAATTCTCGAGTTTTAAATGAGATTCAGAGCATTGGAGTTCAGAGTTTGGGAAAATGAAAGGTAAGAAGAGGTTGGATGGAATGAATGAGGGCAGCAACACTTCCCTCTTTCAACTGAACTAAAAGGAAGATAGATTCATTTGATTCTCTTGACAGTCAGGATATCACTTCCTTCCTATGAAAATAAATGATAGCCAAGGAATATTATTTTCAGTATGAAAAATATAAGCAATAATCAGTCACCTAGTGATACTGTGAAATACAGGAGTCTAACATGTACATCTCAAACCCTCACTAAATATTGCAGCAAATCCATCTGGGCTCTCATTCCCAAGATCCGAAAACACTTTAATAAACCACATTTTCTTAATACATTAACTATCGCTGGATAATTTGTTGTTATCACATCCTAAATTCCATGCTCTCTTTCTCTCCAATATAACACCATTTTCACTCCAACAAACACCTCCAAATGGCAAGGGAGAAACACATTAGATCATAAATACGAACATTTTTGGGAAGAAATAGCATAAAATTAAAATTTTGAAACCCTTCTACACTCATCACACTACCTATTCATGGAAAATGTAACCCATCATGGGTATCCTTCAGGGTGAGTGCGATAAGGCATGATTTTTCAGTTAAAACAAAAAAAAAATCTCATTGCACCTCACTATATAGGAGGACTGCGATGGGCTGAGGGCGAAATATGTCTACTAAAATTTCTAAAAACTTCACAAAATATGCATAGAAAATGAAAATTGTTAAAATGTGGAGTAATTAGGAAATATATCTTACTTGGATCTAGAGACACTAGAAACTATCCATGGAAATGGCCACAATCAACTCCTGAAGAATCAAGGCAAAAACCACTTAGTTCTCTCCAAAATGGTAAAAATAAAGTTACTTTCACTCTTTTTATGCATAAACTGAGTCATTTTTTCATATTTTTTGCCTATTTTTTTGTCATATATTATAAATATTTTTACCTTTTTACTATTTTATGAGTAGTTTAAACGAAATATGGAGGAAATGGTGTAGGTTATAAATTAAAATTTTAACGCATGTCATTTTGGTAATTGAATACACTTTTATAACTTTTTTGGGCTCATTATAACTTACGAAAAAGGAACCTGAAGTGCTCTTTACGCTCTTTTCAGACTCCTAAAATATGAAAATATTGTTGAACACTTGTCTCTTTTGCACTCATTAAAGTAAATGAAAGGATTTATTCCCAATATAAGTTTAACCCTTTTATAGACTGTATGGACTATTTATGAAAAATGAATACTTTATTCAAACATGATTAAAAGGTTCTCGTAGGTATTTTTTATGCCTTTTCGGGCCCAAGGGACTAAATTTATGAAAATGAACCTCTGGGAGATTTCTTTTTTTCCTCGTTTTCAAACTCTCTAAATATGAAAAATGAGTTGGGTTGTACCTTTGCTGGAATCGTAAAAACATAAACAATGTAGGACTCGTCAAACATGATGAGACCAAACCACTCCTTCTCAGGGTTCATTAAAAATACTAAGAAGGATTCATTTGAATGATGAAATTACAGATCAAGCATATTTTATCCTCCTCAAGCTTGTAAAAAATAAAGAGGTACTTTCCAAAAATGGTGAGGAAATGTAGAAATTCCTTGTACATTCAAACTGCTAATTGTAATTTACTAAAACAATAGACTTGAATCTACTCTACCAACCGCGAAATAATTAATGATAAAAATATCAAAAAGATTACAAGAGAAAGAATTCAATAAACACATTACACAATGATTTCCTCGGGCGGGGGGAAGATCTAAAAACCCCTCCTACCTGTATATTGCATTAGTAAGAAAATATGAGAAGATTACAATGCTTTTCTCAATCCTGAAAAACCTCTTCACTATCTCTATCTGTCTCACTGCTCTACAAGCTAGTCCTAGTCAATACTTAACCAAATACAAGCCTATACATGTCCCTATTTCCTTGAGTTATTCAATGAGGAATTGGGCCCCTATTTAATATTAATTTTCCTCCATTGGATTGTGCAGTTCCTTTAGGATCTTCCTCTAGTTGTGTGCACCATCTATACAATTTATATGATTATACAACTTGTATAATATACACTTCCCTTGAACTCCAATATAACATGGAAAACTTATATTTCATGCATACATGAGTTATTTATGGTGTATTTATCAGTTAACTAGTTGAACACTAAAGCTTATCTCAACTGCTAGACCTCCTACTATTTCCTCCAACTATTGGAACTAGTTTAACTGACATTAACTCAGATAAACTAAACTAATTAATTACAAATCAAAATAAACTCAACCTAGGTTCCTAAAAAGTAAGCATCACTCTACATGACTCAAGTTAGGCCCTCAACTCCAATTAACTGAACCAACTAAGTCAAACTAACTTATTTAACTCATACAAGTTGTCATGTGATGTGGAATTACAATGTTCTTCTGATTTAAATCAAAGGAAAAAATAAATCAGGATTTTCTTGTTGCCATTTTCAATAGGAAATTGGGGAAAAAATACATAAAACTTGTTTATGGCAGTGAATCCCTATTGAACATGACACGCTTTCACCTTTGTGGCAATTTTGTGTTGGGGAATATGCTTAGCTCTCTATTGATCACACCTTATTGAAAGCCTTCATAAAGGGTCTTTGAGTCAATGCTGCCAATTCCATAAAAGTGTCGTCAACATGTTTGATAATTTCACCCTTAATTGACATCTGCTACAATACATTTAACCTCCATTCATGTATTCCGCCCCTGAACCAGCTCCGAGTCATCATATTATGCCTCAAATATTGATACCCATTTCGTATCGTTGGTGGGGGATACATTAAGGCCCTCCTGTGATAGGTCACTTCCTATCGACATCAACATATTATCTAGGAAGTTGACTTAGAAACTCCTTTTAGTGCCTTGGAACTTTCATACCTCGATGGAAAGTCTCCTCGCTTTTATAATTAGGATCTTATCATTGGCCTTCAATAGAAATATCTTTGTGGTGTTCGACTTCAACTCATTTATTCACACCTCATAGATTACACTTTAGTACCTTGAGGGCCATTATCATTATCAGTGGTTCCTCTTGCATTTGTTAATGACTTTCATCATTAGATATTAATTAGATGGTTTCTACCATGTTTGACTCCAACACAGTTATTCACATGGTTATACATGTGCTATCAAGTGAATAGATAGAAGATCATGGATCTAGTTTCATCCACCTAGCTAGTTGCAATTTCAAGATTCATACAAGATATACAAAGTATGATGGCTATGACTTTTAAAAAAATAATCCAAGCATGGGTCCACAATGTATCAGTGGACATGAATTTGATCATTATACATTTAAAATAGCTTATACATTGAGTATGGTTATGCCTACCTCAGCAATTATATCATGATGATAATGAATTGTAACAAGCAATTGGTGATCTCAACCAGTTGAATCTTGATCCAAAACTTTCACATGGTAAAGCACTTCAACCTTATCCACAAATTATGAATTTTTACTTTAGGGGGGAATCTATTATAGGTCATTTTTCTCAATTCAAACAAATGGCCTTGAACCCGGATATATCATCATCCATTTACACCTTCCAATAATTCCCTACGAAGCCAAAATCATTTTCTTTCCAAAAGTGACAAGAATATTTGATTACATTGGCTTAAAACCCTAATTTTTGGGATCATCACAATTTCCCTTAATACGACCTATGTTGGCGAAGTCTGCACACATGCAACTTGTGTTGGTCATCACAATTTTCCTTCATAAAGCATGCGATCAACAACTGGAAATGAGGAAAAATAAAAATAATTCCAAATTTTCTCTCTATAGAAGCTTCGGGAGTGGATTTAACCATTTGCAGTTGGATCTGATCTCGAAATACTACTATTGAGGTCTTATCTCTTATCCCTTAGAAATTACCTCCTTCAAAAAAGGATCTAAGCCATAGTATAGAAAATCCAAAACAAACTCATTTACCCTATAAAAGCAACATCTGTGATAGAGTATGCGTTGTCTTTTAGAGTCTCTGATTATGCCTTTATGATGCTCATTTGTGTCTAGAGTTCCATGATCCATCCATATTTTGTAGGTGTGATTGAAGGCTTACCATTATGGAAAAGGAAGGACAAGAAAGCTAAGAAAGATTCACAAAGTCAAGGCCTACAAGGGTTGTAATATTTTCCTACCATTATTAATAAAAAAGTGCATTGTTTATCCTAATATACATCATTTTTTACTTATGCATATGTAGAACATGAACCCTTGACTTCTTTTGTGGAGTTTTTTTTATATATTTTATCTTGTACATTTTTTTCTCTTGCTTGTTTTGGATGATTTGCAGGTTCCAATTTTAGAAATTGAAGTTGGACCTGGAGCTAACAGGTAAAGAGAAGAAGGACGCTTTCATTGGATTCCAAGTAGGTTTTCCTTCCATATTCCAAACATCTCTAAGGAAAAAGATTAAAGTCTTGTCTTGGTTTTTTCTAGGAAAAGACACTAGGTCTAGGGAGATTACTTCCATCCACAGAAGGAATTTCTCCACAAAACAATTCATTTGATGCAACTTCCAAACTACAATATATGCAAGGGAAATATAAAATCTTATAGATGTATACAGGCCAACAAAATTAAAGGTGTCTTCATAATCCTCTCCCTCTTTTTGGGGGAATCCACGAGCCACAAATATAGCCTTGTATTTTGCCAAACTTCCATCAATAATGTGTTTTATCTTGTAGATCCATTTTCAAGTTACAATGAAATTCTATTCAGGTCTAGGCACAATTTCCCAAACATCATTCTTTAATATGGATTGATATTCTCCCGTCATCACATATTTCATATTTGTTCTTTAATATATTCTTCATAGGAAGATGGTTTAGACTCAATGATCTTACACATAAAGGAAGTATAACCATAATACTTCTTTTACATCTTGATCTCCTTGAAAGTTCCATGAGCAGTAGCATGACCTTCAACATCCTTCAATGTCTTCTGTAACCAGGTAGGTCTCTTTCTTGTCTCAACTAGGAGAGCTTTTATAGATTCAATAGGTTCATGATCAATGTCTTATTTTTGTGGGGCTTCATTCAAAGGTTCAAGTTCTTTATATCTTGATTCCACATTATATGGAGCTACTTGTACTTCATCATCAAAGTCCAAGTATGAACCCTTGGACTTCTATAATGCAACATCCTGATAAACATATCTACAAGTCTCAATATATCGTTTCCCTAGTTAAAGGAAATTAACTCAAGTGGTATGGTTCGCTATTTTTTTCCGAATTAGTGTGGGTTCAAGTCCCCAAAGACATGTTGGCCCTTGTGGGATTTATGAAATATTGGTTCTACTAGGTGGAATAGTGGTAGTTGTTTCTAAGAAGTTACCAATTGTGCCTAGTGTAATGTACTAATTACTAGTAAAATATGTATATATATATATATATATATTACCTTGGAATTTATATCCCAGAGGCCTTTGAATTCTCACTGTAGCAAAAAAAGCTACCCTTCTTTCTAGATGGTTCCAACTTTGTCCTTTTCTATTTGGGAACATGAACAAAAATAGGACAATCAAATATTCTTAAATTTTCAACATTTCGTCTATCGCCTGAAAATATTTCTTTAGGAGTCTTATAAAACAATATTCCATGTGGGCATCTATTTCGAACATAGACAATACTCCTTGTAGCTTCACCCCAAATAAACATACTACAACTCTTATTCATGAAGTATTTCTTTGTCAACTTCCACTATAGTTCTATTCTTTCTTTTATAAATTCCATTTTTTTCAGGGTAGTAGGGAACTATCAGCTCCCTCTTAATTCCAACATCCTTGCAAAAATAAATAAATTAATTTGATACATATTCCCCACCAATTATTGGACCTTAGAGTCTTGACTATTCTGCCTGTATCATTTTCAACCAGTGCTTTGAATTCACGGAACTTTTCAAACACTTAATCCTTGGTCTTGAGGTGATTTATCCATGTTTTATGAGAACAATCATCAATAAAATATACATAGTGCAAGATTCCACCAAAAAAATTTATAAAGCATAGGCCCACAAACATCACAAGATCTAATATTCCTTTGGATCTACTACCACTATTTGTGCACCTTACTTTAAATTTTTTCCCAAGAGAAAATCCTTTACATACCCCATCATGATCTGTTTTAAGTTTAGGTGTAACTTTAACAAAATATTTCAATATACCCAAAGCTTTATAGTGCACATGATTGTACCTTATATGTCAAAGAGTCACTAAGTTCTGTAGTGTTGTGTTGACGGGAAAATCTGTCTGGCCAACAGTAGGGGATCTCCTCGGTAAAAAGTCCCAATTAGACCTTGAACTGTTTGGAATAGGGATCCCGTTCGGGGTGTGGGTCCGGCTACCACTGATTTCTCCTTTCTTTGGGTCTCGATTAAACTCTATAAAATAGTGGATACACACCTAATCAAATGATACAAGATATATGATTGATGCATTAAATGTACATATAACACTATGAGTAGCAAGAGGAAATAATAAAGCATGAAGACCGAAGGAAGTGTTGTTAACAACACTTCATTAGGGTCATGCTTGTAAACTGTTCTGACCATGAAAGAAACAATTCCACATGGCAAGAACACCCTTCACTTCCTAAAAGTTTTAAATGATAACATAAATGCTAATAAACAAAGCCATCATCATTCGTTAAGAAAGTGAAATGAACTCAACCACTATTAACATACTCAACAAACTGTTATGAAATTGTGATATGAATTAAAGATACAGTTCCCTTAATCTAAGATGTTTAGAAAATGAAAACATAATACTCAATAGTGCTCATACATATGACAACACCAGATCCACAAAGGGATTTTTCAAAATTCTTGTATTCATGCTCAAATTTATAATCCTTCTGGTAATACAATGTACTCAGCTCGAGTCCCCAAACAAAAGATCGCATTACAAGTTCCCGAAGGAAGCATTTATAGAGCAAATCTTGACATTTGGACTCCCTAACTTTTCACTTTCCCAAATGTTGGGCTGCCTTGCGACCCAGTTTGTTCTGTGACTTGCAACCTGAGCCACCATTGCGACCTGCAACTTGACTAGGTTCTGCGACCTTGAGACTTAGTCGCTGGGTCATTGGATCACGCCGTAGGGCATTTAATAGGGGATGCGACTTAGCGACCTAGCAGATTCTGTGACTTGCGACCTCGAGCAATTTGTGACCTGTGACCTCAAGCAGATTCTGCGACTTGCGACCTTGGGAAATTTGCGACTGGCGACCTCAAGCAAATCTGCGACTTGTGACCTCGGGAAATTCGTGACCTGCGACCTCAAGCAGATTCTGTGACTTGCGACCTCAGGCAATTTGCGAGCTGTGACCTCAAGAAAATCTGCGGCTTGCAACCTTGGGCAGTTCGTGACCTCCTTTCAGCAATCTCGGGGTTTCGCAGCAAGAATTTTTTATCCTTCATCACTGTCTCGTGAAAGTGACTAGGTACCTTTGTGGTTCTTTCGAGCTTTGAAAGGATCCACATTACCCACCAGAGAGGACCCCAACTTTGGCTTTGCGCGTCAACCACCTCTACCTACAAACAACATAACATGGGTCACATATCTTCAAAATATTTATGCTAAAGTACAGTTAGTTAGCTGAAGGAAATATCTAGCAAATAATGCACTTAGACCCCTGGGTGGTCTAGTGTTCTCAGATTGTAAACATGTAGATTCCCATGGCAATCATTGGCTTCCAGGGAGTCTTCATCCGCTCCAATGGAGGCTCAGCTAATGAATGTAAAACCCGATCTAGATTAACAGATTTCTCTGCCTCTAACTATTTCCCGGTAGGATCCTTTCTTATTTCTGAATATATAACAGCAAGTATTTTGGGGAACTGAAGGCTACAAAAAATGGCTTCTGCGAATTTATAGCCTGTTCAGTTATGTGCCCCATGGAAACCTAAAAGAGCTTCCTCAACAGCTACCCCATGGTACCTTATGTGGTGCCGACTTGGGCAATGTCCCGGCATAGAAAATAGTTTCTTGTTATATCTTCAAAAAAACCCACTTGTAATAGAAATACCAATCTGCCGAAAGCAAAGGGTACCAGTCGTTGTCAAGGCATATAGGCTGAGGTGTTCCTATTGGCATGCCTGTGGGAGTGCATGCATTTTAAATGTACGATGCAGAAGGGTATTGACATAAATGCACTTTCCTTTTACTACCAATACTTGCTTACTCCTCGCATAGCTAAAACATGGCACATTACTATATTTCGAAGAGGTTGATATATGTGCCTGTGCTATTCAATTAACTCTAAGGTCCTTGCGTAAGCTTTATTCACCCACTCACGTACTTCATTATCAATAATTTCTGTCGTTTCATTGCTGTAAGTCTTGGTCGTTTCATAAGAATCTTCCCTTTGAGGAAAATATAGAAGACCAATTTTTTCACTAAAACCATATAATGTGACTTGTACATATGTCATCTTTGTCACTTTCTCCAAGTCATTTTGAGATCCAGTTGAAATTTTTTCCAGTAAAACCTGTTCAGCGGGCCGACCTCCAAGTGTCATGCATGTCATGTCAAATAGCTGCTCCCTTGTCATCAGCAAATTCTTATTTGGTAAATATTGAGCAAAGCCCAATGCTACAGTGCCCCAAGGAACAATGGTTACTTTCAAAAGTTGCTCCACATGCTCCACGAACCATCCAACTACAGCATGACCTGATTCGTTAAATGCTAAAGTCCTCCTTTTCTCTTTACTAATTACCTTATTTATTTCACCAATAACTCTATCAATAGCTGCCTCAAGTGCGACATATTGATCTCGGTCTTCTCATTCCTCACAGCAATAAGAGCACCCTCATTGCACATATTTGCAATATCTGCTCCTGCAAATCCTAGAGTCAATGCAGCAAGGCGTTGAGAGTAGTAATTTTGAGAAGATCCGTAATATCTACGCCAGTAGCTTATCATTTGTTTTTACTCAGATATCCCCAAAGATATGATGCTTTTTCCATAATACCGAGGTGTGCTATGGCCAACTCTTTACTTAAGAGTTGTGTTTATCCATCGCACTTTTTCGGAAACATCATCGATTATTGTTAATTCTACTAACAGTTGGAATTGTTGACCAACCATCGTGAACAAATTTCTAGAGTTTTTGATGGGGAATGAGACATGTGGGAGATCATTATGATTGGAAGATAGCGTTGATTAAATGGCATTGATTATGGCATATGGCCACGTGATTTACGCTGCCCATGCCACAAAATTACCGTAAAATCTGCGTTTTCTGATTAGGAAATGATTTTACAACCATGGGGTCACGTGGTCGGAGAATTTCCTTGGGTCGTAGCTTTCCATGGGCATATCATTCTACGACCCTATGACCTGGGCAAACATGTGACTCTGCGACGATGGGTTGATGGGGTCGCTGGGTCGCAAAAACCGCTAAGTCGCAGCCCTGGGTGATGTTTTATCTCTATGACCTGGCGACCTAAACAATATCGTAACCTCCTCCAGCTACGCTATAACTCTACACCGTTAACAACGTAGGTGATGGACCATCATACCTTGTACAACTCTGGTTTGTTTTTTACTATCAACGCACCATAGTTATTTCAACGTTGCCGTTGTAGTTCCGCTCCATGTTCAATCATAAAACGTGACTACCATATATATCTGCTCCAAAGAGTAAAACTCTGGCGTAGAAGCATTTGCACCAATTTGCAACGTGTTCATGTAGTTCTGCACCATGTTTCAAACGTAAAGTTGACCGCTATATATACCTGCCCGACATGTTTTATCATGGATTAAAACTGCACCATCGAAATGTTTGCGCCCATTTGTAACGTGTCTGTATGGTTGTACTCCACCATCTCATATGTTTTTGAAACCATATGTCTTTATCCCTTTCACACCTTATTTTAATCATATAACGCTTATCATTTGCTTTTCCTCAGATTGTTAGTGAAAATGGATAAAAATTTTCATGCCAAGGCCGCCACCTCATAATATGAATGTTTCTTGCTTTGTAAAATCGAGATTTGACATCTGCTACTCAGCAACTAAGCTGGGATGTCTTGTGAAAGCGTTTGAAATGTGAGGTCGATGAGAAGTCTCCAATCATATTCCTCCTATTTTATAGTGAAAGCATATCGTTCCCGAGAAATTTTTCTTTTAAAACAATGCAGCTTCATAAGCTAGACTCTTCATTTGTTCAAGCCACATTGATGGCCCTTTTAATATTGACCCTTTCTATCTTGTGGTTCTAGAGACTCTATTTACATATGCATAAATGTGCCTGGCTACCAAAATGTGTATGCATTTAAACGTAACCTTTTAGGTTCAATTTGAAGTTCTCCATCTCTTATGGTCTCGCATAGACAAACTTTATGGATATGTAAGAGCAAAGGAGACTAGGGTTTTAAGGCCCTTTCATTCCTCCACATTTTACTCCTTGCAGCATAAATAATTCCACACTATGTAGCTCAATATTAATAAATGTTGCTTCTCAAAGGTGCATTCACATATTTGAAACTCTGTCGTTGGCTTGCCACACCAACATGTGTGCTTTCGCACTGCTGCCCGGCAAGAGAATGCCTTGAATGAGATTTTCATTCTCTAGGGAAATCTTCTGAGTCCGCTTTGTTCACCGGGCTATACTTCAGGCTACACTTGTCGAAGTGGTGAAATATGTTCCTTTGTGTGCACACATCGACATGGAGCTGGTATTGTGTAGGATCTTCAAAAATTCTTCAGAAAATACTCCATCCAGTCCCTACGTAAGCTTAGATCATACCAAATTCTTCTGGTTTATGTGAGATGGCATCTAGTACAGACATTTCCAAATGGCTCATTTCTAAGTATCTGGTGTGCACTAGTGAAGAAATCCTTTTGCATCAGTGACATAAAAGGTTCTTTCTCTGCTCAACATGTATCACACCATCCTCCTTTTAACAATACTGGTCACTTGCTCCTCCTCCTCCCCTGTCTCGCAACTTTGGCCTTGTCATTGAGCTCAATTTTATTTCCCTTGATGTCGTGACAAGACAAAGGATTTTGTCACCTGTGGGGTCAACCTGTGTGGAACATTACAACATCACAATTACTCTTTGATAATGGTGTCCCTAGATAAAACATATGAGATTAACGAGTTTAAGAGAAGTATTCAAACAACATGCTTAATGACCCAAGGCGAGAGGGTTGCTAATGTACATCCTCAATGCACAGAAAAGTTCTTATTCAAGCGTATGCTGGATGATCCCTCCCACACATGGCGTGATCGCAGCAACAACATCTGATCATGATGGTGAGAAAGCTCATGAGTAGTTTGGGATAGGTCGCTAGGATGTCACTGACTGCAGGTCGGGTGAAAGACTTTAACGAATAAGCGAGCAGAGGGGGACCCAAAATTTCGAATATACCCAAAATTTTGGGTGGTGTTGTAGCAACTACAAAAAGTGGCGAACCATTGGTAGAATCCAGCATCTCTATCAATATCACAACAAAGTCCGAGCCAATATAGTGATGCAAGGGAATATTGAACAGATTCTGCGGGTACCCTTTGTATTACTTTGGCCTTTACAGGTATGCCCTGTCCTTGTGCCTCAGCTAGGTCTCGCTAATCAAAACACATCAAAGTGGGAGTTCACGGATGCCAGTAGCTTGTTGATGATGTGAAGAACAAGGCAGCAGGTTTATTATTTTCAAGATTTTTAAATTAAGTTTCCGGTGTTGCTCTGTTGCCAGCAGGCCTGGATAGTACCCCGGCGGAGTCACTTCAAGAAATCACAAACGTTTCTCCACTGCCAGTGAGCCTGGTCAGTACCCTGGCGGAGTCATTGCATTACCTCTCTGAGCAGGAATCCTTTCTCGATCCTTTACCATTATTTGTTTCATGTGCTTACAGCACTTATTTTCATGTGCTCGTGGCACTTATTTTTCATGGGCAGATGAGGGATCCCGACTTATTTTACGAGCAAGAGAGGTTGTTTCTTGTTTTGCAGAAACTGAAAGATATCCTGATTTGGGTTTACCCTTGTGCCAAACCTTCACATCCCACCTGCCACAATAGGCGAGGCGCGCAAAATAGATCATTAAAATGTCCAAGACTATGCTAGGCACAAGGCTTAGGCTTACGGGTATTGGGGCCACTCAAACACATCAGGTCTCCCACCAATAACCGGCTCGTATCTCCTTGGCTAATAAGTTTAGACTCATAGGCATCTTGTTGAAAATGCGACCTCAATGATTTATCCTGCGAGGAAGCCGCCTCTTGAGATAGCCACCGCAACCTCACGCAAACAATGGGATTATTATTTCAGCAATCGGGGCAAAACAAGACCGCAAGGTGGTAGGGTTTCAATGAGGGCTCATGCAGTGATCGGCGATATGTGGAATATTTTCAAAGCTATATCAACAATCTGCGGAAATTATGTGAGGAATAAAGTGCACGACACAATGTAACAACGAGGCTCAAGATGCAATGCAACGCCATGTGCGGTAACGATCCACTAGTTGGAGGTGGAGAGACAAGGCAAAGCACATGCAGTGATTATCTGAACATTATGCAGCAATAGGGAAACTGAAAAAGCATGCATGCAAAAAATAAATGGAAATTTTTAATGCATAAAACTACAGAACGCAAGAAAATACAGCAAGCATAATTCTAAACCATGAAGTAAAACCTTAGCAAGTAAACCTAATTAATAACTTGACAAACAAAACTTTATTAGCAGATTATAGCTAGCCTACACCTAAAACCCTAGCTTAACCAATGATGCGGTCAAGTTATGTGAAATCAGCTTTCCAGTGCAGCCACCGCATTAGTTCCTGACCTGCAAGAACGACAATGTTCGCAATTAGAGCCAGCATACAAAATCGTGCACCAACAACAAGACTTACCTGAAGAGCATGTGCAACAACAAGAAGATCATGGATACATACCAAAGAACATGCCAGAACAGATTGTGTAAGCTTAATCCCACTCTTATCTTGATACACATCAATATGTTCTTGAAACTCAACATTTATAAATGACACACATTCATTCATGCACAATCCTAGGTCTGACGGGAGGGGGGTAATATATTGCCTGTTTGTGAGTATATTCATCGGGTAAGATCCGTCGAACCAAACGGAAACCTTATGATGGTGTGGAGGATGATCAGTTTTATGGAATGGAAACAATAAGCATGTGCCAGGCGAATTATAGGTTCTTGTGCATCCAAGTGCAGAAACCCTAGTTTTGAAAACCCTAGTTCAGGATTGCTCCGGGGTTTGGTCAAGGGTATGGGGATCCTAATCCGCGTTTAGTGGAGCCTAAAATTCCTCACCGCCTTGAACAAACTTCGGACCTTCGAGTGAGGGGCTTCCCAACATTGATTGCTTGGCGAGGTCAACAGGCGAATGGATGTGATCATGGATTGTGGTGGGTTGAAAAATGTCAGTGGGCTTTGTATCAATTTGGTCAAATGTTTGCACGCTAACAGATTGATAGATCGATGTATCAGATTCTTTAGATTTTCCAGGATGGGGTGGATTTACCGTAAGGTTTTCGGGCAGTTGAGGGGTTTTCCAGAAATCACATGTTAGCACCTGATTGCAACTGGTACTGGATGATCAACAACTTGAAAGATTAGAGACAATGGCTGGTGTTTTCTTACCAGCGAATAAATTGTGGTATATCGGTTGTTGCATACCAGTTGTTGGGGGACAGGAATATGTGCTCAAGGAAACCTCATTAGAATGAAAAATCCACCCAGACGAAATGATATCCGACGTGGGTATGCTAGGAGGAGCATGGTACTTGGGAGTCATTATTTCAGAAACCCAAAGCTGAGAAACCCTAGTTGGAGTTGTTTGAGGGGTCTTGTTAGGATCAGAAGGACTAAGGGTAACAACCAACAAAACTTGAAGTGCGTCAATTCCCTGGTGGGTACTTAAACCTTCATAGAGCGAATTATCGAACTCTGGTGTCTCCATGTGGTCGGCAACGAGATACGAGTGACAGTCCTCCGCGGTATTAGTGAATATGTTTTCAGGTAAGCAGTGATCGTTGTAACCATCGATTTGATCAAGTTGGGTCCCTGGCATGTTGGGCTCCCCAGGAGTTACCGACTGGGATGGATCAATAAAGAGGGAATCTTGAGGTTTCCCTGACAAGAAATCGCTCCTATGGTTGTCTAAAGATTTCGAGTGAGAAAGATCAGATCTAAAAGATTCATCGATTTTGGACTGTGATTGTGAAACAACATATGTGTGCTTATGATTGTCGCCAATACCAGTAAAAGGAAATTTTGAATGACTCGAAGAAATTACTGGTGTGGCAGACTTGTGAAATAAATCGTGGAATAATGAACGAAAAGATTGAGCGACAGGGGTATTAACCATACAAGGTTTTTCAATATGCACATCCATGTCATTCAGAGAAAATAATGATCTGGGAGGCTCTGTAAGGGGATCAACCTCATCTGGGATAGGAGTTGATTCATAATCAGTATCCGAATCAGATTTAGGACTGTGTCCAAAGAGACATCGAGTGGGCTCGAGGTAGGATTCATGAACCAGGAGAGATAATGTGCCACTATAGTTTTCAAGCTCTGATTCGACAGGGTGCATGAAAGATTCAAAGGTAGTATAATAGGTTTTATCCTCTTGCACCCATCTATCATTGCTCAAAACTTTCAAGGTCACAACTCCACTACCTGACAACTCAGGAGGAGGAGCAAGAATATCACAAAAAGCAATACTCTCCTGGGAGGCCGGAATGTTGTCTGGACTCGGGGAGATGGACAAGGAAACATTGGGGACGTAGTCTGAATAGCTGGAAACTTTTGATTCATCACAAGGAACACTAGGATCAGGTTGGGCTGCTACTTGAAATTTTTCAAGGGAAACGAGGATCACATACGTGAACTATTCTCTTAACAACTTCCAATCGACATCCTTTTCAGGGAACTAAAAACAATAATGAACAAATCTGATGGAAAATTCATCTAGAGGTTCCTGAGGTTCCATTCTGATGTCATTTAGCTTTATCAAAACACTTTTAAAATCGTACCGATGAAAATCTTGTTGTAATTCACTGGCGAGTTGTTCAAACAAATGGATGGAAGCTTCCGGCAATGTGTGGCACCATTGCTTAGCGCGACCTTGTAGAGTGAGGAAGAAAAGCAAACAAATCAAACCTTCATTGTCAATTTCGTAGCACTCACCAAAGTCACAAAAATATGAAAGGTGTTGGGTTATGGATACTCCGTTTTCACCATCGAATTTTAACTGGGACAAGTGATACATAAGTTCATTGGGGATGAGACATCGAGGCTCATAAAATTCCGACAAAAATCTCGGGAGAATGATTTGGGAACAAGCCATTACAGATATGAGATTAACTACAAGCTCTAAGGGCTCAGCTTATCATCTAGCCCTCCTTCTAGCGCCAATTCTGTTGACGGGAAAATCTGTCTGGCCAACAGCAGGGGATCTCCCGGGTAAAAAGTCCCAATTAGACCTTTAACCGTTTGGAATAGGGATCCCATCCGGGGTGTGGGTCTGGCTACCGCTAATTTCTCCTTTCTTTGGGTCTCGCATAAAATCTATAAAACAGTGGATACACACCTAATCAAATGATACAAGACATATGATTGATGCATTAAATGTACATATAACACTATGAGTAGCAAGAGGAAATAATAAAGCATGAAGACTGAAGGAAGTGTTGTTAACAACACTTCATTAGGGTCATGCTTGTAAACTGTTCTGACCACGAAAGAAACAATTCCTAACAGCAAGAACACCCTTCACTTCCTAAAAGTTTTAAATGATAACACAAATGCTAATAAACAAAGCCATCGACGTTCGTTAAGAAAGTGAAATGAACTCAACCACTATTAACATACTTAGCAAACTATTATGCAATTGTGATATGAATTAAAGATACAATTCCCTTAATCTAAGATGTTTAGAAACTGAAAAAATAATACTCAATAGCGCTCATACATATGACAATACCAGATCCACAAAGGGATTTCTCAAAATGCTTGTATTCATGCTCAAATGTATAATCCTTTTGGTAATACAATGTACTCATCTCGAGTCCCCAAACAAAAGATCACATTACAAGTTCCCGAAGAAAGCATTTATAGAGAAAAGCTTGCCCTTCGGACTCCCTGACTTTTCGATTTCCCGACTGTTGGGCTGCCTTGCGACCCAGTATGGTATGCGACCTGCGACCTGAGCCACCGTTGCGACCTGCGACTTGACTGGGTTCTGCGACCTTGCGACTTAGTCACTGGGTCGCTCGATCGCACCGTCGGGCATTTAATAGGGGATTCAACTTAGTGACCTAGCATATTCTGCGACTTGCGACCTCAAGAAATTTGCGACCTGCAACCTCAAGCAGATTCTGCGACTTGTGACCTCGGGAAATTTACGACCTGCGACCTCAAGCAAATCTGTGACTTGCAACCTCAGGAAATTCGCAACCTGTGACCTCAAGAAGATTCTGCAACTTGCGACCTTGGGCAATTTGCGACCTGCTACCTCAAGCAAATTTTTGACTTGCGACCTCGGGCAGTTCGCGACCTCCTTTCAGCGATCTCGGGGTTTCGCAGCGAGAATTTTTTATCCTTCATCACTGTCTCGTGAAAGTGACTAGGTACCTTTGCGGTTCTTTCGAGCTTTGAAAGGATCCACATTACCCACCAGAGAGGACCCCAGCTTCAGCTTTGCGTGTCAACCACCTCTACCTGCAAACAACGTAACATGGGTCACATATCTTCAAAATATTGATGCTAAAGTACAGTTAGTTAGCTGAAGGAAAGATCTAGAAAATAATGCACTTAGACCCCTCGGTGGTCCAGTGTTCTCAAATTGTAAACGTGTAGATTCCCATGGCAATCACTGACTACTAGGGAGTCTTCATCCGCTCCTATGGAGGCTCAGCTAATGAATGTAAACCTCGATCTAGATTAACAGATTTCTCTGCCTCTAACTATTTCCCGGTAGGATCCTTTCTTATTTCTGAATATATAACAGCAATTCTTTTGGGGAGCTGAAGGCTACAAACAATGGCATATAGGAATTTACAACCTGTTGAGTTATGTGCCCCATGGAAACCTGAATGAGCTTCCTTAATAGCTACCCCATGGTACCTTATGTGGTGCCAGCTTGGGCAATGTCCCGACATAGAAAATAGTTTCTTGTTATATCTTCAAAACAACCCACTTGTAATAGAAATACCAATCTTCCAAAAGCAAAGGGTACCAGTCGTTGTCAAGGCATATAGGCTAAGGTGTTCCTAGTGGCATGCCTGTGGGAGTGCATGCATTTTAAATGTACGATGCAGATTGGTATTGACATAAATGCACTTTCCATTTACTGCCAATACTTGCTTACTCCTCGCATATCTAAAACGTGGCGCATTACCATATTTTGACGAGACTGATATATGTGCCTGTGTTGTTCAATTAACTCTAAGGTCCTTGCGTAAGCTTTATTCACCCACTCACGTACTTCATTATCAATAATTTCTGCTATTTCATTACTGTAAGGCTTGGTCGTTTCATAAGAATCTTCCCTTTGAGGAAAAGATAGAAGACCAATTTTTTCACTAAAACCATATAATGCGACTTGTACATATGTCATCTTTGTCACTTTCTCCAAGTCATTTTGAGATCCAGTTGAAATTTTTTCCAGTAAAACCTGTTCAGCGGGCCAACCTCCAAGTGTCATGCATTTCATGTCAAATAGCTGCTCCCTTGTCATCAGCAAATTCTCATTTGGTAAATATTGAGCAAAGCCCGATGTTGCAGTGCCCTGAGGAACAATGGTTACTTTCAAAAGTTGCTCCGCATGCTCCATGAACCATCCAACTACAACATGACTTGATTCGTGAAATGCTACAGTCCTCCTTTTCTCTTTACTAATTACCTTATTTTTTTTCACCAATAACTCTATCAATAGCTTCCTCAAGTGTGAAATATTGATCTCGGTCTTCTCATTCCTCACAGCAATAAGATCACCCTCATTGCACATATTTGCAATATCTGCTCCTGCAAATCCTAGAGTCAATGCAGCAAGGCGTTGAGAGTACTAATTTTGAGAAGATCCAAAATAACTGCGCCAGTAGCTTATCATTTGTTTTTCCTCAGATATCCCCAAAGATATGCTGCTTTTTCCATAATACCAAGGTGCGCTATGGCCAACTCTTTACTTAAGAGTCGTGTTTATCCATTGCACTTTTTTGGAAACATCATCGATTATTGTTAATTCTACTGACAGTTGGAATTATTGACCAGCCATCGTGAACAAATTTCCAGAGTTTTTGATGGGGAATGAGACACGTGGGAGATCGTTATGGCAGGAAGATGGCGTTGATTAAATGGCGCTGATTATGGCATATGGCCACGTGATTTACACTGCCCATTCCATAAAATTACCGTAAAATCTGTGTTTTCTGATTAGGAAATGATTTTACAACCATGGGGTCGCATGGTCGGAGAATTTCCTTGGGTCGCAGCTTTCCATGGGCATATCATTCTGCGACCCTTCGACCTGGGCAAACATGTGACACTGCGACCATGGGTTGACGGGGTCTCTAGGTCACAAAAACCGCTAAGTCACAACCCTGGGTGATATTTTATCTCCGCAACCTGGCGACCTAAACAATATCGTAACCTCCTCCAACGACGTTGTAACTCTGCACCATTAACAACGTAGGTGATGGACCGTCCTACCTTGTACAACTCTGGTTTGTTTTTTACTATCAAAGCACCATAGTTATTTCAATGTTGTCGTTGTAGTTCTTCTCCATGTTCAATCATAAAACGTGACTACCATATATATCTACTCCAAAGACTAAAACTATGGCGTAGAAGCATTTGCACCAATTTGCAACGTGTTCATGTAGTTCTGCGCAATGTTTCAAACGTAAAGTTGACCGCTATATATACCTGCCCCACATGTTTTATCATGGATTAAAATTGCACCATTGAAATGTTTGCGCCCATTTGTAATGTGTCTGTATTGTTTTACTCCACCATCTCATATGGTTTTGAAACCATATGTCTTTATCCCTTTCACACCTTAGTTTAATCATATAACTTTTATCATTTTCTTTTCCTCATATTTTTAGTGCAAATGGATAAAAATTTTCATGCCAAGGCCACCACCTCATAATATGAATGTTTCTTGCTTTGAAAAATCGAGATTTGACATCTGCTACTCAGCAACTAAGCTGGGATGTCTTGTGAAAGCGTTTGAAATGCGAGGTCGATGAGAAGTCTCCAATCATATTCCTCCTATTTTATAGTGAAAGCATATCCTTCCCGAGAAATTTTTCTTTTAAAACAATGCAGCTTCATAAGGTAGACTAGTCATTTGTTCAAGCCACATTGATGGCCCTTTTAATATTGACCCTTTCTATCTTGTGGTTCTAGAGTCTCTATTTGCATATGCATCAATGTGCCTAGGTACCAAAAGGTGTATGCATTTAAACATAACCTTTTAGGTTCAATTTGAAGTTCTCCATCCCTTATGGTCTCGCATAGACAAACTTTATGGATATGTAAGAGCAAAGGAGACTAGGGTTTTAAGGCCCTTTCATTCCTCCACATTGTACTCCTTGCAGCATAAATAATTCCACAATATGTAGCTCAGGATTAATAAATGTTGCTTCTCAAAGGTGCGTTCACATATTTGAAACTCTGCCGTTGGCTTGCCACACCAACATGTGTGCTTTCGCACTGCTTCCCGGCAGGAGAACGCCTTGAATGAGATTGTCATTCTCTAGGGAAATCTTTTGAGTCCGCTTTGTTCACCGGGCTATACTTTAGGCTAGACTTGTTGAAGTGGTGAAATATGTTCCTTTGTGTGCACACATCGACATGGAGCTGGTATTGTGCAGGATCTTCAAAACTTCTTCAGAAAATACTCCATCCGGTCCCTACGTAAGCTTAGATCATAGAAAATGCTTCTGGTTTATGCGAGATGGCATTCGGTACGGACATTTCCAAATGGAGCATTTCTAAGTATCTTGTGTGCACTAGTGAAGAAAGCCTTTTTCATCAGTGACATAAAAGGTTCTTTCTCTGCTCAACATGTATCACACCATCCTCCTTTTAACAGTACTGGTCACTTGCTCCTCCTCCTCCCCTGTCTCGCAACTTTGGCCTTGCCGTTGAGCTCAATTTTATTTCCCTTGATGTCGTGACAAGACCAAGGAGTTTGTCACCCGTGGGGTTGACCTGTGTGGAACATTACAACATCACAATTACTCTTTGATAATGGTGTCCCTAGATAAAACATATGAGATTAACAAGTTTAAGAGAATTATTCAAACAACATGCTTAATGACCCAAGGTGAGAGGGTTGCTAATGTACATCCTCAATGCACAGAAAATTTCTTATTCGAGCGTATGTTGGATGATCCCTCCCACACATGGTGTGATCGTAGCAACAACATCTGATCATGATGGTGAGAAATCTCATGAGTAGTTTGGGATAGGTCGCTAGGATGTCACTGACTGTAGGTCAGGTGAAAGACTTTAACGAATAAGCGAGTAGAGGGGGACCCAAAATTTCAAATATACCCAAAATTTTGGGTGGTGTTGTACCGGCTACAACATGTTGTGTAGAAGATATTGGAATGAATGACCAAGGAGATGATATATTTCTCCAATTTGTACCCCAATGAATTTAGCATATTCAAAGGCTACATTTTTCTTCCATACTAAGACTTTTCCATCAACAAAAGAAATTATATATCCTTTTTCTTCTAGAGATAATATGGACAACAAATTCTTCTTTAAACCAAGAACATATAAAATTTTGTTAATAAATGCATTACCTCCATATTCCAATTGGAAGGATGACGTACCAATTACCTTAACTTCATATTTTCCATTATCTCCAAGCTCTACCTTTTGAGAAATCTTCTTTTCAATCAATTTAGATAGATGTTCATGACTTCCAGTCATGTTTCTAGAGGCACCACTATCCACTATCTACAATCCAAATTTCATTATGATTTTAAATGGAACCTATAAGAGTAGAATAAAATGAGTGTTCAGATTTAGAATCATGTCTCATATGCTTCCTATTTATAGATGGCCCATTTATGTAACATGTATCGATAAACCTTGTGTAAAAGTACATATGATTAGAAAATATTTACAGAATTTACCAACATTTAACTTTATGAATTACTATTCCATATTCCTTCATTGACCATTAGATAAAAATTTCATAATTACAAATAGTAAGTTACATAACCGTTAACAACCAGTGTATGCTACTGAAAGTCTAGTGTAGCTGGGACTAGAATAATTTTTCACAATTAATAACTAGTTCTAATGATTCAATCAATTTGCTCTTTATTCTTCAATCATTAAGTAGATATACATGAAAAAATTCAACCATCCAATTCTTTAATAAGAGCAGTAAATAGAGATCACAATAGACAATGAACAGTAAATTATAATCAAGAGACACCAAGAATAAGGCTCACAACCAAGGAAAAACCCACAAGGGGGAACCCAACCAAAATTATTTCATTGTGAGACAGATATTGTGTCCATAAAAATAACATCAAGAATATTCCAACAAATCCAAATTTTCCCTCAATAAAATACCAGTCAAATTCAGTCAATAAAGAGAGAAAACTAAACTCCAAGTCAATTTTAATAGTCTACTCAATAAGGCTGAAATTTATTCTTGAGGTGACTGTAGTGAGAGGATGAAATTTAGTCATGAATTATCCACAAAAAATTCAACGCACCAGTCAAAGAAACTCATTCAAAACCCCAGTCAAAAGGTGCAGTCAACTCAGGTCAATGTCATAATATAGGAGAGAAATACCAGTCACAAGAATTAATGAACTTCTAAGGTGTTTAGTCTTCCAAGGAGATCTGATCTGAGATAATATATATTCCAATATGCCCAAGAAAAAAAAAATACAGCCAACAAAACCAACAAGATAAATCAACACATAAGAAAAGAGGTATTCTTGTCCTTCACATGTGTGGAGATGCTCCCTGAAAATTGTAGAATGAACTTGTTTATATTTGATGCCAAAATGGCTGCTAATGACGTCACTTTCATATGTGTTCCATGAGGGATAATTAGCCCTAATGAGGTTGAATTGAAGAGCTCATTACGTCGACTTGTACGATGACGAAAAATAAAATTTTCCAATGAAAAATGTTGATCGTAGCTACATAAATTTTAAACATATGCAACCCATGTCTCAATGACTACGTGATGTATACTTCCTCACCAACCTTTACCTACCTTCATTATTCACTCTCTGAGTAAAAGGAGGTTGATGACTGTATCAAGGAACACGATGGAAGATAGATTATTTTTTAAGATGACACTTGGAAACAAATGATTACTCTCCATAGGCCCTCTTCCATCTTCCCCTCTAGTGGGATCATAGCTCTTCTTATTCTCCCTACAATCATCTTGGAACTTTATATATTTATTCCAACATGAATATTTACAAGGCTTACTTGCACCATGGTAAACTAACTACATAGTCCATAAAGAGTATATTTACAACATCAACATGCTTAGTCATTCACTAATCAACCCTTGGCCTTTAGCTCTACACTAGGAATCATAATGTCATATTTACATCATTTATTCATAAGGTAATTTGTTTAATCTTACATGGCTTGACTCTCATGATTATAACTAGACATTTACAATTTATAGATAATTTGATCTAATACATTGTAGGGGTCAACACTACGGTATTACAATAAACATTGGGGATCTCTTATTTGTGGCTTCGACTATTTTATTTTTCCTTGTTTTTTTTTCATTCTCTTAGAAAATTTAAAAATATATATCAATGATGCTAAGAAAATTTAGTACGTCATGTATTCAATTTTTTTTCTAACAACTATGAGAGGAACATGGGATCAATTTCAAGAAATGGGTTTAATTGGGATATTTGTTTTTGTCCTAATCCATGGCTCAAGGCCCCAAAAAATGGATTTATTACCCTAAGAAATGATTTTTAGGGTCATGGACTAGGAATAGATCTCATAATATGATACAAACTTGGAGAAAGAATAATTTTCTTGTGAAAAAATTGCGTGCCCAATCTCAAAGTTTAAACATTTAAGGATGGGTCTTGTAGCCCAAAACATTATTTGAGTTTGAAAATCATGGGCTTGGTCCCTAAATAATGCTTCATAGGCTTATAGGTCATGCATGAGACTTAAATCATGATATATTACATATATAAGGAATCATTCCTTAAAAGAGGAATATAAACATGATTTTAAGAAATTAACACATAAGGGATGGGGTTATGTCTTGAGCCATGGTTTGCATAAATAAATGGATTTTAGCTTGAGTAATGATTTCTATTCTCATAACAAATGCATAGGATACTATGTATTACCATATAGTCATTAAATCTTGATATTTTCCCTACAATGAATAATATGGGCTTGATACTAAGGAACGGGGACAACAATAATAAATCTTGTATCCCGAGCCATGGTTCGCGGGAAAAACAATGAATTATCCCTTAAGTGATTTTTTTTGAATTGATAATCCATGCATGTGGGTCGTATACCATGATACAAGGCTAATCCATGTCTCTATTTCAAGGTTTGGGTACAACAAGGATGTTCTTTATGGCTCAAGAAATGGTTTACTAGGACCATCAACCATGAATATGGTCCCTAATCAATGTTTTACATGATCATAGCCAATGTATATTTCCCTAAATCACATGACATGTAGAAGGGATGTTTTCCATTTGAAAGGAATGGGACCAATTTCAAGGATTGAGCACAACAAGAATGGGTTTTTATATCCCAAGGCATGGTTTGGTCAAGAAACCATGGACTTGAGGTCAAAAGTAATGATTCTCTAGACCATAAGTCATATGTGAGGCTTGGACAATGATAAAATCCTTGTTGAAGGATTATTTATGGAATGAGAAAAATATGGGCATAATTTCAAGGATTTGGCACAACATGATAGGGTTCCATACCCCATTTTGTGGTTCAAAATAAAAAACAAGGACTTTGCCCATAATCCGTGACTTTTGTAGCTCATATTACATGCATTGGGTCCTAAACTACAAACCAATGACTAAATAAATGATATTTTCCCTACAAGAAGAATTTGAACTTGAATTTAAGGAATGGGTTTAGTAGGGATCAATTTATTTGTCCAAATAATAAACAAGGGAAAAACCATGGATTAAACATGTATTTAATGTTTATCAAGCTAATAGGGCATGTATAGGCACTATGCCATGGTACAAGTCATGTAGAGGGAATATTTTTCCTATAAAATGAATATCATTCTTAAATATAAAGGATTGAGTCCAACATGTACAAGTCACATGATCCAAATTATGGATGTAACCCCTAAGCAATGTTTTTTATGATCATAGACCATGCACACAAGTTTATAGAATGATACAAGCCCTACAACTAGTATCATTACCCCCGAAGAGGAATATGTGTTTGGTGTCTAGGTTTAGTCATGACAAGAATAAGTATATTGGCCTAATACATTGTTTAAGGTCAAAAGAAATGGAATTATCCCCTAAGACATTTTCTCTGATCTCATGGATCATGTATGAGGCTTGGGCCATGATATGGACATTGTAAAGGAAGTCTTTAAACTATGAGAGTCCCATATGGGCCCAATTTCAAGGGTTGGGCACAATAAGGATGAGTATGATTAGGAATGAAAACCATGGATTATTCCCTAAGAAATTTTTTTGTGTTCATATTCCATGCACAAATTTTTGCACTACGATAAAGGCTATAAATAAAGAGTATTTTCCATTCAATAGGAATATTTGTTCAATTTCATTAATTAGTCATAAATAAATGAGTCTAACAAGATAAATCCATGGTTCAAAACTAAAAATTATATGTTTATCCCTTAAGTATTCTTTTTAGGGTCATAAGCCTTCCATAAAGGCATGAACCATGAACACAAATTACAAAAGGATCCACTGACCTATGAGAGGACTATGGGTTGAATTTTAAAGATTGGGCATAACAATGACAAGTTTGATGGCACAATTATGATTTAGGGACAAAGACCATGGATTTAGAACCTAATCAATTATTTTTGGTTTATATATCATGCACAAGACCTTGTACCATGATTTCATTTTTAGAATATAAATATTTTCCTTACAACATGAATATAAAGCGCATTTCAAGGATTAAATGCAATATGGATAAATAATGTATTTAAAGCTATTATTTATGGCCCAAACTCATGGGTTTCATTTTTTAAAAATGTGTTATGGTCCTATACATCATGTATATAGCTTAAAACCATGATACATGTATTTTCATAGGAATATTTTCCTCAAGGGAAGAACATGGGCTTGATGTTAAGGATGGGATGTAATGAGTATAGGTTCTTAACTGAGGTTATGTTCCAAGATATGAGACTATGGATTTAGACATTAAGAAATATTTTTAGGATCATAAGCCCATGGATAGGCTCGAAAACTTTGATATAAATCATATAGAAGGAGCTTGTAACCTATGAAAGGAATGTGAGCTCACTTTAAATATTGGGAATAATAGGGATGTATGTCTTGATGCAAGCCATTGTCCAAGTACAAGCCCTTAATAAAGGTTTTTAGCCTAATAATCCATAAAAGGTTCTTGCACCGCAACAAAAGACATAATTAAACAATCTTTACCTACAAGAAAAATATAGGCCATATTCAATGACAAAAGCAACAACGATAATTATTAATCCAAGTACTGTTTGAACATTAAAAATCTTAGACCTTTAGCCACTAACTAATGTTTTTTGGCACACAATCCATGCATATGGCTTTGAACCGAGATATTAGCTCTTGTGGAGGAATATTTTCTTCATAAGAAAAATATGACCTAAATTTCAAGGAATTAGGCATGATAGGGGCATGTCTCATGGACCAAGCCATTAAGTTAGTCTAAGAAACCAAGGATTAACCCCCAATATTTATATTTAGGGATTAACTTGGTATTTACATGGTGTAATTGAGAATCACTGTGATTATTTTGATTATATATTTGCAACCTAATATTGAATATTTAGGACTTAATTGTGGATCCAAAAAGCATAATTAAAGATGTAAAAGTCATGCTTAAGTATTTAAAAAAATTTAAAATGTATTTGAAATTTAAGATACCTAATTAAGCATCTAAAAAATTTAATTATCAATATATAATATCAAATTAAAAATATTTCATAATTATTTTTTCTAATTCTAATTTATATGAATTAGTATAGTTGTATATAGTTGTATATTGGAGTTAAAATGCATGTGCATTTATCCAAAGTTAAAAATTCAATGAGTGAGTGTATTTTTTAGTAATGCAAGCAGTTTTCTATTCTAACAATATATTGATGTTTTTGAGACCACAAAATTCTACATAAAAGTTGATAGGACTCTTTTAGTGTTACTTATGGCTTGAATTAAAGAAAACTGAATTTATTTTTCTAATTATGTGTGTGATGGGTGATGATTTTACTAATAAAAAATAAATTAATTAGTTTGTGTAGAGTTGTGTTTCTATTAGGCCATTTCTTTTTGAAAGGGGTTAAGGATGGAAGTCACTTAACTACCTATAAGTGAAAAAATCACTCACCTATCCAATATTAAAACTAAAATTAAATTAAATAAAAAAAACTAAAAACTAAACACAAAAAAATAAATAATATTTTTTAAATATATGAATTTTAATGATACTTTTCAGTATATTAAAAACATTAAATATTTATGAATTTTCAATTATTTATAAATCCAATTTTATTCATTTCTATATATATAATATTATATTATTTTATTTTATTATTTTAATCATATATACATATATGATTTATCAACACTAAAATCCTTTCATAAAATATTTTACTTGAAAGTTGAAAGTATATATAAAAACTTCTAGAGCCTAGTGCAGGTGTGATGCTATGCGGACTTTGACCAAAAAAAAAAGAAAAGAGAGAAAGAAGCATGTTATATTGTTTTAAAAAAAACATTGATTTCAATTAAAACAAAGTTTTTATGCTGTTATTCAATTTTTTTTATTAAAACCGTTATTGAATTTTTTTTTTATTGCTGGTCGATTTGACATATTTTATGGGATTTTCAATATATTTGTCGGAGATAAAACTTATTTAAAAATAATAAAATTTTAAAAAAATCTCACAATCTCACATGGTAAAAATCATACTATATATCTCTACAAATGGGTACTGGTTTAATAAATCAGCGGGTGAAGTTTGGGTGAACAATATACCATAATGGCCACCATATGGACTATCACATGATGACCAAGCCAGACTCCCATATAGATTCCCTCATCATATTATTTCTTTTTTTATCCACCTACGCATTTTTAACGTATATTTTATATTTTAATAAATATTGGGTTGCTTCGATATCAATTATTTATTTATTTATTTATTTCTGTTAATTGAAGTGGTTTCTTTGGGTGAGGATGTTTTTATCCATGTATTTGAGAAAATATATGTAAAGGTATATTTGCTCATTTTTTGGGTCATCTTATCTGGAAACCTACATTGGGTTTTATTGGGGTGGTATCTTGAAACTTTTATATTAAGTGAAAAAAATTTATTTACGTATTTGAAAAACAAATTGTGATATATTGGACATGATAAAGGTGTAGTCCTCCTAAGCTTACAAAAAAAAAATGATTCGTTTTAGATATTGTTTCTCTTTTCAAAAAAAATTGACAAAGGGAATATCAAATATACATGTACATTAAAATATACATGTGCAACAAATGGTACTATCATATCTCTGATTTGATAAACATTAACATCTGTCAGGATAGAGGATGCAACACTACAAGTTATGCACATATTGGAGGAATTAAATGTGAATTGTTATAATTTAGAGATGTTGTTCTAATATAATAACACGATGTTATAGTACCCTATTATTATTCTCATATGAATGATTCTACTATCAAATACTTTTTGTATAAAAAAACAGATACTGTCTGTAACACCTATGTTAAATGTGAAGCCATATTGAAGGATGTCGGTGCCGAATTATGCAACCGACCTCGTCGTCCACAACCAACTCTTTGACAATCACATCAATTTCTGCCCACCACTACTGACTTTCTGGTAGCCATGAATTTCACATGAGGAAAAATATAGAACTCTTCACCCATCTATAAATGTATAAGTTTTCCTATGCCTGAGCAATCCAATCCAAGGAAAGGCCTTCCATGAATAATAAAAGTCTTTGTTTTTTCCGTTTCTCCATTCTTGTCTTTGTCTTGAGTTCTCCATTTGTATTGGTTTCTATTAAGATATTTGTTATGTTCTTGATCCTTTAATCATGTGTTATGGGCTCCTCTGATCCCATTAACTGGTATTGGAGCCAAGTTTCATAGTCCTTATCTTGGTCCCTTGGCTCGCTGAATGGCTATGATATAGGTGCACTGGATGCTTTTGTCTATTACCTGGTCCTTTACAGTAATCAAACCGAGCTCAGGTGCTTCGAAGGGATTTGTAGGGAATCCGACCATTGAAGCATTGTCTATAAAATCACTACATTCCAAGTCTCCAAACCTTCAAAATGTGATCTAGGAGGCAATAGACTGGGTAAGGTGTCACACAAAAAGCCACCCCTTTTTACACCATATGGGAAATATAGAAGGCATGCAATGCACACATCTTTGAGGGCTCTCAGATCAACACTCATGCATTCTCCATAAAATCATTTTTTGGCTTGATTGAAGTGCTTCACCACAAATACAATCTCGCCACCTTACTCTCAGATCCATTGCACACCCCATATAATTCTCTGCTAGATCTTTCGATGGTGCAGCCCTGAGACATATATGTGGATGCGGTGTTTGGCTTCACATGGACCACATCACACATTACAAGATTCACTGGAATGACGACCTGGGCACAAACATGAGGGTAGAGGTCCTGGTACTATGGATTTTAATTCGATTTGCACATCATTTGTCCATCAACACACTATCTGTTTTCGGGGATTCACAGGTACTCATACAACATCTCACTAGGGGATCAAACTTCTCTCCTCCACATCTTCAGGCCCAGATGACACGGATCACATTACTCAGAAGGTCATTCCAATACATTAGCTTCACTCACATATATAGGGAAAGGAACATGGAGGCTGATTCTCTGTCAAAGATCAACATAAATGAATTCTTACGGCAATATCCACTATGCACTTATTATTGATGGTCACATACATGTCGATGGCTCTATCCCTACTCCGTGAATTTACATTGTTTTTCATCCTGGCTATTTTTTTCTTTCTCTATGCTTTATCTTCGCCTTTGGTAGCACTTTTTTGGACAATATCTTCTCGATACATACGTGGCTTTTGTTTCCATGTGGCCGGATTGTATTTGCATATTTTTTGTATCTGTAGGGGTTGTCTTACTATCCATTATTTTCACATGTATGTCTTGCATATACATATTGCCATGATTGAATTTTATCTCATCGTGTAAATTTTACATATGCACTAGTACATTATTGTTACACAGTAATTTGTCACCATGTTCACTTCCCATCCCTGATCCTGAAGTGCCCTGAAATGAGTACTATGCAGTATATCCACCATGGAAAATAAATCATGATATCCCTTGAAGATTAACAGAAAACTGGCTTGAATATTTTTGGAGAGGCTCAACTCAAAACCTAAATTTCGGGGTCAACACTCTTTGTCAGTTGCCTGCCCGTGCTAATGGCAGGTTGCAACACTTTGACCTTGCACCGCCAATGTGATTTTGATAGGGAAAAACGCATTGATCCCTTTCAGGCAGTGTTTCCTCAAATGGAGAAGAAGCTTCATGCACTATAAGCTTCGAGAATGGTGAGTTGGGTATGGTTCGATGGAGATATGGTGGAGCTCTCTCATTTTGAGCTCTTGAGCCTATCATTAGGGAATTTTCCCTTGAGAAGTGGGCATTCCTCCTTCCTTTATGGATCCCTAACTCCTTCTCCCTACCTATAAATTGAATCCCATCCTTCCACTGCTAGTTGGTCTTACCTGATCATTAATCCTTTGCATTTATATGTTGTGATTATGCCTAATTTTCCACTTGGGAGAATGATTTCTTGAAGATCTTTGGTTTGGACTTGGAAATCACCAAAGGGAGGTCTCTAACATCAAGGCCATGGTTGTATGCTTCCTTTTTCTATAATTAATAATACATTTGATGTTTCACTTTCCATATTTGTCTAGATATCTATGCAAGTAGCCTAATGCTCCTTGATTTTTTAGGTAGCGTGTATTCAATGTGTGTTATGTATCTTTCCATGCCACTTGTTGTCGTCTCTTGATCTCTTATAGGTATTCAAATGCCACAAGTTGTGAGGACCGAGCCTGAAGGATCATGGACTCAAGGTCTTCATCAAAGTACTAGACGATAGCATCAAGAAGAGGTAGGTTCTTCTTCTTCTTCCGCTTTTAATACAAACTAGGAAAGGGTTCATTAGATAGTCTCGTGCATTGTTAGACCCACTCTAGGGCTAGATAGATTGCCTCTGTCCATAGAGGGGATTGTCTTCACAACAAAATTAGAGGCTCCACTAGGGAGCTATGTTAGGTCCCTATATTACTAGTGTAGTCCTTTACTGTTGTTAGTGTAGCCCCCTTATTGTTATTGTTGTACCCCTTTAACCGCCATATTGTTATTATTGTGCCCTTACATTATTATTATTAGGTCGGCTAGGATTATATTGTGACCCCATGGACTCTTATATATAGAAAGGAGGTTTTTTCATTTGTATCATCCAATAATTTTTCATTTATGTAATGTAAATGATGTTTCCCCCTCGAAGCAACTTATTTATAAGGTGTTGATCTCTCTTTTATTATGTTTTTGTAGTTGGTTTCATAACATTTGGTAATAGAGCTTTGAATTTTAGGGTTTTTCTGATCCAAATAGGTCATCGTCGCATTTGCGCTATAACGTTTTTTCAATGAAGGTTCAGAAGCTGAAATTTTTACCAACCAAAGCCAAAATCCTGAGGAACTTTGTGTAAAAAATTCAGATCTTGGTTTGCAATATTTTCGGAGATATGATCTGTGGAATTTAGGGGTTTTTTAGGCTCCCGAATTTCATCTCAAAGAGGTGACCATGAGAAAAATAATCATAACTCTCTCTCTGAGTATCGGATTGGAATTTTACAAAAAGTGACCAAAATTACACGAACTGTGGTTTCCGGTGTATCAATTTCAGAGCCTAAGGAGGAAACAGTGACACATGGCATGTCATACACATTTTCTCTATTGAACCATACCATAATTAGGTCATTGTGGGAGATTGAGCATAACTTTGCCTCGAAGAATCCAAATCAAGTCATACCTTTGGCATTGGAAAGAAGACTCAAAGGGCTACTATAGAACCAAATATCAATTCTTTGGGATCTGAAATTACAGAGATACATCAGTTCCAATATCAAGCTTCTCAAAAGAAATAAAAAGGTGTGTTATTTTTTTTCAAATTGAATAAGTCTTGTTTGAAAAATCAGTTTGAAGTGTTTCGAAGGGCATATTCAAGCATATATACCAGTATTGGGTTCTAAAATGCCCCCTCAAAATAATTCAACACCCATTAAGCCCTTAGAAGGCTCTACTATGAATCATGAAGAGGCAGAAGTGAAGCATGATATGTCAAAATTACAAGAGAAAGTGACTCAAATTTCGCTCTCGCAAAGAACAAAAAAAATGAAATGTAGGTTTTGAAGAAAGGCATGGAAGCTAAGATGGGTGGTTTGAAAGAAGGCGTGGAAGCTAATATGGATGGTTTGAAGAAAGGCGTGGAAGCTAATATGGATGGCTTGAATAATGGCATGGAAGCTAAGATGGATGACATAGAAGCTAACATGGAATACATGAAGAATGATCTAAAATCATACATGGAAGGTTTGAAGGAAGGTTTGACAAAGTTGATACAAGAAATTATTCCTAATGGCGAAAAGGTAGTATAAGAAACTTATGATGAGAAAAAAATAAATGTTAATCGTGATTTCATAAAATCTAATGTGGATGTAAGACCCACCATATTCCAAAGATGGATATGAGGAATTTTGATGGCAAGGATCCCATAACATGGATACTACAGATGGAGAAATATTTTGATCTCCATAATGTGCAAAACACACAAAAGGTATGCATTGAAACTTTACATTTAGAAAAAAATACATTTGTATGGTATCGATGGCTTTGCTCTAGTAAAAAAATTGTCACTTGGTCAATTTTTACGGAGGAAATGATAGCACATTATGAGGATACAAAGAGAAACACCTTCTTTAGCCAATTGATAAATCTCAAACAAAAGGATACAATGGTGGAGCACATTAAGGACTTTCAAAAATTGAATATAAGGGTAACTAATATTCCATAGGAACACAAGATTGATGTCTTCATAGGGACTTTAAAGGATAACATCCAACATGAGGTTCACCTTTGGGAACCTGATTCATTGGAGAAGGCATTCAGGTTGGCAAGAAAAATTGAATGTAAAATTATGGTGACAAGGAATCCTACTACTCACATCTATAAATATGGAAGCGTTGCTACTCCTAGACTTACACAATTATGCTCACTAGAAGTTCCAACATCAAAATAATCTATTTCTCCATATCTCCAAAAGTCTTGGACAATCATTCCAAGGTGTTTGAAACTCCCAAAGGACTCCCACCTATTTGTCATCATGATCATGTTATTCAATTGATTCTATGAAGTGTTCCTCCAAACCTCAGGCCTTACAGATATCCTTGTGTCTAAAAGAGTGAAATTGAACGTATGGTTGCAGAAATGTTAGAGGCTGGTATAATTCAACTGAGTCAAATTTCTTTCTTTGCTCTAGTAGTATTGGTGCACAATAAGGATGGATCATGGTGCATGTGTCCATATTATAAGGAGATCAATAAGTTCACTATTAAAGATAAATTTTCCATTCCTGTGATTGACAAATTACTGGATGAATTACATGGAAAAATTTATTTTACCAAGTTGGATCTTTATTCAGGATATCATCAAATTAGAATGAAGACGAAAGATAATTTGAAAACAACATTTCGAACTCATGAGGGTCATTATGAATTTTTTGTCATGCCTTTTTGCCTTACCAATGCACCTTCTACATTTCAAGGGTTGATGAATTTCATTTTCAAACCCTTCCTTAGAAAATTTTTGTTAGTATTTTTTGATAATATACTAACATACAACAGGATTTGGAAGGATCATGTTCAACATGTTGACAGGGTGCTCAAACTATTAGAGGAGAAACAATTATATGCAAAAACCTCCAAATGTTTATTTGGAGTACAAGAGGTGGAATATCTAGGTCATATTATATCTCACGAGAGTGTTAAGGTAGACCCTCACAAAATTAAAGTCATTAAGGAATGGAAATTCCCCAAAACATAAAGCAATGGTGAGGATTTCTTGGGTTAACAGGGTATTATCACAATTTTTTTAAGAGTTATGGGAGAATAGCAGCACCTCTGACAACATTATTGAAGAAAGATGCATTTTCATGGACTTCGGAAGCAACTAAGGCCTTTGAACATCTTAAAGTGGAAATGTGCCTAGCACCAGTCTTAGCTACGCTAGACTTCAGAAAAACCTTTATTGTAGATTGTGATGCCTTAGGAAATGGAATTGGTTTTGTTTTAATGCAAGAAGGAAGACCCATTGCTTTTGAAAGTCATCCAATCAAATGAAAGTATTTAAAAAAAAACTATTTATGATAAGGAAATGTTGGCAATACTAAATGCACTAAAGAAATGGAGAATTTACCTAATGGGAAGACACTTCAAGGTAAAAATTGATCATGCTAGTCTTAAATACTTTTTGTAACAAAGAATATCTTCAGAAGAGTAGAAAAAATGGGTCACAAAGATGTTGGGTTATGACTTTCAAATCATCTACAAAAAAGGGAAGCTAAATGTTGTTGCAGATGCACTTTCAAGAAAGGATGAAGAGGTGGAATTATTTCTTTGTGCCATTTCTATTATCCAACCAGATTGGATGACCAAAGCAAGGGATAAATGGAAGACGGACGAAGAAGTGTGGACACTCATTCAAAATTTGCATCAAGGTCCTAGTACATCTGATACATTTAGTTGGAAAAATGATTCCTTATGGTACAAATATCACTTATATCTCTGTAATAATTCCCAACTAAAAAAAAAAAATATTGGAATTGCACACTTCTCCCTTAGGAGGACACTCCGGATTTTTAAAAACTTACCACAAGGTGAAGAAAGATCTTTTTTGGGATGGACTTAAATCTGATATTCAAAGTTTTGTGGCAGAATTTTTGGTTTTCCAACAAAATAAAGTTGGGAAAATTAAGACCCCGGGTCTTCTACAACCTTTATCCATTCCAAGTCAACGTTGGGAGGAGATTTCAATGGATTTTATCATAGGTTTACTTAGGTCCGAAGGAAAGAGTTTCCTCATAGTGGTAGTTTATAGACTTACAAAGTATGCACACTTTTGTGCATTATCTCATCCATTTAAAGCAAGTACAGTTGATACTACATTTATGGAAACAATTCAAAAGCTACATGGAAACCCAAAGATTATTGTAAGCGACAGAGATCCCATTTTTCTAGAAATTTTTCGACAAAATTATTTTCTTGTTTGGGTACTCATCTAGCTCATAGCACGTCTTATCATCCTCAATCCAATGGGAAAAATGAGATAGTGAAGAAAAATTGGAAGGATATCTTCGTTTTTTTGTATCTAATAAAAAAACTTAATGGGTCAAGTGGTTACTTCTGGTTGAATGGTGGTATAACACTTCCTTCCATACTACAGCAAAAATGACCCCATTCATGGCACTTTATGGATATCATCTACCATCCATCACATCATCTTTAAGAGAAAATTCCAAGGTTCAATCAGTGGAAGATCACATTGAGTATCAACAACAAGTTCTCCAACTCGTAAAGATTACTTAAATTTGGCACAAAATCGAATGAAACAATAGGCAAATCAACATCGCATCGAGAGAAGTATTGATGTACGAAATTGGGTATTTTTACGGGTACGACCATACAAAAAAATTTCCCTCAAGCAAGCTAAGAAGGATAATAAATTATTTCCAAATTACTATGGTCCTTACAAGGTGTTGCAAAATATTGGTACTATGGCATAAAAATTGGAGCTTCCTGCTTCTTCTCAAGTGCATCCAGTTTTCCATGTTTCATGCTTAAAGAAGGTTATAGGTGACAAAATTCCAGTTCAAACAATATTTCTAGAACTTTATGAGGAAGGAAAAATCATATTGGAACCTAAAGCAGTCACAAAATAAGAACTTGACAGGTACGAAATCGATCAATTTCAGAGTATCTCATCAAGTGGAAGAAGTTACCCACTGAAGATTCTACATGGGAGAATGAGAATTTTATACAAAAGCATCCAGAGCTACTCAAGCATTGAGGACAACATTTTTTTGAAGGAGAGGGGCATGTTAGGTCCCTATATTACTAGTGTATTCCCTTATTGTTGTTAGTGTAGCCTCCTTATTGTTATTGTTGTACACCTGTAACCCCCATATTGTTATTATTGTGCCCTTACGTTAATATTGTTAGGTCAGATAGGATTATATTATGACCCCATGGAATCCTATATATAGAAAGGAGTTTTTTTCATTTGTATCATGCAATAATTGTTCATTTATGTAATGTAAAGGAGTTTTCACCCTCGAAGTGTCTTAATTCTAAGGCATTGATCTCTCTTTTCTTCTACTTTTGAAGCTGGTTTCAAAACAAGCTATAGCCTCTTTGTCTTTCCTTTTCTGATTTGGTTTTTTATTAGTTTGACCAATTTTTAGGATCTGAGTCTCTTTAGGTCTCCATAGATCTTCATAGTGCTTGATTTTTTCTTTAGAATGTCAAGTCTGGTTTGATTGTTGATTTTTTTTTCATTTCTCACCCAACATGTTTTCTATCCTTACAGAAGCTCCAAAAACACTTTTTTATACAAAAAAGTCGCGTTGATCTACCTTTCAGCATGATTTTTTCTTTCACAGGATCGATGATCCTAGAGATTGGAAAAATGGGGATTTCTCTTTAAGTTTTATAGTGTGTATTGGCCTCTAAGGTGTCTTTCTTATTTGATATGATCGGGTACCTATCTGTTTAGCTTGATTTCCTCACTTGAGTGCTGAATTTGTCTCTTTGACTCCTTTTTTTGTTTGAATGAAGTTGGATTATCCTTTATGGGTTTCTAGGTCAGTTGTCCTTCACCTGCCACTTGTGTGTGTCATCAAGAGATTAGTTGGCCCTGTCTGAGAACTCTATTGCAATCATTCAAAACATTTTTCCATATTACTTTTGGCTTGCCTTTTCAGAGTTGTTTTCATTTGCACTAAGTCATTATTGCACTTTGAAATCACCTTTGACTGACTATCAAGCATAGATTATGATTGTTTGATTTTCCGAGTTTGAGAGTATGTTTTTTTGTTTTATTCTTCATTTTGAAAAGAAAAAATGAAAGTCATTATCATTCAAGTATTTTTAAAATGATTTATTTTCCATTCATAAAATAAAATTTAAAAAAAAAAGAGAAAGTGAAAGGAATTTTTCGTTTTGATTCTTTGTTCGTTTGGTTATTTTTTTCTTTGATTAGTTCATCAATTGCATTATTTTGCATTTGAACATCTAAGGTGAAGAGAAAAAAATATGTTTGGTGCATCTTAGTGAAGAAAGAAGTGTTTTCGTTTTCAACAAGATTATATTTGGGGATAGTGAAAGTGAAATCATTTTAGAGTTTCATTTCAGTAATTTTGAGCTAGATGGGGGGCATCATTGCTTGTAGCATTGCTTTTTTGTTGCATTATTATTTTCACTTTCTCCCTCATTAGTTTAGAGTTCATTAAAATTAAATTAATGCTTCTTTTCATTTAGCTGCATTGTACGGATTCAGGTGAAATCGCTTTGAGCCTGAAATTGAAACATAATCAAAGATAAACTTTAAAGTTTATTAAATTAACCGTAGAATCATTTGTAATTAACACAAACATCTATAGGTCTAGGATAGTGACATGTTCCAACGTCGTTAAGCGTAGCAGCTGTCGTTAATAGACTGTGTTGTATCCTGAGGGTGATATCCTGTCCCATGTATGGAAGTATATAGGACTATGATCCATGTATGAAATTTATAAGGGGATTCTCTCATCGAACAGTTACACATTATAAAACACTAATATGGATTGAGCTCACATGTATCGTCAAGTATATTTTGGAGACCCCACTAGGTCGTAAACCTACCATAGGTAACTGACCCAGCCGCCCTGTAAACGTGATACACCTAACAAAACATTCAAGGAGATTGGCTTCCATATGTTAAGTCCTTGGTAATTTATTTTTCCAAGGTGTATATTATGGTTCAAGAATACCTATTAATCCTTTATGCCTAGATTTACCCTTTTTTATTTATTTGTTTAATTCTAAAATTCACTACCCACGATAACATCCTACCTGTGTAGTACTCCTGGCCTCATCTTTCCTGGTTAAATATAAATATTAATTTATCAAAAAGTGATTCACATTTCCCTTTGTTGACCTTGTCCTAAAGTTCATCGTGGTTGAATATTCAAATTCGCCTCACTCCTCCTCTAAAGCATCTTAAGGACCTCCTCCTGAGATTCTGCAATTTCCACCTGTGCCTCTTGAAGCTCAAGGTGTTGAACTTGGAATTGTCATAAGCGTCCAACCGATCTCATGTTGGCCACCACCTGACAAGTGGCTTTTATCATCATATGAGGATATTGAGCCAGAAAGTCTTGAAACTTTGCACATTTTACAGATTTTCCTCAAAACTCGCTCTACGATCCATTTGTGATATCCCTTGAGCTTTTGTATAGTCTTTCTGATGGTCCCAACATTCCTTTTGGTGCTTCTCCTATAGCATATCGTACTATTGTTGGTCATTTTTTTCCACCAGACATGGCATCAAATGTCGACGATATTCCATTTGTGAGTACTCCTCAGAGTATTCCTCTAGAAAAATTTTCATCCCATATCCCAGAAGTTGACATCACATCTATGTTCCCTCTGAAAGGTTTTCCATATTTCTTCACTCCTCATGATGAAGGAAGTGGGACACAATTTCCTCTATTCAAGTCGCATCTATGCTTCCACCTGGGTATACTTGTCTCGAAAACCTTGTTTCAGGAGCTTCTGTGGTTACATCCTTATTTCACCATCATGTTTGGTCAATATGATTTTCCCCATCTTCTGGCCTGTTTGTCTCAAATGTAGTTGTTATTTCACAACTCGCTTCACAACCTGCAGTTTTTGTAGGTCAAATGACCATTTCGCTAGGTTAATTTTCTCCCTTGTCATTATCCACGATCATTGTGCTTCCAAATTTGAGTGGAAAATCTATGATTTTTTCTGTTCTTGGTGGGAAATCACATCATTTATATGTACCTCCCTCTTCGGATGGAGTAAATCTAAACTTTGTAATTGTATCGGGGGTGGGACAACCTACCGCTAGTCTTAGTGGAACTCTTATTTCACAGCCAACAATTACTTCCGTAGGAACCTCTCTACCGAATGTTCAACCTACTTTGGCTCAACTTGTTTATCAGCAAACCCACGTTCAGTACCCTCAGGTTCAAAAACCCCATGTGGAACAACAGAATGTACAATATTAGTGTATTTAGCAACCTAACATATAATATCAATATGTTCAACGATCGAACATATCACAACCATATGTTCCAAAATCCATTAGGTGTTGTTACAACTAATCCTCAATTTGGTCCTCAAATCTAATCTGTTCCAAACCCTCCCCTGGGTAAAACTAGAATTTACCCCAATCAGTCTGGTGTCCAATACCAGAAAATACCTCAAGGTCAGTTCCAAAAACCCCAACAAGGAGCCTATATCAACAGCCCCAACATGGTGCTTATATTCAACAAGGGCCATATCAACAGCTTCGGCAAGGACCATACATTTAGCAACCGCTGCAACAAGGTACATATCAGGAACCCCAACCACAACAAGGTCCCTATCAACCATATATATCTGATCAACAGTAGTAGGGACAATTCAGGCAGTATGGTCAAAATCAGCCCCAATGGGGGTAGAACCCATACCAGCAAGGTTGGAACCTAAATCTGGGTAACTTCCAAAGACCATTTTCTCCTCATTACCCTTTGTTTCCATTCCTGGCTACGTTGGAACTGTCGAATGTGTCTAAATTAGCAAATGACCCCATCCAACACATGTTACATTGGCTTCCAGTTCCAACCAAAATTCTTGGAGATTTCCCAAATTTTGAAGAAAAATATGGGGAAGACCCCCAAGCCCATGTCATGACGTACAATTTAGGTGCTATTCCAACTCTTGGGTTGATGATTCAATTCTTATACGTATTTTCCAGTGCACTTTGATGGGTGTTGCTTCCAAATGGTACATTTAACTTCCTTGTGGTAACTTCCACGATTTCAATACCTTGGTCATGGCATTTCTCACCCATTTCTAGTTTCATGTTCGATATGAGACCGACACCCATCTCTTGATATTTCTGAAGAAGTCAATTGATGCTCCTATTTTGGACCATATACATGAATGGCAGCACAGGTGCTGCCTCATTAAATTCGAGATCTGTGATCAATTGTTGACTGAGGGGTTCACAAAATCTTTTGTTCCTAAAATCGCCAATAGATCTCGCTATGGGTGTTTGTATGATGGAAGAGGAAGTCATCACCTGTGCTCAGTATCTAGATTTTTTCTATTCCCAATCTGGAAGTTTATATGAGCTTTTACGTGATGCACCGCAACTTTGAACCGACCTAGCATCATCTAAATCTCCTGTTACACCTATTATTGAAAGCGTCATTAGGAAAGTGGCCCATACTAATAATAGTACACCAAAGGCTTCTTCGAAGTCTAAGTCTACTTTATCTACTTCTCCCTCCACTCCTTCAAATAATTTAAAGAATCCTAGTAAAACCTCTTAGGTTGATGTTTTTCAATCTACCACAGTAGACAAGTCCTCAAAACGTAAAAATAAGGGGAAAGATAAAGCCAAATCTGACACCCCCAAATAGGGTTCCTCTAATTCGTCTGCTGATGATGCTTCCAAGCGTAAGCCCAAGTATCCTTGCTTGATATGTGATGAGGATCATTACACCAAGGATTTTCCTCGGCGTGCTGAAGTCTCTCGTCCTCTTAAGGGCATACCCGAGACCTCGGTTGTATTGAAAGAACCATTTTCTTCTCCACAGATGCAAATGATAGATAACCCCAGTATTATGTATCCCCAAGCTCCCATGTCTTTATGGATGGTACATAACCTATTTTTGTTGCCACACGATCAAAAGAGTACGTGAATCCTTTGAAATCTCTCATGGAAAAGGATGTTTCATACATTCGTTTCTCTTCCACTCCTCCTACTTCTGGTCCTCTCCATATTGAGAGACTTAATAGTGATTCCATTTTCCAACCACCTCCCAAGGGTGTTGGTCGGAAATCATCTTACAATCTGAACGCACGAGCTTCCTAGCACTATAACATCATAAAGGATATAGGTCAAGTGCCTTTGGAGATGTCAGCCTTGGAAGTCATTCAGTCGTTCCCATCACAACGGAAGGCACTATTATCTGCTATTGGAGGAATTGATCCAATAGATTCAAATCTTATTACTTTTGATCTCCAGAACCACGTTCCTTGGCTCCCATCACAAATGGCTTTCCTTATCCAAGTCATTTTGATGGGTAAAACCATTCATCATACTATTGATGATGACGGTGCATCATGTCTATTGCGTGTTGGAAATCCATCAACTCTCCTAACTTAATTCATTCCCCTAACACTCTGGAAGCTTTCAACATTAGAGACTTTCAGCAGTGTGGTATTCTCGAATCCTTGCCAATTCAGTTAGAGGGTAAAATAGTGAACCTGGAAGTAGAGGTGGTAGATGCCAACCTCAATTAAAACCTTCTACCCAGACATAGTTGGACCCATGCGATGATTTACATGGTCTCTGACCTTTTACGCACTCTCTGCTTTCCCCATCAGGGAAATATAGTCACTTTCGATCAACTTGCTTTCTTTTCCCTTGATTCTTCAACTGGAAATGTCCCATACGTTGGGAATACCTTTAATCCCTATGAAAGCGTTGGCTCAGGTCTTTCCAAAGACTCATCCCTTATGGGATTGTTTTTTCTCCCACCTCCTAATGTCGTCTATGTTGATAAATGGTTGTCATTGATGTCAACCCAAGCAGCACCAGGGGTTACCCCGATCTTGCATGGAAACTTTGACCTACCAAATTACTATATTCTAGGTCAAGAATATTTTTTATGGTTTCTACTTGTCGATATGTTTCCGTTGATATATGGCATGCCATGTAATTCTTCACGGTTTGAGAGATATTCATGTTTGAAGTTTGTAACCCCAGTTAGTGGGATAAAACCCCATTGGGTTGTGGCATGGGTCATTGAAAAGTCAATAATTAATAATTTTTAAGCTTCTAAAATCCCTCCCACGCTCACTTGTTGAAGACCCTCTCAACCTAAGAATTTATATAAATTGTGATCCTCATATCCTCCTCACGTAGGGATTTCGCTACTTGAAACAGGTCATCATGGAATTTTCGCTATAATTTTTTTTATACGAAGGTTTAGAAGCTGAAATTTTTATGAGGCGAATCTGAAATCCTGAGGAAGCTCCTGTAAAAATTTCAGATCAAGGTGCACAATATTTTCGGAGATATGATGTGTGGAAGTTAGTGTTTTTGCAGGCTCTTGAATTTCATCTCAAAGAAGTGACCTTGGGAAAATCGGCATAACTCTCCCTATGAGTATCGGATTGGAATTATATAAAAATTGATGGATAGTACACAGACTTCAGTTTTCACAAGATCAATTTCAAAGCTGAATGAAGAAACAGTAACACGTGGCACACCATACAAGTTTACTCTACTGAACCAGTCCATAGTTAGGGCACTGTGAGAGATTGGCTATAACTTTCCATTAAAGAATCCAAATTGGGTTAGACCTGTGGAATTGGAAAGAATACTTAGAGGAATACTTCAAGACCAAAAATCACATATTGGGCATCTGAAATAATAGAGATAAACCATATTCAATGTCGAGCTCCTAGAAGGAAAGAAAAAGGTAGATCATCTGTTGTCAAGGGCTGCAAAGGACCAGAGTTTCTAGGGCAGAAAATCAAAGAAAGGTGCATCAAAGGGTATTATGAAAAGAGCAGCAATCAAGGTGCATGAAAGAATCAAGAAGTTCACCAAATGAAGTCTTCAAGTGGGCAGCACTGCATATAGTCATTGTAAAGTTATCATTGTACTAAGTCATTGTAATACATAATTATAAAAATTGTACAAGTGTCTATCTTCCAAGAGTTGAAGAGGTAGTATCGGGAGGTCTAGGATCATCATTATATGGTTATGTCATATTTGGGGTTATGTTCTAGTATGTCTTCTTCTTCTACATCATTCTATATCATTGTAAAGTGAACCATTTTCCCTGCTACGGGAGTCCATTCTTGTTTTATTCTTCTATAGGGTGGTAGGGTGGTGCTAGGCTGGTGCATGGAGTCACCAACAGAATAAATCCTGTGAAAAAATCAGGGTGGTAGGGTGGTGTTAGGGTGAGTTATATCCCATTGGGTGTTGGGGAATCCGTTCAGTTAACTACTGAATAATCTCGGGCATTAGAGCGTCCATCCAATGGGAGCTGGAGAAGAATGCTTTTCTAGATTCTAGGAAGTTGGAGCTTTATTTTCAATTAGAGTTGAATATTAAAGAATTATTAGATTCAAGTGGTTTTTTTCTTGGAGAGAGTTTCCACCTTAAAAACTGTGCGCATTTGTGTTCATTTTGTTTACTTATATCATTGTACAAACACTGATAATAATTGAAGATTAACTAATGCTCTAAAATATTAATAATAATACCAATTGAAAGGAATACTAATTCACCGCCCCCCCGTCTCAGTATTTCCAACAATTGGTATCAAAGCTTGGTTACTTCAATAACAGTTTAACGACTGAAGGAGGTCATGGAGCATGCCAAGAATGGTGTACCTCTATTCAATGAAAATAATTATGCACTCTAGAAAGGAAGAATGGAGGTTTATCTCTTGGTGCAAAGTTAAGAATTATGGGACACTGTTCAAAATGGCTTTACACTAACCACAAATGAACAATGTAAGAATAATTTGGTAAATGATGTAAAATTAAAGAATATTATTATCAGAGGACTTATTGAATCTGCTTATCATAAGGTGTTTGGTTGTAAAACTGCCAAAAATGTATGGGACAAGCTTGAGAATATATATGTAGGTGACTCAAATGTCAAAGAAGCAAATCTTCAAATCTATAGAGAAAAATTTGAGCAACTCAGAATGAAACAAGATGGAAACTTTGCTCCATACTTCCAATACATTTATGAAATAACCAACACTCTGGAAGGATTGGGAGAGCCAATTGATGAGAAGACTATTATACGAAAGATTCTTAGAACGTTACTAGGGAGATTCAACCTAAAGGTATCGGTCTTAGAATACAATGAAAATCTGGACAAACTCAGCAAAAAAAAATTACATGGAGTTCTCATCGCATATTAAATGAGACTTTATGAAGAAGAGGTACTTCGCATCTAGAAATTGTGTTCGTTGCATCTAAGAAAACCAATAAGGACAAACAACATTCAATTGAAAATACATGCACCTGCAAGTGTGAAGAAAAGGGCGATGATGAAGAAGGTATTTCAGATGAAGAATATTCTTACTTTACGAGAAAACTAAAAATTGGTAAGGGAAAATTCAAAGGTAAACTTCCATTGATATGTTTCAGTTGTGGTGAGGTTGGGCATTTCGCAGCAAAATGTCCAAACAGAAGTGATGGAAATTCAAAAGGAAATAAAGTCTTTACGAAATTCAACAAGTAAGGCAAAAATAAAGGACACAAAAGGAACTTTCTCTCTAAAGAAGATAGCTCATCATCCGATGAATACAGTGACAACGAAGGAGAAGCCAATGAGAGAGTATTGTTTATGGCCAAACATAATAAACAAGAGGTATCAAACAACGAGGAAGAAGGGTTGACCATAGAAGAATTTTATAAGGAGGCAATCAGGCTTATAAAAGAGCTCAAGGCTAAGAAGGTCCGTTCACTCTTGAAGAACAAGTTCAAGCTGTCAAAATTGAAGTTGAAGAACACAAATGTATTAAAGATTCACTTCAAAAGAAGTTGGAAGAAAGCAACCAAGAAAGGGACGCATTAGAAGCCGAAGTAGTCTCACTGCGTAAGGAAGTGAAGAAGGGAAAAATTGTCCAAAACTATGCCAACAGCTCAAGGTCATTGGAAGAACTCATGAAAAATCAATGATATTACAACGAAGAAATTGGTCTCAGTTACAAAGAAGAAGAAGCAGGACCTTCTACAACAAAATACAATGAACCTATGAGATCTAACATGCATGTAGACTTCATTGGACAAGATTCACAAGAACATCCTTGGAAGACGATTCCTCAACGAAGATTTCAATCCAGGTACCAACATATTTTTCATGGCTATTGTTATTCATGTGAAAAATTTGGTCATAAAGATGTAGAATGTCGCACGTACCCTAGGAACCAATACAATTCCAGGAGATCCTTCAAATATGAACCTCCCAGGGCTCAACAAAATATCAATAGATTTGAACATTTAAGAAATAATAAGGAATGTTACAAATGTCAAAACTTTGGACACATAGCCAGAGACTGCATACTTGAAAATCCTCCAGAATAATCTTTGACGCCACAGAACGAATGAACATGGAAGAACAAGAAGACTAATAATTGTGCTCTTGCTCTCAAGACTCAAAAAAATAAAGATGTCTGGTATGTTGATAGCAGTTTCTCAATGCATATGACTGGAGGTAGAAAGAAATTTATATTTGTAAAAGAGAAGAAGGATGGAACTGTATCCTTCGGAAATGATGGATCTTCAAATGTTATAATATCAGGTACCATCACTCTCGGAAGCAAAGATGTTCAAGAATGTTCTATTGGTTGAAAACATGAATCATAATCTGCTTAGTGTTGGAAAAATGCGTGATCAAGGACACACAAAGCTTTTCAACTCCACAAAATGTGAAATCAGGAAATGCATGTATGGAAAAATTGTGGCTACTTCAAGTCGAGCTCCAAATGACATATATGTTCTCGATGAAGCAACTAAAGAATGTCTACTAGCTAAAGAAGATGAAAGTTGGTTATGGCACAAACGAGTGGGTCACATAGAATTTGACAATATTTTCAGGATAAGAAAAAAGGAAGCAGTACGAGAAATGCCAAAAATCTCAAAACCTTCCAACACACTATGTGAGGCATGTCAGCACAGCAAGAATACAAATGTCCAATTTAAAACAAAAGAACACTTTGCATCGCATCCATTGGAATTGATACATATTGATCTATGTGGTCCTCTGAGAACAAAAGGCTTAGATGGATAATTTTATTTCATGTTAATGATAGATGACTATACCAGGATGACAACCGTCAATTTCCTAAAGAAAAAATCTGAAGCATTTGAGTGCTTTAATATCTACAAGGAGTTGTTCGAAAATGAAACTGATTTGAAAATTAAATGTCTAAGATCAGATAATGGTGGAGAATTCACTTCCAAATTATTTCAACAATACTGTGATGAAAATGGAATAAAAATACAATTTTCAATAGCACGAACACCTAAGCAAAATGGATTTGTTGAAAGAAAGAACATAATTTTTCAGGAAATGGGTAGAACAATGTTGAAGGACTCAAAATTGGGTGAAAAATTATGGGCTCAAGCAATTGATACGGCACTCTTCATTATCAACCGAAGTCTTCTCAGAAATAATTGCAACAATACCCCATATGAATTATGGAAAGGAAAAATATCTAATGTAAAATATTTCAGAATCTTCGGAAGAAAATGTTATATCAAAAGAGAATATCAAAATTTGGGTAAGTTTGAATCACGTGTTGATGAAGGTATCTTTGTTGGTTACTCACGCAAAATAAAGGGCTATAAATGCTATAATCTAAGACGAAAACATATAGTGGAGAGCATAAATGTTACATTTGATGAAGATAGTGTTTTAACGAATAATGATGAGGATTTATAATCTTTTAAACTTGAGACAGAGGCTGAAAAAGACACAGAGAAAATTCTAGAACAAGAAGCAACTATCAACCAGGAAGAAGTAAATAGTGATCATCAAGATATACTAGAACAACAACAAGAATCTCCTCCAAAGAGAACAAAAGAATGGATTCAAAAGAACCATCCATCAAATCAAATCATTGGTGACATAAATGAAGATCAGCAGCTTCGTTCATCATAACAAGCTCAAATTTCTTTTCTAGCAAACTTTTAGCCTAATAGTTTTGAGGAAGCCAACCATAATGAACATTAGGCAGCAGCTATGAATGAATAATTGGATCAAATCGAGAATAATAACACCTAAGAATTATTTCCACGACCAAAAGATAAAAATTTCGTTGGGACTAAATGGGTGTTCAAGAACAAATTGAATGGATATGGGCAGGTTACCATAAACAAAGCAAGATTGGTTTGTAAAGGCTATGCACAAGTGGAAGGAATTGATTTCGATGAAACATTTGCACCAATTGCCAAAATGGAAGCCATCTGAATGTTTCTCGCCTATGCATGTTTAAGAAAAATTAAAGTCTACCAAATGGATGTTAAGTTAGCATTTCTAAATGGCGAATTAGAAGAAGAAGTTTACATCGAACAACCTGAAGGTTTTCTACTATCAGAAAAAGAAGACTATGTTTGCAGGTTAGAGAAGGCTCTATATGGTCTCAAGCAAGCTCCCAGAGCATGGTATGCTCCTCTTGATGGATATCTATGTCAACAAGGGTTCAAGAAAGGTATTGTTGTTAGCAATATTTATGTACAAATAGATAAAGATAATTTAACAATCATTGAGGTATATGTGGATGATATAATATTTGGTAGCAATGATGATCGAATAAGTAATAAATTTTCTACAAATATGCAAAGTGAGTTCGAGATGTCTTTACTTGGTGAGCTAACATACTTCTTATGGCTTCAAATATCTCAGCAAGAGAAAGGAATATTTATATGTCAAGCCAAGTACATCAAGGAAATGCTCAAGAAATTCAAAATGGAATATTGCAAACTCGTCCTTACTCCAATGGTAATAGGTTTCAAATTGAGCATAGATGACTCATCTAAGGATGTGGATCAGAGGTTGTACAGATATATGATTGGTATTCTTCTATATGTAACAGCCTCCCAACCAAATGTTATGCAAGCAGTTGGAAAAGTAGCAAGATTCCAAGCAGCACCAAAAGAATCACATATTATTTTCATCAAAAGAATTCTTTGATATCTAAAGGGAACAAAAGAATATGGCTTGTGGTATCCCAAGGGTAAAAATCTCATTATTCAAGTCTTTATAGATGCATATTGGGCAGGAAGCGTTGATGATCATAAGAGTACTAGTGGAGAAACATTCTATCTAGGTGGTTGTTTCGTATCATGGTTGAGAAAAAATCAAACCTCAATCTCGTTATCTATAGCGGACGAAGAATACATTCCAGTGACAACATGTTATACTCAAGTCCTTTGGATGAAACAAACTTTGCAATATATTCAAGTACAATTTAGTGGGTCTATTCCCATATTCTGTGACAACACCAGTGCCATCAGCATCTCCAAGAATCTTGTCATGCATTAAAAAAAAACACATTCTGATCAAACATCATTTTGTTAGAGAAAAAGGTGCTGAAAAGAATATCAAACTTGAGTATGTTGGTACAAAAGAACAAATCGTTGATATCTTCACTAAACCTTTACCTCGTGAAGCATTTGAATATCTTCGCCAGAAGCTTGGGATTTTCCCAAGTTCTCATTAGGTTTTCCTTATTCAAAATATAAATGGGGAGTGGAAGTGTGTACAGGTCTGCAGGATGGTTGTGTGTCAAGGGGAGTGGAAGTGTGTACAGTGCTGCATGATGGCTGTGTGTCAGGGGGAGTTACCCTTTTCCATTGATGTCAAAGGGGGAGAGAATGTTGTAAGAAGATGTGTCATGATCACATGGGGAGTACTTGTCTTGCCATCAATGCCAAAGGGGGAGATTGTTGATCAGTGGTTGTCATTGATGTCAACCCAAGCAGCACCAGGGGCTACCCTGATCTTGCATGGGAATTTAGACCTACCAAATTATTATATTCTGGGTCAATAATATTTTTTATGGTTTCTAATTTTTGAGATGTTTCTGTTAACATATGGCACACCATGTAATTCTTCACGGTTTGAGAGATATTCACGTTTGGAGTTTGTAACCCCAATTAGTGGGCTAAAACCCCATGGGGTTGAAGCATGGGTCATTAAAAAATAAATAATTAATAATTTTTAAGCTCCTAAAATCCCTCCCACGTTCACTTGTTGAACACCCTCTCAACCTAAGCATTTATATAAATTGTGATCCTCATATCCTACTCATGTAGGGATTTCACTACCTGAAACAGGTCATCGTGGAATTTTCGCTATAACGATTTTTTACGAAGTTTCAGAAGCTAAAATTTTTATGAGAAGAATATGAAATACTAAGGAAGCTTTTGTAAAAATTTCAGATCAAGGTGCGCAATATTTTCGGAGATATGATCTGTGTAAGTCAGTGTTTGTGCGCACTCCTCAACTTCATCTCAAACAAGTGACCTTGGGAAAATCGTCATAAATCTCCCTCTGAGTATCAAATTGGAATTATGTAAAATGTGGCGGATAGTGCATGAACTGTAGCTTTCACTATATCAATTTCATAGTCAAATGAAGAAAAAATTACATGTGGCACACCATACAAGTTCGCTCTACTGAACCAATCCATAATTAGGGCATTGTGAGAGATTGGCCATAACTCTCTCTTGAAGAATCCAAATTGGGTTAGACCTATGGCATTGGAAAGAAGACTTAGAGGAATACTACAAGACCTAAAGTCACATATTGGGGATCTGAAATAGTAGAGATACACCATATTCAATATCGAGCTCCTATAAGGCAAGAAAAAGGTAGATCACGTGTTGTCAAGGGCTGCAAAGGACCAGACTTTCTAGGGCAGAAAAGCAAAGTAAGGTGCAACAGAGGTTAGCATGACAAGAGCAGTAATCAAGGTGCATAATAGCAGAAGTAAGTTCACCACATGAACTCTTCAAGTGGGTAGCACTGCATATAATAATTGTAAAGGTATCATTGTACTAAGTCATTATAAATACATCATTGCAAAAATTGTACAAGTGTCTATCTGCCAAGAGTTGAAGAGGCAGTGTCGGGAGGTCTAGGATCATCATTAGGTGGTTGTGTCTATAGAAATTTACTAATACTGATGTATTACTGGATCCTCCTGATCTCACAATATTTATCTTCTTGCAAAATACATAATCCTTCCACTAATTAGACTTGCGAAAATTTAAAACTCAATTGCAAACACATGTGAATAAATTCAGTCACACATAACATAGTTGTTTAATGGGAAAGCTTAAAGATAAAAACCCCAACTATCATACATTATGTATATCAATGGAATCATGTAATAATCTCATAAAAATATTATTACATCAAGCTCTCAGTACAATGTAGATTCATTACAAACTGTCATGCATAACTTTGCATCTCCATGCACCAATTTCTTACCTCGTGACAGCCTGCCTCCACTTTGAAATCCCTGCTAAAGAAGACCATTGAATGAATTCGAATTGGCCTTTCCTTGACTACGCAATCCTCATTGGCAACTCCAATGTGTGTCAAAAGCATTGAGTGCATCACTATAGTCACAATGGATAGTCCATCTCACCCTTTCACCTATCCCTCCATTGGGTCTCCACTGGAATTGACATGCACTATAGTAAATTGTTGTATCTGTTCAATTGTTAGTGATTTATTAGTTGGGAATTAATTAACTAATTAATTCACTTAACTCTCACTAGTATATCTTTCAATTAGACTAGATATAACTAGCTCAACTGAGTTTAACTCTACTAACTGAGTTAAACTAAATAACAACTCTTGTAACTACTCTTCCAACTCTGCCATAACTTTGCCACTTCAGTTCTAACTGAGTCCTCATTGCATGAACCACCAGTAAACCTAGGAATTGCGTAATTCCTTCATCCCACTGATTTGCCAAATATTTTCGCTGAAATAAAGTGCTCCAAGAGAATAAGGTGATGTTTATTGTCATATTATTATTAAGGGTTAATAATAATCGAAATGCACCTATTTTTAGATCGACGATCTATAAATAGACTTCGCCCAATATTCTAAAAATAGAATTTCATCTATTTTTCCAACTTGATCAACCATCTACAAATAGCATCATACAACTTATAGAATATGCTCACCATGTCTAAAAATAGACATACACCTACAATTATCCTGTGGGCCCCACTTAGTGAAGGTGCTTCATTTTTAGTAAGCTCATCATCTTGTTGAATCTCAACACTCCCGCTCAACAAGATAGGTATTATCTTTCACCCCAATCCTGCCTCTATGGTATTTGAATTTTCTCCTGCCGAGCACCTTCGTCAGAATGTATACATCCTGATCTTCCGTAGGAATGTACTGAAGCAACATGATCTTCCACTGCATACAATATCTAATATGATGATACCAGATATCAATATGTTTAGATCTATCATGAAACACAGGATTAATTGAGAGTTTAATGCAACTATGATTATCACAATGTATCACTGTAGGATCTAAATGTGAACCGAACAAATTGACCAGGATCTTCCTCATCCAAATAGCCTCACATGTAGCTTGACTTGCTGCCATGTATTCTGCTTCCACTGAATTGAGTGCCACAGATATTTGTTTCCTATTTTACCAAGAAACTGTTGTAGATACGATACTAAAAACCCCTCCTGATGTGCTCTTGCTGTCCATTGGGCTGCCTGTCCAATCTGCATCCGGAAAGCCATGCAACTTCATCTCATCTTTCTGTTTGTACCATAAGCCATACTCATATGTGCCCCTGAGATACCTCAGGACATGCTTGCCTGCCTTCCAAAAGAGCTTGGTAGGCTTAACCATCACTTGAGAAAGTTGGTTCACCGCATAGCATATGTCTGGTCTTGTATTAACTAAATACATGAGCGAACCCACCAACTGTTGATAAAAAGTGGCATCCACTACCTCTTCCGATGTAGCATCCTCTTTCCTCAAATTTCCTGGGAGATGATTATCCATGGGCTTGCAGTCCTCCATGTGAAACTTACCAAGTATCTCCTAAGCATACTTTCCTTGAGACAAAAACAGTTCACCTTCTCCCTGCCATATCTCCAATCCAAGGAAATAATGAAGGAGGCCCAAATCCTTCATCTCAAACTCCTTTGCAAGATCTGCCTTGCATGAGTGTATCAACTTCTCATCACCCGTTAGTATTAAATCATCAACATAAAGAAAAATGATTAAAAGCTTACCCTCCACCACAATTTGGTACAGGTTTGCATCTGCCTCACTCTTGGTGAAGCCAAGTCCAGGGAAATAACTATCGATCCGTGTGTACCAAGCACGTGGTGCTTGCTTCAGCCCATATAGCACTCTTATGAGTTTTCACACATGCGAATCACTACTGAATATCTCAAATCCTTCAGGTTGCTCAATGTACACCTCTTCCTCAATGATCCCATTAAGGAACGTAGTCTTCACATCCATTTGATGAATGTGCCAACCCAGCTACACTGAGAGAGCAAGGATGGTCCTTATGTAAAAATACCATGCGACAGGTGCAAAGTTTTCTTCATAATCAATACCCTTGATCTGTGAGAAGCCCCAGGAAAAAAATATTGCCTTATACTTCTCAACGCTCCCATCAACAAATTTCTTTACCTTGTAGATCTATTTCGAATATACCACTAATTTACCCACTGATCTTGGAACAATCTCCCAAGCACTGTTTATGACAATGGAGTCATACTCCTCCACCATGGCATCTACCCATGTGGGCTCTTGCACTGATTCTTCAAGAGAATATGGCTCTGTCACAACACACTTGCTTATAAGAGCCATGTATCCAGTAAATTGGTTAGGTGACTGTCTCTGTCTGCGTTGTGATGTAGGGACTCCTACATTCTATGCCACATCAAACTTCAATATTTTAGTTTCTGTGGTACGCTTTCTGCCAGATATGATGTTTGGTTCTTCATGAGTGGACTCCTCCACTCCATGAATCTCCTCCTGTGGCTAATCCACATCTAGAGGCTCATCTTTGGGAACCAAAAGTTCCTCCTTCGCATGCAAGTGTAGCTCCCTGTCAAGCGACAACTTCATGGCTTTCACCTCATTTAATTTTATATCCCATCACACCACTGTCATTCGACTGTCTGGAAAATACACATGATAAGTATGGGGTGTTTCTGTGTACCCACAAATATCCCAACTTTTGCATTCGGCTCTAGCTTCTTCCTGGCATCCTCTGTCACATGAATGTAAACAGATGCACCAAAAATCTTCAAATGAGAAATATCAAGCTTCTTACCAGTATAAGCTTCTTTAGGTCTACTCATGCCAAGTACTCTATGAGGACAACAGTTTTGCACATAAACAACAGTGTTGCATGCTTCTGCCCACAAGTGCATTGATAGGCCCTGGTCATGCAGCATAGCTCGTGCAGCACCCACGATCATTAGGTTCTTCCTCTCTATGACCCCATTCTGCTGTGGGTTATGAGGTGCTATGATTTCTCTTTGAATTCCTTCTTTTCTATAGAAGTCTTTAAATTCATTCGAGATATATTCACCACTATTATCGCTCCATAGAGCCTTCACTTGCTTCCCCAACTCCTTCTCCACCAACGCTTTAAACTCACAAAACTTTGAGAATGTTTCGCTCTTCTTCTACATGAATAATATCCAGCATCTACGAGAATAGTCATCAACAAATATAACATAATACCTATCTTTTTTTGTTGAAGCAACCGAGAAAGGTCCACACACGTCTGGATGAATTCTCTCCAGGATCACTAAAGCACGGTTCTCCTTCTCATGAAAGGTGGTCTTCAAAAACTTACCCCTAGTACATCCCTTGCACTGATTTGACTGCGCAAGGGTGCCCTTGGGAATTCTAGTAGAAATATGCTGCAAAATATTCAAAGCGCCATGGTGAAGATGGCCCAATCTCCTGTGCCATAATTCACCCTCATCCTGGCTCACCACTTCTTCTGCTTTGCCCATCATTGCAACACGGCCATCTACCTCCAGCTTGTAGATATTCTTAACTCGAATCCATATCCTCTTGGTTTGACCCATTGTTTTATGTTGAAGGAAGGTTTTTCCCTCACTGAAAACAAAGTCATAACCTCTGTCTTCCAACATTGCGACCGAGACCAAGTTCTTCTTCAGACCTGGAACATGCATAACATCTTTCAACATAAATGCTTTACCTGAATCCCTCTCAAAGGTAATGGTCCCAATGTTGGTCGCATTGTATCTTCCATTGTCGCCCATCCCAATATGCATTTGGATATCCTTCTCCTCCAAGTCACTAAACAACTCCTTGTCTCCCGTCATATGGAAAGACGCACCACTATCAAGATACCACACTGATCCCATTGTGCTTGAAACCAAGCATGTGATCAAAGAGAAATCAAGTTCAAATTTTGAGGCTAACGCCTCTCCAGCTGCAGCTCCAGCAACCTTCTTGTTCTTCTTCTTCTGTGGGCAGTTAGTGGCAAGATGCCCATGGTCATGACAGTGAAAACACTTCACTTTAGACAAATCCAGCTTCTTGCCTTTAGCTTCAGATTTTGGACGGAATTTTATTCCCCTTCCATTTCCTTGCTTTGGAAGCCAAAGCGCAATTCTCTTCATCATCATTCTTTGATGAAGAGCCATCCTTGGTATTTCGCCTTATCTCCTCCTGCACAAGATCCGACCAAAGTCACTCCCAACCTGACAGTTTATCCCGTCCATTGACAGAATGTTCGTAGCTATGCCAACTCTTCGGAAGCCCAAGGAGAGAAAATCTCACCAAGTCGTCATCATCAACAGTAATCCCCACACTTCCCAGTTCATCCCTACAGTGGAAAAACTTTGTGAGATATTTTGGAACACTGTCGCCCTTCTCATTTTTTATTTTCCTGAGCTTATCTTTCAGCACCAAATTCCTCTAGTTTTTGCTTCTTTGGAAAAGATCTGTCAAAGCCTTCCACATTGCAAATGGAGTGGCTTTCCCATGAAGGCTTGACACAATATGGCCCTTTACACCTTCCAACAGAATTCTTCTTGTCCTTTCTACCTTCTTTTTCCATGCATCAAGTCCTGCAGCATCACTAGAAGCAGGCTTAGGAACATCGCTATCAATGAACTCCTTCAGTCCATTATCAACAAGCACCGCCTCCATCCTATCCTTCTAGGTTATGTAATTTGAGCTACCATCAAGGTCATACTCCAATCGCAACCCATTGAAAGACATTTCAATGAATACTCAACTATCGCACCAAGAAATTTCTGCAGCAAATTCGAATTGTCCACCAGCACAAAACTTAGCAATTATTCATAATTTAAATCTATAGTAATCAATACTGCTATGATACCATGTATAAATTTATTAATACTGATGTATTACCGAATCCTCCTGATCTCACATTAGTTATCTTCTTGAAAAATACAGAATCCTTCCACTAATTAAACTTGCAGAAATTTAAAACTCAATTGCAAATACATGTGAATAAATTCAGTCGCACATAACACGGTTGTTTAACGGGAAAGCTTAAGGCTAAAAACCCCAAATATAATATATTATGTATATTAATGGAATCATGTAATAATCTCATACAAATATTAGTACATCAAGCTCTCATTACAACGTAGATTCATTACACACTGTCATGCAGAAATTTGCATCTCCATGCACCAATTTCTTGCCTCTTGACAGCCTGCCTCCACTGCGCAATCCCTGTTGAAGAATACCCCTGAATGAATTCGAATTGGCCTTTCCTTGAGTGCGCAATCCTCATTGGAAACTCTAATGTGTGTCAAATGCATTGAATGCATCACAATAGTCACAACGGATAGTCCATCTCACCCTTTCACTTATCTCTCCACTAGGTCTCCACTAGAACTAACATGCACTGTAGTTAACTGTTGTATCTATTCAGTTTTTAGTGAGTTATTAGTTGGGAATTAATTAACTAATTAATTCACTTAACTCTCACTAGTATATCTTTTAGCTAGACTAGATATAACTAGCTCAACTGAGTTTAACTCCATTAACTGAGTTAAACTAAATAACAACTCCTCTAACTACTCTTCCAACTCTGTCATAACTTTGCCACTTCAGTTCTAACTAAGTGCTCATTGCATGAACCACCAGTAAACCCTAGGAAGTGTGTAATTCCTTCAGCCCACTGATTTGCTAAATATTTTCATTGAAATAAGGTGCTCCAAGAGAATAAGTTCATGTTTATTGTCAGATTATTATTAAGGGTTAATAATAATCGACATGCACCTATTTTTAGATCGAAGATCTATAAATAGACTTCTCCCAATATTATAAAAATAGAATTTCGTCTATTTTTCCAACTTGATCAACCATCTACAAATAGCATCCTGCAACTTATAGAATATGCTCACCATGTCTAAAAATAGACATACACCTAAAAATAGCCTGGGGGCCCCACTTAGTGAAGGTGCTTAATTTTCACTAAGATCATCATCTTGTTGAATCTCAACAATGTCATAGTTGGGGTTATGTTCTAGTATTTCTTCTTCTTCTACATCATTCTATATCATTGTAAAGTGGACCATTTTCCCTGGTATGGGAGTCTATTCTTGTTTTATTCTTCTATAGGGTGGTAGGGTGGTGCTAGGCTGGTGCATGAAGTCGCCAACAAGATCAAGGCTGTGAAAAAATCAAGGTGGTAGGGTGGTGCTAGGGTGAGTTGTAGCTCATTGGGTCTTGGTGCATCCGTTTAGTTAACTACTGAAGAATCTCAGGCGTTGGAGTGTCCATCCAGTGGGAGTTGTAGAAGAATGAATTTCTAGATTCTAGGAAGTTGGAGCTTTATTTTCTATTGGAGTTGAATATTAAAGAATTATTAGAAAAGAATTCAGGTGTTTTTTTATCGGAGAGGGTTTCCACCTTCAAAACTGTGTGCATTTGTGTTCCTTTTGTTTACTGCTATCATTGTACAAACACTAATAATAATTGAAGATTAACTAATGCTCTGAAAGATTAATAATATTATTAATTGAAAGGAATATTGATTCACCCCCCCTCTCAATATTTCTAACAATCTATGTTCACATGATATCATTTGGTCAAGATCCACGGATTGTTCCTAGTCCCAACCAACTTGAAATTTTTGGTGGCGTTATGCCCCTCAAACCTGCAGAAAAAATGCATCAAAACATTCTTCTAGCTTTTGGGGCTGCTTCTGAAGCCAATGATAACCTAGTTTCATCTCTGGACATGTATTCATAGTCTCCCTGGTTTGGTTCTTGGGATTTAGATGATCCCTTGAATGAGATATTTCCCACTGGTAATAGTATCATGGAAGTTATGTCTCTCAAAGAAACCCCTTGGGATGATGGTCATCATCGTTCCTCATTTCTCCCAAGCCTGGGTGAAATATCTACTTTTATGGGAACTTGTGTTTCATCTGAATTGACTAGCCCACTTCAGCATTCCATTTTGGTTCATGAAGTGTTTTCTGAAGGAAACATGGGTAAAATTTCTGCCACCATCTCGATCGACATCTCTGTTAATCCAGGGGTTGTCGTGAGTGTCCATATCGGTGCATCTTGTTCTCCCAATGAGGTAAGGATCTAAACCGATCTTCTTAAAATAATTTTGTGATTTCTTCGCATGGTATTATGAAGAAATGCTTGACATAGACCCTAGTATTATGGTGCATGAAATTATTACATATCCTAACTCAAAGCCCATTCATCAATGGTTTCATCCTGTTCACCCAAGAAAGGTTTTTTCCATTAAGGGACAGGTCTAAAAACTTCTCAAGGATGGTTTCATATTTTTAGGGTCCTATAATTTTTATAGGGTCACTTGATTATAACTAATTATTATTATATTTGAGATGTTGTGAATAATATTTCATCCTGAAAATTATTTCCAAAAAGGGTTCAAAGGGTAAAAAAGGGTTGATTTTAGATTATTGGGGGCTATTATTCTAAGTTTTGAATCATAATATTTTTATCCTAAGTTCAGGGTACTATGTATTTTAGGAAAAGTTTCCACCCATTTGATAAAAATTTTAAAAGGCAAAGGAAATTTTTTGTATGTGGCTAAAATTTGTGCTCCAATCAAATGCATGATTGTCACTCCGCCAGATCTATGACCGATAGTTTTTTTCGGCCTCCCCTTGCCATCCTACCTTTATCAGTGGGGGGCCCAAGGGGGGTGGTTCCGAAAAGTTGTTTCATTCCCACCAAAACCACCTAACGTGTCACCACTGTAGCACTTCACACCCTCCCCCTCACAAACCAAAAACCACCTCGACCCCCCTTCGAAATCTGCCAGCCCACCCTCCTTTCCCACCATCTTTCTAGTGTACCTCCCTCCACTCCCCTACTACCACGTATCTCCTCCCGCTTGATCCTGCTCCCACTTACTGTTCCATTCCCTGCGCCTCCCTCCATTCATCACCTGACACCTGGCATACACCGTAAACCAATTAAATACATTCTCAGGATAACCATTCGAATCTCAATGGACCCGCACCCCTAGCATAAACTACTCTATAACCATAAAAAAAAAAAAAAAAAAAAACCTTTCACCGAAATTTTAATCACTTTTTCTTGCAAATCGCTCACCCTTACTTCATCGCTAAAGCTCTATCATTACAGTCAACGTAAAAATAAAATTTGTTGAGTAGGTTAATGAGACCAGGGATATCATTGGGTCATATGTTTTATGCACATCACAACAATCCATTCGAAACGGCTAACATGATTAAAACAACTCATTATAATGTCACCTCACATAAATAGATAACTCATCTTCAATTTAGTTGTACAAAGACCTTAAATCCAGTTTATCAGTTGGCCACCTCAACATGATAGTTTGATTCAATAAGGATGACAAACATGGGTTGTTAGACATTCTGTTTAAGTAATTAATAATCATAGAGTCCTTTTTTATTACCAACTCTATTAATAGAAATGCCCCTATTATTCCTCAAAGTGATGTAATCCTAGTTAAATTAGGTCTCTAGGCCAAGTGTCGAAGTCTAGCCTAGGTGGAAGACCTTTGTAACAGGGATCTAACTCTATAAATGAGAGGTTTATTGAATCCAAGGATGGTTGATGAAGGTAGATGAGAGGACTATTATGTAATTAGTTTTCACCAATATAATATATAGTTGCAGAAGTGTTTCAGACCTGAGAATTCCTTTAAGCTTATGTGTCTGTTTTTTTTTCCATTTTGTGATATTATCATCAACTTCACATTCTCATGATTACTTGGAATTCATAGTATTATGCTCCAATTTCTTTCTTGTGTTATGTGTATGCTGTAAAAAGTTATCTTTTTAAGCTTAATTGCCTCAAATTACATGAACTACATTTTTTTTTTGTTTTAATTTCCATTAGTTGAATCCATGTTCAATGGTAGCCTTTCATACATATTCCACCAACAAAATAAATTAAAACACAAACAATACAGAGTTAGCCATCTGCAAATATGAGTTTTATCTTGAATATTTTATCTTTTCTTTGAGAGAGCGCTCTCTGATTGGAAGGACTAATTTCCAATGCAAAGTGGTTTGAAATAGTTGCATTAGGTTGACCATGGAACAACCTAATTGGTACCAGCCTAGTGATAACACATCTATCATATACCATTGATGGATTGGGTCTCTAATATTATTCATGTTACCAAAAAGCAAGAGAAAATTCGAGTTTGTGTTGATTACCGTGATATAAATCGAGCCTGTCCTAACGACAACTACCCCACTCATTTTATAGATAAAATTACTGAAGACTGTGTCGGGAGTGAGATGTTATATTTTATGGACGATTTTTCTGGCTATAACCAGATCAATATTCTTCCTGCTAATCAACATAAAACCGCCTTCATCTGTCCTTGGAGAACCTTTTCGTATAAGAAGATCGCTTTTGGTTTGAAAAATGTCAGGACTACCTTCCAAAGGGCTATGTTCAATGATTTTCATGATATTAAGCACATAGTTCAGCCATATATTGATGACCTTCCAGCTCATTCCGTGAAATGTTAAGATCACCCCAAACATCTTAGAGCGATATTCCTTCGCTGTCGACACTATAACATAGAGTTGAATCCTCATAAATGTGTCTTTTGCATTGAATCAGGTCATCTCTTTGGCTTTGTGGTTTCTAAAGAAGGCATCTGAATTGATCCTCTCAAAGTTGAGGAAATCGTCAATCTGCCTCTTCCCTCCTCCTTACTTCAACTACAAAGCTTGCAGGGGAAAGTCAATTTTCTCGCTCGATTCATCCCTAATTATGTGGAGCTTGATAAACGATTTACCTGTCTATTGAAAAAGTGATTCCCATTCATTTGGGGTGATATTTTTCAGAACTCTTTCGATGCTTTGAAGAAAACCCTTGCCAGTGTCCTTTACTGCATCCTCTCGATTATCATCACGATTAGTTCCTCTATCTGGCCACCGCAGACAACACTATTGGTATGGTTTTGGTTCAGGATGATGATGATGGTCATGAACATGTTTTTTACTACTTGATTTTAAGTCTCTTTGACACTAAGAATCGATATGCTCACGTAAAAAAACTCACCTTAGCTTTTTTTCTTGTTGTTCAGTGCTTCTGCCATTATATTCTCCTGCGTAAGAATATTGTGATTTATGAATGTAACCCCATGACTTAAATTCTTAGTTTTCAGTTACTTCTGGGAAAATAATCCAAATGGATTATCATTCTCTAGGAGTTTAACTTAGATTTTTCTATGACTAATTATAAGAAACAACCCGTCTTTGCTAAATTCATTTGTGATCTTCCAATTGCAGTGGATCCTTCCCCCTTTGATGAGTTGATTCCCAATGAATCACTCTTTCTCATTAGTACTCTCGACCCATGGTATTGATATGTAATTTTTTATCTCAAGACCCAAACATTTTGACCAGAGTTGTCTTACTCTGAGAGACGATGGATTCGTTACCAATCTCAACCATATCACATCATTGGAGATACTTTTTATCATACTGGGGTCAATTTCGTCCTCTGTCAATGATTAAATATTGAGGAAGCTGAGGAATTTCTTAATGAATTTCACTATGGAGCCTGTGGTGTTCATATGTTCGATTATGATATCGCTCATAAAATCCTTTGAGAAGGATATTTTTGGCCATCTACTTTCAAAGATTACATTCTTGTCCTCCAAAAATGCCATGATTTCCAAATCTATTCTCAGAAATAATGCACCCCATATACTCCCTTGTACCAAGTTGGGACCGCAAAGCCATTTTCAAAATGGGGCATAGATTTCATGACCTGTAACCCTCGCTCGACTGAGGACCCTTGCTCGACCGAGGAGCATGTTTATATTATTGTTGTCGTCGATTATTTTACAAAATGGGTCGAGGAAATGCCTACATATGGTAATGAAGTTCTAATTGTGGCACAATTCCTTTTTAATCATGTCATATCTTGGTTTGGTGTCCCAAAAGTCACCGTCACTATCCATGGCTCTTACTTCCTCATTCATATGATGACAAAGAATGTTGCTTAACTGGGGCTCCACCACGATAGCTCCACTCCATATTATCAACAGGCCAATTGCCAAGTTGAAGCCATCAAAAACGTTTTGGTAGCAATGCTTCAACGAACCATTGGGATATATAAAAGAGATTGGCACGTCATGTTATTCTCGTCTCTATGGACTTACCAAAATTCTACTAAGACTGTTACCGAAATCACACCATTTCAGCTGGTGTATGGTCTAGAAGCTACACTTCCAATTGAATGTGACATCCCTTCTTTAAATCTAGCTATCGAACTACTTCCCGGTACTTCGCCAAAATAGGGACGCCTGCTTTATCTTGAACATCTCAATGAAACTCGACAAATCACTACTTTAGTCATTGAAGCTCAAAATAAACGAGTTAAATTTCGATTCAATAAGTCAGTCAATCCTCGTGTTCTCTGAAGGTGACTTGGTATTTCTTACAATCAAGCCCGTGAAAAATTAGGGTTCAGAAAGCTTGATCCAATGTGGCATGGGCCTTACATTTTTCAACTCATATTAGAGAAAGGTGCCAATGAGCTAAACAATTATGAGGGTATCCAGTTGGCGAAGCCCCAGAACGGCCTCTATCTCAAGAAGTATTATGCTTGATCACAAGTATAGTACTTTGTACATTAGTGTGCGATTCATTAGTGTGCTTTTAGATTTTTTGGTGTGACTGTTTGCTTTGCAAACATGTTTCCTCTGCTTATCTTGTGCTCCACTTGGTTTCCAGATGTCATCAAACCATTATGTTGGTTTTGTTGATGGTGCTTGTCGTAGCACACAGAACTTATCTTCCACAACATGTGAATTTTTTTCCCCTGATGGAAAATTGGTTAATATAAAAAGTTTTTTTCTCATTCAAATAAATAATAATATTGTTGAATATAGTGCAGTCATCAAACTATTATCAAATGCAATTTCTCTCAGTATCAGAGATTTTGTTGTCAAGCTAGACTCACAACTCGTTGTGTTACAGTTAAATGGTCATTATTCAGTAAGAAACCATCAGATTTTGCACATGTATTTATGTGTTCGATTACTGGAAAGACATTTTGATTATATCACATATCAACACATTCCACGAAATTTGAATACATAACAGATACATTGGAAAATTATGTATTAGATCAACATTTGCAACATATGTGAAAAACCAAACACATCAATCATGACATAAGAACATTTTTGTTACAGTAGAAACATATATATATATATATATATATATATATATTGAGTCCGTAAAAGTTTGTTACATCAAATTCTCAAAAAATATGTGTTTTGTCACACAATGGCTCCATGACCCTACATCAGTGCAAAAAATAAACTAAAAGTAGCTATCCACCCACATGGTACTCATGTTAGCAAGTCACTACCTGGATAACTCGAAATAGTAACCAACAAAGTCTTCCAGAGACTCCTACTGTGTGCCTCTGAAAGCGTGACAGTATGTCATCAAAATTCACATATTTTGGAATGCCTCTAGTCAGGCCCTCTAGGTTTCACTCAAACTCTATGATTATGTTTTCTCCCTCCTCATAAGGAGCATCCTTGATCTAGAGAGCTACCCTCCTCCCAATCAAGGGCATGCCTGCTGGTCTCTCTAGTCCAACATCTGCAAAATAATCATAATTTTAAAACTCAGAACACATAAAACAAAAACATTAAAAAGAAAAAAAATTCCAAAAAAAAGTTTTTACCTGCATCAGAACATTGTGCACCTGGTGGAAGGGGAATATTTGGATCTCCTCGGAAATTCATATCATCATATGCGTAATCATCTACTATGATCAACTGACGACGTAACCAACTGAAAAACATTATCGGGAAATGAATTTGTTGGCCACCTCCATTGCGAGGCATGATTTGACACCATATGAGAAGCCTCGGATATCTCAGGGCCAAATCATATACCTCAAGCTGTAGGTACTGAAATAATGGCACTCGCTCTAAGAAGAAAGTGACCAATATGGACCCATACCCAAATTGTTTCAGTCGTCCCATTTTGCACTTTGTAAGTTGGATTTTCATGTTAGCTAACAATCCCTCACACCAGTTGAACATAGTGGGAGCAATACAATATACAACATACTAAAATTGATACTTTGTTGCCTCATGTAACGCCTAGGCCCTAGCTACATAGGCCATAATGTGAAAAATCGTCCTCAAAGGAAAATTGGTGATAGTTTTGATATCCACCTTTCCACTTGAAGTATTTCTAGCACCGATAAAATGTCTCCCAATGAGCATACTCGTGCTCTCACCCCCAGTTCCAGCTCTAGAGAGTAGGATTCTCTCTCCTCTATTGGACAATCCAATAATGAAATAAATGTCTGAAATATCTATTTGGAGCTCTTGGTCCCCGATAATGAAAATTCAGTGATCTACATCCCATAACCGAATGAGATGTTCCAGTAGCTCAAGTTGAGCTTTGAGCCCTGAGGTTTGAAATAACTTGAGAAACCCACAGTTTCTCAAGGCATTTATGAAATGAGGATCTTGGAGAGCTTCACGATCTTCTACCTCATGGCCTCTTTCCTTCCATTCAATAACCATATTCATTGAAAACACCTACAAAACATACATAAATTATATTTTAGGATTTTTCAACTGATAAAAACTGGAAACAAATAGTTTAAAATGGAGATCTATTTGTTTAAAAATTCTTTGCGATCAGTGTGTTTTTCGGAAAAACCTACGCTGACGGCGGGCTGGCCTAATAGGATATGGGAGATCGGTGTGGGTCCAATACGTCAAAACCACGTCGATCACCTGCGAAATAAAACTTAAAAATGTCCTCTTAAATACTTAAATTTCCAAATGAAATGGCTTGAAAATGGAATAAAAATGATAATAAGAGACAGAGATCTTACCTGCAACTGACATATCGTTGAATGGTTTCCTGGATCAGCCGCACTGCTTGTCTGAAGATCAGAGGAAAATGGGGTAAAATGTGCTTCTCCAATTTACCCAAAATGAAATGGTAAAAGTGTTTTTACTTTTTGTCTATTTATAAGTTTTAAACATATTTTTTCCAATATTTTATTATTTTTCTCGATATCAATGATGTGTGTTTCTCTTTGTGCAGCAACATGATCTTTTTCAATGGTGACAGTGATCATTTTTTACTGATCTAAAGAGTTTTATTTTTTATCTTTTTCGGACTCGTTAAAATCAAATGAAAAAGGAACCTCTTAAATTCATCTTTAAGCTCTTTTGTGCCTCTCGAAAATTCAAAATATGTCATGTCATTTCAAATTCGTTAAATTAAATGAATTGACGTGATCTCAGTATACATTTACCCCTTTTTCGGGCTGATATTTACTATTTACGAAAAAGGAATACCTTGATTGAACATGGTTAAGAGGTTCTCTCGGATATTGTTTTCTACCTTTAAGGATTCGAGGGATGATTTACGAAAAAGGACCTGATGGAGTTTATTTTTTGTCTCTTTTTCGACCTCTCTAAACATGAAAAAGACATCGAATTACTCTTCCGTCGGACTCGTAAAAATTAAATGGTGAAAGACTTGTCACCATGAAAAGATTGAGTTACCCCTTCCTAGGGCTCTTTAAACTTACTATGATGGATTAATTCAGAGAATAGAATTATATGATAAGAATATTTTATCCTCTTCAAAAAATAAAGAGGTACTCGTTAGCTATAACAAGGAGAAATTGAAATTTGAACTTCCTATGTGTTTTTTAGGCAGCATGTCGCTCTTGAACATGAAACTCATCTGCATTTTGTGTCAGGTTGGGGACATCCTTCATTCGTCAGTTGCCTTCTTGGGTTTGGGAAATGCATTTTCCTCTTATCCGATCACCATTTTTGTCATCATGACCTCTGATCCTATTTTGAGTCAAATGCTTCCACACTCCAGAGCCGAGTCACTGATATGTTCAAGAGAAGTCCTTTGTATAAGTCAAACATCCTCTTCTTATTGTACCCTCTCTTCAACAATCCTGAATCACTCTTATCATCTTCATAAATCCTTTGTTTTATATCGATTATCTGGGAATCATTATGGCCCTCCTTCGACGGATCACTTCCTGTCGACTTCAACTCATTATCTAGGAAGATGATTTAGAAACTTATTTTCAGTACCTCGGAGCTTGCATGCCTCAATGGAAATTTATTCGCATTCGACGATAGGTTCACATCACTGGCCTTTGATAAATTGATTCTACAAGTGTTCAAATTAAACTCATTCATTCACACTTGTAGATTGTGTTGTCGTAAATTAAGGGCCATCGCCAGCATTGGTGGTTTCTCTCATGCTTGTTAATGGTTTACATCATTGAATGGTAATCATGTGGCTTCTACCATGTTCAACATCAGTACATCTATTTACATGATTATATTCATATAGTGGATAGATCGAGATAGAGACAAAGACCTTGGATCACATCTGTTGTTATCCAGGATGCATGGAGTTATTGATTATTCATGATTGTACACGTGATCCTTTCTATACATATGGTTGCAACCATACTATGGATCCATTTCCAAGATATCTTTTAGGTGGATGGCTACGACCATATCGTGGGTTCATGTGTTATTTGATGCCTATTCATAGATATGTTATTAGGAATATTTTTATCAGAGATGTCACATATTGTATTGTGTTTTATTTTCTAGGTCTCCTGATGGTATTCTGAGTCCTTTCCTTGGTTCATGGATAATTTCACCCATCACTCCCTGTTCTGCCTTAATGCTTTAGGGAGCATTTGTTACACAGTAATTTTTCACCCTATTCACTTCTCGTCCCTGATCCTGAAGTGTCCTAAAATTACTACTGTGCTATCGACCATGGAAAATAAATCATGATGTCCCTTGAAGATTAACATAAATTTGTCTTAAATATTTATGGAGAGGCTCAGCTCAAAACCTAAATTTCAGGGTCATCGCTCTTTGCGAGTTTCCTACCCGTGCTAATGGCAGGTTGCAACACTTTGACCTTGCACCTCCAGCATGATTTTGATGGGAAACATTGCCTTGATCCCTTCTTGGTAGTGTTTCCTCAAATGGAGAAGAAACTTCTAGAATGATGAGCTAGATATGGTTCAATGGAGATACGGTCAAGCTCTCTCATTTGGAGCTCTTGGTCCTATAATTAGGGAATTTTCCCTTGAGAATTGGGCCTTCCTCGTTCCTTTATGGATCCCTAAATCCTTATCCGTACCTATAAATTGAATTCCATCCTTCCACTATTGGTTAGTCTTACCTGATCATTAATCCTTTGCATCCCTACGTTGTGATTATGCCTAATTTTCCACTTAGGAGAAGGATTTATTGAAGAGCCTTGATTTTGACTTGGACATAACTAAAGTTAGGTCTCCAACATGAAGGCGAAGGTTGTATGCTTCCTCTTTATATAATTAATAATACATCTGATGTTTCACTTTCCATATTTGTTTAGATATTTATGCAAGTATCTTAATGCTCATTGATCTGTTAGGTAGTGTGTATTCAATATTTGTTATGTATCATGTCATGCCTCTTGTTGTCATATCTTGATCTCTTACAGGTATTCGAACACCACAAGATGTGAGGAGCGAGCCTAAAGGATCATGGAATGAAGGTTGTTACACCATTTTTTGGTCATCTAACTTGTTACTATTAGATGGACCTAAGTACACCATGTAAGACCAATTTTAACCTAAGCAAAATTGCTTTCACTATGAAAAATAACTTAGTAAAACACCTTTATTAAGTTGTTTATGGTCTAAATAGGAAACCCCATGAGAAAATATTAAATAAATCCACATTTTTTTAATTTTCCTCAAGGAATAATTAGTTAAACAACAGTTTAATTAATATTCCTGGTCATATTTAACCCAAAACAGGAAAATTAATTAGATAAATTATTATTTGTCTTATTATTTTCTAAGAATAATTATTTAAACCTTATTTAAATAATATTCCTTGTTAAATTTGACTAAATCACTCATAAATAGTTAAATAAATCATTATTTATTTCATTATTACTCAACCACATCCTTAAAATGATAAATAAATTATTTATTTATTTATTATTTACAAATAAAGGGATTTGACCCAAGTCAAATTCCTTTTCCCTCCAACAAAAATAATAAAATATTCCATAAAAGTTGGATCTTGATTTGGTTAATAATATTTTAATTGTGCACCAATATCTAGACTAACTCAATATTTTGTTATAAATAGAAGGGTTTTTACATTCATTCACCACCTTTTGTTGCCTAAAGATCACTCTGGATCTATACTTTTGGTCTGACTTTGATCCACCATCATTGTCATATTTTTCTATTCTTTTGCTTATGAGCTCCATTTGAGTTCCTTTTTTGTCTAGGTTTTCTACACCATCAAGAGAAAGGAATTTTAGATCTGAAGTGCTGAGGACTTCCAAGAACCCATCCCATTGAGGATAATTGGTAACATCCTTCTATGTTTTCCTCCTAGGTGCCCTTAATATAAAATTCATTCAACATATTCTTGTCTTGTGTATTGGATGCATGGAGTAAATCTTATTTTTATTTACTACTTAATTTCTTCTAATGCATAGATCTATATTTTTGCAGAATTTATCTTAATCAACTAATTGTAGATCTGAGGATATTGGTAGCCATATTTTCTATTAGGGTTTTTTGTTATCCACATCTAAAGTGGTCTTTTTTCGTACACTTGGAATTAAGATTCATACTAACAACTAGCGACTCCACATAGGTTTATGATTATGTTATAGCATCATTTTTCACCCTCATGTGATTCATGATTGTCTCTTTGGCCTTGGGCATCCATTCCCACAGACTTGAACAAAATTCATAAAAAATA